>WEIU01006443.1:67259-116863 GCA_013389925.1 Aegithalos caudatus | reverse complement strand
ATATATACACACACATATATCTGGAAAAGAGTTGGGATTCTGACAGGAAAAAAATTAGAAATTTGCAGATAGATGTGCCTTCAGAAGTTGCAGTTTGTCACCTGTTTCTGCTATAACATAACAAAACGCTTAGATGCTTTTCCTTAAATTCTGGAAGACAACTTTTGTAAAAATTATGAAAGCAGCAGCTCCCCTTTAAGGTCCTGTCATAAATAAAAGCAAATCCTACTTTCTTTGCAGAGAGAAAATGACTTTAAATGGAGAGTGCAACTAAGATAAGCTATTGAAGTATTAAAAAAGAAATTGCTTGTTAATAAAATTCTTGCATGGCAGAGTTCTTAATAGTGTTTTCTGAGATAGACTTGATTTCTAGGTCAGTTAAACTAGCTTTAAAATGGACCCAGTTCAAGTGGCATTTTAGAATTTCCAACTACAAATCTGAATTTTTTTCTGTGTGTGTAAGACCCTAACTGCAACTTTTCAAAGTAAATTGTTATTATTTTCTGGTTCCATTCCTGATTTTTAAAAGCTATTCTCTATTGTAGGAAGATATAGAGACAGAGTCCACGTTTTCACTAAATATGAACTTCAGCAGTAAACGAACAAAGTTTAAAATTACCACATCAATGCAGAAAGACACACCACAGGCAAGTATTCTTTGGTGTTTCTAGCCTGAATAGCTTAGAAAGCTTATTTTTCTGAAATGGGATTTACTGTGTTAGTTTGGTGCAAGCATATATCAGATTCCCTAAGATTTACAAAAGAAATTTTGTAGGGTTAAAGCTTAAGCAACACAGTTTTTTGTAGTTAAAATATAGGCAAAAAAAAGATGAAATAAGGAACAAGAAAGTAGAAGAAAAAAGATAAACAAAATGTTAATACCATATGGTATTGCTGTTTAGCCAGTCTCATGAGACTTTTTTGTTGCTGATGTTTATAAAAGTAACTTACTGCAAGAACAGCAGAACCAATCAACTGTTGTCCTATGGTTGTGTGTCCTTTGGCAACTAAAATCAATTCCTGTGTTGTTAACCCATGTTCTCAGTGTATCTCCTAAAACACAGGATTCTGTACAAGATAGGTATGTGCTGCCAAACTCAATACATTATAGTCAATTCTGCTTGCTTTTCTCCCTAGCAAAAATGTTGGTACAGGTCCCTCTTTCCTACCTTTCTACTGACTTTCATGAAACCTGGTATCCTTGATTTATGGACATGCTTTTCCTGGAATTGAACTACACCTGCATTTTTTGTATTAGTTCACCTCTTCTAGGAGAGTAAAAAGTACAGATTCAAGATCCCTTTATGCAGTCTTTCTTGGTCTCACTGTACTTTGAGCATTACTGTTCTTCCTGTGCCACAGGAGATGGAGCAGACCCGAAGTGCTGTAGATGAAGACAGGAAAATGTATCTCCAAGCTGCTATAGTCCGTATCATGAAAGCACGCAAGGTGCTGCGACATAATGCTCTTATTCAGGAGGTAAGAGACAGTCCTTGAGCTTGATTTCATGAAAAGCTTCAGGATAGCAGGGTAAAACATCAGACTACAAAACCCAACCATGTGGGAACCAGTACTCCAGCAAAATTAGTGAGAATTTCCCTAGGGTCTATGAACTGGAGCACTAGCTGGGATATCTCAATCCTGTAAATGTGTCTTAGCACCAAAGCATTAAGTTCTTGCTCTTTCCTGTTAACTGGTTCTATGCCAAGAGATGTTGTATCCTATAAAAATCATTGCCAGAGCTATGGGTTCAGTTAAAAACCTGAATAGGAATATTCTAGTATGGAATTTCCACAGGAGCACTTAGCCAATTTCATGCTCTAATCATTATTTTATTATAACTCATGGTTTAAACTTTAAAAGTTGTCTGAGTATGGAGACGTGTACTTTTTATCTCCCTTTTCCACAAAGTGGTACAATTCTCTAGATTTTTTAGATTCCAGATTAATGACCTGTGAACTGTCACAGGCTGGCTTGGAAGGAAGTGCTATTTTTTTTTAGTTTTTTCCCACTTTCCCATCTGCTGGTTGCCTGCCTAATTGTATTTCTCATTCCAGCCTAACATTTGCTCCTTCCAACCAGTTCCCAGTTTTACTTTTCTCTACCTTCCAAAGCACTTCCTTCAGTTCAATTAATTCTTGCATCTCTGAGCCTTGCTGAACGGCCTCAGAGAAGACTGGTGGGAGAGGGAATAAAGATTTCTGCTTTATTCAACTATTTTGAGCATACAGGTGGAGAGACATTGAGTAATTTGTGGTGGTGGAGGAAACAGTTTACCACAGATACTACTTAATTTTTATTTCTTAAAAAAACAAACTACCAGTCTGAGAAATCTGATTTTGAATATCTAAAAGATGAGGCAGCATAGGTCCTGATTTTTTTCAAAATGTTTATTTGGTTTCCCATTGTTTAAATCATCCATGCAATTATGATGAAATCATGTAAGAATTTGCAATTAAAACTAGAAAATTGTAGGCAAGCCCTTTCATCTTTGAAAATACTTTTTTTCTGCCCACTGTCAAATTATCAGAAGAATTTTTTGAAATGTACTTTGCTTGACACCAGTTTATAAGGGTGAAATAGATTACAAATTTTTATGTTTTAGAAACAAATCCTTTCTGGTTTCTTCTTCCTTTGTGTAACAGAAGGGCCACTTATATGTCTATGCTCTGTTTTGCTCTTGCAGGGCTCCTGCAGAATAGTAACATTAGGACCTTTTTCTTCAATTTTCCAAGAAAAGTGGATATTTTCATGGTTACTCAGTTGAAAACTACATAGAGAGTATAATTGACATTGTTACTAATTCTGGTGCCATAGTTATTTTTGTCATGCTGTTTATATTCTTATATATAATGTATCAATTAAAATGTGCTGTTTGACTTCTTGAGTAAGAACAAATCTTTCTGAAAGGAGTCTGTTTACTATGAATAGTTAATATTTTCTCACCTCATTAATATTTTCTTTTCTTAGCTATAAGGGCAGGATTATACTGTTGTGGGAGATATTTGAGAGACTCCTAACCCTAAGGTAGTTAGCTCTGATTCTGACATTTAGACTAGAGTACCACACATTTCATTTAGAGTGAGGTGTCCAAGAAAATACTCCAGGCCCTTGGTAGACATGTGGTCAGCGTGTGGTCATTGTAGAATTGTTAATTGTGTTAGATATGCCCTGATAATTTCAATTCTAGCTCAATGTCACAGTCACCTGCAGGAAAAGGTAACTTTTCTATAAAATCAGTTAAGTATGGAAGAGTAGTGGAGGGAAGATGTCAGAGCAGTCATTCCCAGAAAAATTTTATTCTGGCCATCAGGTATTTCTGGCTGTCCTTCTTACTTGTATTATCTTTGATAAAAAAGCAAGAACAAGAAAACCCATACCAATACAAAATTCTCTTTCCTTCTCTCTGTCTTAAGTAAATACATGAAGTGTGGTGATGACAATCAGCTTCATTGGAGGGCTAAGTTAGGTGAAATTGGAGCAGATCTATCAGCTTGTTAGCACCCAGTTTCTCCTCACTTGTACTGCTGTGGAATGCACCAGACCCTTGGCTGGTAGCCCAACAAAACTCACTCTTTTGAGCTTTGTGTTTGCTTTGCTGGGTGAGTTCCACCTGGTGAGTTCTGTTGGCTCACAGAGGGCCCCAGCAGACTCTAGAGCTGGGACAAAGCCAGCCATGAGAAGTTGTAAAGAAAATTGAAAATTCAGCTGAAATAAAAATATTTTTCTTTACAGAAGAAATAAGAAACTACAGGCAAAAATACTGTGACACTTGAGTAGTAAGATACTATGTTTGAAAAATTTTCCTACCTACAGATTTGCACGTTTTGTTATTACACACAATTTCTTCCCCTTCTCTACAAGAGAATGGGCAAAACTGAGAACTACTAAGAGACAGCTAAGGTTTTGCCTGAAGTAGCAGTTTCTTCCATAATGCAAATATAGATTTGTTTTTACAATAAATAACTTCTTACTGCATGTATTAAAAGGTTCAAGCATAGGCAGATGGAACTCACTAAATTGTAGGTCTGTCTTCAGTGGCTGAAGAAAAAGTTCATCCTGATTTTCTCCAATTGTATAGGAAAGGAGGTTAGTGGTAGGGGAACTCCACTGTGATAGTAGTGAAGAAATGTGTTAATATTAGATTAATTTTTAACATGGATATTTCCCTTCATTTGTACTATGTCAAATGAAGCAAGCAAGAGGAAGGAAGAGATCTGGGGGTCATGTGGCCAAAGTAACCAGTGAGCTGACCAGTCAGTTTCAGTGTCCTGACACAAATACATAGAGATACTTTCTTGGTTGTTATAAATTAACTATTCCAGGGTTATTTAATCCTGTCTTTAAAAGAAAAATATACCGAATTTGCCTTAAAGCCTTTAGCAAATATTTAGGTGACGTTTCTAACTGTGCAAAATAAAAATAACACAAAACCTGTGTCTTTCTTTTGCAGGTAATTAGCCAATCAAGAGCTAGGTTTAACCCAAGTATCAGCATGATTAAGAAGTGTATTGAAGTCCTGATAGACAAACAGTACATAGAGCGAAGCCAGGCCTCTGCAGATGAATACAGTTATGTAGCATGATGTGCTATCCTGCAGGTATGATTGTAAGGAGATCATTGCTGTCACTGTTTGGTGTGTTCCTGTGGGAAGAGGCAGGCCTGTGCCTCCATAATTGGTCACTTGGCAGCCCCTGTTTTTCTGCTGTTTACAACATCACCAGTGCCATGTCATGAGCGTCAATGAAAATGCCTATAGATATTTCAAGCTCATGTCATTATGACATTTCTTAAAACTTTACTAAAAGAATGAGTGAAGTATTGATGAAATGTGGAGAATTGGTTGGGTACCATGCTTTTTTTTTCCCCCCTCCCCTTTCACGTTTGCAGTTGATGTTTTTTAATGTATCTTAAGACAAAGTAAAAAAAAAAAAATCACACGAAAAACCTAAATATTGTAATATGACAGATAACCTAATAATTGTATCCACATTAAAATGTAAAAAAACAATGACGAACATGATACTGCTGCTTGTCAAATAAAAAAATAAAGTTATATAATGTGTCTCGAATGAGTGTAGAGCTGGATATAGCATTAATGTCTGTAAATATTATTCAGACCTGAAGTGTAGAAATAATGTTACATGTTTGGGTTTTGGATAACCTCAGAAGTAGGTCTGACAACAACTAATTTATATAAAACTGAATACCAGGTATGTCATGTTTGATGTGATTATAAAAAATATTTATGGTAAAGTGCTCATCTTGTTTTCTTGAGATTAGGCTAATTTACATTCTCAGTGCCTGAAGGCCTCCCCTGTGTCTGTTAATCCCACACTGTAGGAATACTTACAAGAGAAAATAAACTGACGTTTGAGGGGATTTAAGTGGAGTAGTTCACAAACACTTAGGAGTAGTTATAATGAACATCAAAGATAGAGTTCAGTGGCTTGTGAAACCACCTTCTTAATGGGAAAGCATATAGCAGACTGGTAACTGAAAAACTTTTTCTCTAATGTATTGGGTAGAAACACTACATGGATGGGTATCTATGTTTGTTTCCACATAAACTCATACTGCTTGTCTCTTGTTTTCCCTCCTGACTCCTATGGTTGTTTTTACCATGTTTTGTTTTCCTCTGCCCCAATTAGATTTCCAGCTGTTAGAGTGAGACAAGAAATCCACAGGCTATTTCATGTCTTGTGTTGTTCATCAGGGTTGGCATGGTGACTGTTCACTCTGAAACAAGCAAACTATAATTTTAAAAGGTACAAACTCTACCACTGGAAGTGAATGGAATTTAAGAGCATTGAGACTTTGATCACACTGAATGCCTGCTGCAGAAAAGAGCTTCCTCGTGGCTATGCCTGCAATTATGATTGACAGGATAAAAATTAAGTTTAAATGTTCTATTTTTGCTAGATTTATTTGTGTGCATATAAAAATGCATATGTAGATATATACTATTGCCAGTATTTTTTTAGATTGTGTAGTATCACCTACTAAAAATCCATATATCCAGAACTAATTTAAAAGAAAAAAAAAACCTTGGAGGGAGCTTCGTACTCTTCTTGTTCTTTTTCTAGTTCTTCAATGTATGAAAGGCTTTACTCCAGCTCTCAGATTGTTGCTGTCTCTTATTTCTGAAGTGGTATTGCACTCATTAGTGAACTAGGAAATGCATCAAGAAGTGGTGCTATGTTTTTCTGATGTGGATTTTGCTAAGGATGACTAAAGGGCAATAAATAATAAAGGGCAGTAAATATTCCTTCCATATTTATGGTATTTTATCCCACTGTGCTAAGATCTAAATTTTTTACATGGATTTATGTCTTCAAGAAGTGAGGTTTTTTTAACTAATTGTAATATGGTGCTGTAGATTATTGTCTCAAGTGTTACTTTAGAGTTGTCTCTATGTGGTGGGAGACAGCACAGGTGCTTATACTGTCAGGAGGTGTAATAACCAGGAGACACATCAGCATAGATTTTGACTGGAGTGAATTCTAATCTAATTCAGTGGGAAACATTTCTGTGCTTTATAAAAATAATTAATTCACTGCATTTTAGGACAAAAAATAGGGGCAATATTCTATTACATAATACAAAAAGAAAAAGGAAAAATATTTCCTGCATGCTGAATTAGCAGATCCTTTCTCCAGAAAACAAACTAACACTGACACCAAAGTTTCTGGAAACAAATGTGTTTTATCTTGTAACTTGTATTTGAGTAAACAGATTTTAAGCTTGTTCATAAAAAGGTTAATAAAAACTTTATTTAAATATAGATTCCAGTAGCAAAGTTTTAAGACTGTTTGAAGACAGCTTGACCAATTTATTTTCAGAATCATTTTGTAGGCAACACAAGAACTTCACTGCTCTTGCCCAAACGTGCAAGGTTTTAACATTACCTTATCTCTCAATTTTTGCATACCTAAACCATCATTTTGGGTTTTAGATAAGCATGCTGCTGAGTTGAGACATGTTTAGTGAGTTAAAAACATTCATCTATTTCAGTCCAGTTGGCATCCCCAGATGATGTCTTTCACAATTACACATAAACTCAGTCTTTTCAGTGCCTCTTAAGAAATGTTGTTATAGCTGGGAAAGCTTTTGAGTTCTACTTTATAAATCACACCTTCCCCCTCAGGAAAAAAGTAGTGCAAAATTCAGACCCCTGTAGCTGGGTTATGTCACTGAAATCATTGCTGGCACACAGGGATGCAGTTTATAGTGTGGAGTGTGGACATTCAGCCTGACAACCAATACCTTTGGCAAGTGTAGGTTCAAAATATAAAGTGCTAAAGTGGGTATTAACAAGAGGAGCAAATTGTAAAAAAGAGAAGCCAGAAATGCCATACAGTTATAATTTTTTACTAGAAGAAACTGGTATAACTACTGCTTTTTTTGTTTGTCATACCTTTTGACATGTATGACATGCTAGTGTATAGGAAGCCATACAGCTGAGTGGAAACAAAATGGTTTCATACATTTCATACATGTCTTATATCAAAATGCATTTTGCCTCTGGTATTGAGTATTACTGGTCATTCTTACACTAACTGAAAAGGTTTTTCTGTGATGTTCTAATTTGTCTTGAGATTGATTGTCTAGTTCTAGGAAAGAAAAGTGTGTACCTGCATTTTAGTTTGTTCATACACCTAAGGCAGCCACAGCTGCCTACAAAAGATATTTAATCACCGTAACATAAACTGTTTGCAAAGCATTACTTTCAATAAGTACATCACCTTTCCAAATAAGCAGAGTTCTGAAATTGGTCAGTGGAGAAGTAAGTTTTATAAACTGCTATCTTTCAGTTATACTTAGAAAGACATTTCTTATCCTTAAAAAAGTTAATTAAAAAAAAAATTTAAAGTAGTGGAATATAGTATTGATACTGAACATAAATTCTATGTATGCTAGGACAGATATTTTAGGACTGTCCATGGTTTATAAATATGGTAAGTACTTGGAGGTAATTTATCTAAGCTATCACAATGTATGAAAACATATTTTCCAGAAACAATTATTCTTGCATTGATTATTTTCTCTTATTACAAATCTGAATATGTCTTTCCTTGTTTATGGTAAGTTCTACTGTGCTTCTGAGCTGATAAGAAAACAGCATTTTTCAATTTTATCAGGAAAAAGAAGAGGAAGGGTGAAAAAAGTGTTTGAGTATAATAATTTTAAAACAGTGCAAGACTTTGATAAACGTGTGTGTGTGTGGTTTTAAAGTAACTAAACATATCCTATATATATGAATGCTTGGATGTGCATTTGTTACTGTCTCCATTCTGTGGAATTCACAATTGCATCAATAAGGGAAGAACATGACAGGCAGCAAAAGCAGAGGTAGATGAGAGGCTGATGTTTGGCATCTGGCAGTCGTGTTGGTGCTGCTCCCACCAGCTGTCCCAGCAGTACAGCACAAGACATGAAAGCTCCCTTAGTCTCCCCAGTAACCCCAGCCTTGCAAATGCATATGGGAAGTGAAGGACTGAACCTCAGAAGTCAATGTAGAGCAAGCCTAAAGGTATTGTTGGTCATTTCTAAAACAGTTCTGGTAATTCAGGAAATTACTTCCACCATTCATGTCTATGCTTTTTTTAGGACCCATGACTGAAAGCTGAGTGGTGATTTAAGCAAAACTGAAATACTCTCGTGTTTGGTTGCTTTGGCTGGAGTAACAAGCAGCTGGCACTAACACCATCATAAGTTCTTCCTCCTCAGCTGGGGACGATGCTGAGTGCATGCATTAATACTCTGTTACAGTACCAGATATAAAGTATGCCTGAACCTGGAAAATTTGGTGTATGTGAACCCTTTTCTAGAGCTCCTGGACTGGCTGGAAATCTCTGATATTTTACAGAGGAAGGCTATACTTGCTTTGTATGTCCTTCCTTCTACTCTTCTACTGAGCTAAATGAAATCACACACTGGTGTTCTGTAAAATATGCTCTCCAAATCTTTGATGCAGTTGTATACCATGAACAGAAAATCATGTATTTTACAGAAAGTAATGTAGGACAAAATACTTGCCATGTCTGTATAGCTGAGGCATCAGTTCTTTCAGTCTGACTTATCCAACCAAACATTCAATATATTGGTGTTTACAGGAGCAATGGATACAAAAGGAGATTATTTGACATGTTCTCTTCTTAAAGAGGCCTTGTTCTTAACATAATCACTGAATGGCAAACACTGTAATTATCACCTTTTTGTAGAAGCTGGTAGTTCTGATGTGTGTCCAACTGGCTTTTTCTAGCAGCTGAGAACAGTAGCACTGTTGCTGTCAACAGTTACTAAAGAGGAATGATTTGAGTGCAGTCTTGAAACTTGGCAGATTGCTGTTGCCTGTCTTTTAATGTTGGTTATATAATCTATAACCTACTAGGTATGTACAATAAAAAGTGCAATACTTCTCTGGTAGTATTTCACGTTATGTTGAACAGTTCCAGTTAAGTTTCATAAGATGTACTTGGTTTTCTTTAAAACTCTACTCATGGGTGCATTTTCATTTCTTATTTCCAGTCACCAACTTAATAGAATTTGTGACCATCAAAACCTTAGTTTTAGAGAATTAAAAAAAAGTCTGGAACTCATGATGCTGTGTGCTCATCTGTATATTTGAAACCAGTTCAGGATGTTTTATGGGATTTGTTTTAAGAAATGCTAGGCATTTGGCTCCTTCAGAGTGGTGAGGTACATAGAGTGAGGTGCTGCCTGGAGCTGATCAAGAGGAATCTGTCAGTGGGATGGTATGAACGATCTGCTGAGCCTTATGCTTTGGAAGCTGATGTAGTGCACAGAATCCAGAACATCATGTGCTCTCTTCAAGGTTTCTTTTAAGAGAGGCACAAGCAGTGATGCCAGTGGGCATTCAAGAGACGTGAGACTTGGCCTTTTTGAGTCTGTTCTCATTCTTTACTTGACCAGAAACATTTCCCAGTCTTAATTAATAAGGCAAGCAAGGCCTGTCACCTCTCTCAGATGTCTAAACTTAAACTGGCTTGAAGGTAAATCAAAAATGTTGAGCTCTAACCTGCTTCCCACATATTTTTGTGTATTTTTCATTGCAATATTCAAGGGACTAGAAAACAATCATTTAGACAAGGGACCTGTAATTTAGTCATTAATATATTCCTGTGGGAGCTGGGGTGTGGGTTCCCATCAGTGGGTTGGTAACTGAGGAGCCATTTGCTTCTCAGTGCAGAAGGAAAGGAGCAGTGGCCAGAATTCTGTATACAATCTTCATCCTCTGTGCTGGTTGATGTTCATAATAGACTTAAGTGATAGCTAGTAATCTAGATAGCAGTAATGAATATTTGAACATTTTAGTTTAGGAGTCATCTCACCATCTGGTGACTCAAAAAGACTTGGAAATCGGGCTTTCAAAACTATGTTTATGGGTTTTCCCGTATGTTCTGCCTGACTGCCATCTGAAGCCATGGAAAGGAGTTATGTGAACCTCATCTGTAGTCTTGTCTCAGTGATTCCAAGTGAAATTCTCTCTTCCCCCAAGTGGGTGTCTGCTGGCACATGTTTCAGGGTACTGGTAATGCTGTATCTAAGACTTACTGTAGCCACAAATTGAAGAGAATAGATGTACACCCACAAAACATTCCCTGCTTAAAATCTGAGTCATCGCTGTGAATCAGAGATATGCCCATCGCAGCTGGTAAAAGAGATTTGGGAAGGTGTAACATTCCTCTTGGTAACAACAGTAGTCTGATTCTGGGCTAAGGAAACCATCCATCTGCATGAAAATATGCTCAAGCACTAAAAAACCTCTATCCATGTAGAAGACTCTATGAATTTATACCTGTCGTCCATCCTGGAAGAGTTCAAGGCCAGACTGGATGGGTCTCTGAGCAGCATGGTGTAGTGGACAGCATCCCTGCCCATGGCAGTGGGATTGGAGCTAAGTCTTTTCTGATCTTTAGGGTCTTTTCCAACCAAAACCATTCTGTCATTTTTGAGTGATGTAATTGAGAAACTGCATTGGCTGCTCCTCAACTCTGTTTTCCTCAAAGCAGTAGCCTTGCCTGTTTTGGATGCTCTCTCTCTTTCAGAGCACTGGGCAGACAGTTTTTTAAAATGTATATTTTAGAGGATGTGCATAGTATGGCAGATAAGAGGGGAAGGGAATGGAGCTTGTGCCACTGAGCAGGACTGGTATAAACCCAGTGGGGAGAGATGTGGGAATGTGCTCCGGTCCTGAGCGACAGCCTGGCAGTTGGGGCAGCAAAGTGCAGAGTTTTGCATGTGGACTGGCAGACCCTCCTTATTCTTTCCCACACCCAGACACAACCTTTGAAGTACAGACTTGACAGGCAGAGCTGGAATATCTGCTCCTTCCCTTCCTGGTGCAGCTCCCGTGCGCGTAAGGGCCGCGTGTCGGGACAAGCCCTGCTTTGCCAGCAGAGCCATAGAGAGCGGTGGTGCCGGCGCCCTTTGGGCAGCAGGGGACGCACAGGGCTGCCCGGGACACGGCCCTGGGGATTTGCAGGTGGAAAAGGAGGCTGTGAACTGCACGGACTTAATTTTAATATAGGGACAAAGATCAGAAACTGCATAAAAACGCTAGGAAGCATGGGATAAACTTCTTAATCGTGTATTAGCTGAGGTGGCTCAGGAAACTGTAGGTTATATGGGTCATTTACAATGACAAAGATGAAGATATGACAGGTAAAATAGCTGTTCTATGCTTGGATTTGCCTTTGATGCCTTTTTGTTGTTGTTGTTGTTGGTTTATAAATCTTTTTGTAAAATAAAATACAAGCTTAAGCTTTTGAAAAGCAGATCTTCAAGAAGTTTATTTTGAGAGGGGTGTTTTTGTGGAATATTTAATCTGCATCTCCTGTCGATGTGCACTCTGGGCTTTGCATCCTTCAGAATTTTCTTCTGCACTAAAATGACCATTGTGCTGTTGCACATCTACAGCAGTGGTTGGCTGGCTGAGATCCAGGCATGGGAAAGTTGTTTCTCTTTGCAGGGGCTGTTTTTGCTGCATCCCCCTCCTCACTGTGACCAGCTCCTTTCATGCCATACCTTCTAGGCTTTAGTGCCTACATACTATATTTTGTATATGACACTTGTACATAGCACCTTAACACGTTTTGGTTTTGTTTTGTTTTTTAATCTGTCTATAAAGGTGTGTCGCAAGTTTCTATTCATCTGTCTGCTTCTGTAGCAAGTGGTTTGGCCTAGCCTGCCTTAGAATGTGATTTTATTACTGTTGTACTTATGTGAGCTCTTAGATACTTAAACCAGATTTTCTTCAGGAGTTTGCTATGGTTGTGTCTGTTTTTTTAATTATGAAACTGAAAATCCCATTAAACCCTGTCCATACAGACTAAAGTTTTGATACATCTCCTACAGAGCACAGAAAACCATTTAATGCTTCATGTTTCACATGCTAGAGAGTAGTGTTTTGAATTAACTTTTTTTGTCCTTAGAAATCCTTTGGGGGATATATTGTTCATTTTTGTGTGTATAAAATGCTTGTGAGAACTCACACTTAGCTATGTGCTAGTTAAACTATGGACAACATAAATGTGAACTGCTTTTCAAGCAATCACCTGTAGTAATGGAGGAAGCAACTGTGACAGAACACCTCTGTATTCAGACTCTGCTGGAGGATACAAAGGCTTTCAGAAATTTTAGAGCAGTTACATTTGGTGACAACTGCTGTAAAATCAGTATTTTTAGGTTATGTTGCAGCATGGAGGGGAAATACCTTTCCACTGTTCTGGTTTTGCACAATGAGATTGTTCTTTATTCAACAGGAACATTGGCTGATTCGGAAAATTTGGGGAAGGTGACAGAAAGCTATCAAACCTGCTTGTAGCAGTTCTCATCTTCCCTGGAGCTACTACTGCAATGTGATTCCCCTGCTAGCTCCAAGCATCAGAATTAATTGTGGCTGTGAGAATTGTGGGTGCTTTTCTCAAAGTGTTACAGCAGAATCTCTGCTGGTTTAAAGACTTTCCAACCCGAGTGACTAGGGTGCGAGACCAGTGTGGCCATACATTCTGCTGAAGAGGTGGAATATTGGGAAGACCAATATGCAGAAATGGAATTGTATTGCTTCTCCCTGGTGAGATTGAAGTGTTCCAGGTGCCTGAGCCTGTTCATGGAGGAGAGGCCCCTCTGCAACCTCCTGCCAGCAGAGGTAGCTGCAGAAGCTGAGCTGGGCAGAGGGAGCCCTGCGGGTCCCAGCGGCAGCTTCCCACAGCAGCAGCCAGCTCTTCCTAACTGTGTTCTAGGAGAGGAAACGCTCTCCGTTATGGACTCAGAATTTAGCAGTTGGTGCAGCAAGGGGAGCTGTCCGGGGCCCAGCAAGGAGAGCTTGGAGGGCTCAGGACACGAACAGAGTGAAACTTGTGTGCTGCACACTCTTGGAAGCTGGGCAGACAAGAGTCCCCCTGCTGCCATGCTCTTAAGATTTTGGGTAATGGGGTTGGTATTCTTGGGACTGTCCTATGCAGGGTGGGGAACTGGACTTAAGTGATCCTTGTGGGGCCCTTCCAGCTCAGGATATTCAGTGATTTCAATGTTCCTAATGAATATTAGGACCCACCGTGATTCATTTCTGCTGAGGCAAATTTCCCCCTTGGGTGAGAGGGGAAAAAGGAGAAGGTGCTTTGCATCTCAATTGAGTGCCTTCTCCGTGCAAGGACAGCACATCTTGCAGGAAAATGTACTTTTGCTTTTCCACTGGAATCCTGAGTAGAGGTAACCATTTGTTGTTGTAAGAAGAGGAGGCTGGGGGAGCACTGCAGCTTTTGAAAGGTATTGGTCATTCTCTTGCCAAGACCAGAGAGAGAGAAGGGCTAAGAAACAAGATAGGTGTGAAGCTGTTCACAGACAAATCACTGTTAGAGTAGGAGGGCCCTAGAAAAGTGGGGAAAGATACAGTTTTGGGGTTTAAGGGTGTATGAATGGAGGAATAGGCAGGTGCAGGAATATGTTGTGTGTTTTGATGTGTAGTGTATAATTTTGACTCAGGCAGGAAAAATCCCTAACTTAGAGTTTCACCGCATAGACAGTTCTTAAGCACAAGTAGTAACCAATGAGAAACTTCATGTCTGATTCCCCTTAATTTACTTCTCTATTAGTATCCTTATTCATTGTGTTCCTGTTAGCTGCTTCCTCAATCCCAAACCTTCTTTTTTTGAGTTTTGTGTGGATTATCTGAAGGTGTGGGGTTTAGAAGACTTACTGAAAATAAAGGACTCCTCATTTGAGGATGATGCATGTGAGTTAAATAGAGGATCTAAACCTGACTTAAGGAAGAAGCTAGAAATAGTCAAAGCAATGAGAGTTACAAATGCAGATATCAAACTTTCTTTCCCAACATTTTGAAATGGCTTAGCAATGCTGTTATGTGAGTTCCAAGTGAGCAGGAGAGAATGGGAGAAGCCCTGAAGCAGAGAAACAGATTGGGATTGGAGCCAGAAATCTATACTGGTCTTACCATTTGAAACAGGCTGCAGCTAATTGGGAATGGGGAGGTGTGACAGTAGAAAATGGGTTTAATAAATCCTGTCATTTGAAGGCTGGTCCTGCACCACTTAATGCCTCCTTACTGCTTTGAGATTTCTGTCAGAAAGCTGTTTGCCTTATTTTTCCAAAGTCTTTATGGGTTTATGGGTTTTTTCCTATGTTTTGTGGCAGAAACAAATATTAAGAAAGGATTTTTAGATGCCTGGGTATAGTAATCTGGTTGGAATATATAGGGCAACCCGATAGTAAGAAGATTTAGATTTTAACCTTTCATATTACAGAACACTTGTCTTCATAAATTCATCACCATGGTAGGCAGTGCTGTGGATCTGAAGAAATTGTGAGGACTCATCTGGGAGCAGAAGCCAAAATTTGCCCCAGGTAGCCAGGACATGTGAATGTGCTTTCAGTCTGGCCTGGTGGGGTCCTGAATTCCCTTGTGTCCAGCAGCTTCAGTAGCAGGATTGGAGAGACCTTGCTCCCAGGTCAACCTTCAGCAAGGTACCCCTAAGATGCTGCTTTGGATTACCTTGGGCTCAGTGTAGGGAACTGAGCCTGGGTCTTCTCCTTTCTGGGTGTGTGCTCTCATCCCCAGGCTATTAAATAGAAGGGATAGGTGAGAAGGTTGCTGGCTTCCTTTGGCTCTATTTTAAAAGGAAGTATCTGCCATCAGTGCACTTCATGGGGCGCCTAATCTTGTTGTGTGTTCTGAAAACACCCTTCAGACAGACCCCCTTAGGGGACATGAGGTTCTGGAGGCTGCTCAGGCTGCAGTGCTGAGCTGTTGGGCCCTGCTGAGACTGAGGCAGTTCTGGGCATGCACGAGGTGAGACATCACCTATCCAGAATGTCTGCAAACCAAAAAAAAAGGTGCCTCTGTGTGTGAAATTTTAGGATCAGAGGTTTTGTCACTATTGGGTTTAGCTTGATAATATGGTTCAATATTTTAATTTTTAATAAACCTTGACCTAATAAAGTCAATCTCCATCTCTGTGAGAAGCAGAGGTTTTTCTTTTATAACTTGGAGCAAAGATTGAACAAATTTTCATGGGCAACCCCATTGTTGGATTAGTGCCCTCATTCAATCAGAGCGTGCAAAACACAAACCCTAGGCAGAGCTAAACTACAAAGCAGAGGAGATTTTCACAATGCTAAATGGAGTGAAAGCACCAGGGGAAAAATATCTGAAATCCTCTTATATGATTATTAAAACAAAAACACATACACACATGAAACCAACAAAGTCTGACTGGGGTGCCACAGGGAACTGGCAAGAGAACAGCCTGTTCTAGTTGATATTAGGTGGAAGCTGTAACAAAACAAATATCCCAGGACTGCTTGTAGGTCTCTCTAGAGGAGCTGACCATGAGTCTATTGGCCCCTTTCTCCTTCCATGGCTGATCCCAGCTACCTTCAGCTCTTATCACTACCCCTCTCCAGTCCAATGTCCAATCCTTTCTCCCTTCAGGTTATTAGGAAGCTTCATGCTCATTTCTTCCTAACCTTCATGAGGTGAATTTCTCGGCCTTTCCACCCAAATATCCTTTGTCATCTACAATTGCACCCACATCTGTGCTGTGGATTCCACAGGGTTAGCATTCTCTCTTGAGCATCTTGCTTGCTTGTGGCCTTCTGCACACACATGCTTTTAGCATTGCCAAGAGACATCAGTATGTGCATTTTCACCAGAGTCTAGCTAACATTACTACAAAGTTTTAGAAACAAATTAAAAAGTCTTAAGGAATACAACCTTATTTTCTGACTTCTATCTTTAGCAGCTGTTCAAAGGCACCTCCATCCCTTTTCAGGTAACATTAGTAACAGTAGGTTCCACGATGGGAGACTGGATTGCTGAAGTTGTATGAAGCCGTCTGAGAACACATGGTGGGATGGGACTGCATAGTTTAAATTTTGGGCTGTTCCCACTAATGTTGCTCTCCACTGTGCTATATGGCATCTTACAGGTGAGGAATTACTTTAATTTTCTGTAAATTGCATCTAGTTTATGGGGCTGAAGCCAGTGATTATACCCAGAAGATGAAGTGTAGTGTACTGAAATAAACATGCATAAAATTGCATGAGAATGTGAAATCCTAGGTGAGAGGAGCTAAAGGGAAAATAGAGAGAATTAAGCTGAATGGCAGAATGAATACCATTAGATTTGCCAGGCCAGGTTCATATGCATTCTCTTTCCCAAAAGGAAATGGATAGGTAGAGGAGAGGATTTGGCCTCCAGGCTTTAATCTGAAACTTGCTAGGCAAATCATAAAGATTTCATCAGAAACATCTATGAGGTACTGCAATAATGAATGACCTTGCTCTGCCACATACCTGCGGGTGCTTGGAGCATGGTGGTAATCCTTAGTGTCTTTACTCCTCTGGGTGTTTCTAGGAGCAGAAGGAAGCCATGGTGGCTGCCCAGCTGGAGAAGGTGACAATGAGTCAGGCTTGGTCTCCTGGATCTTCTGCTAGCATGCAAAACCCGCAGGCAATGGTTTGTATGTTAGTTCTTACTGTGGATGCAGAGTCCATGGTGGTACCTGAGCCCATCCTGGTTTTGGAACCAGTGGTAAAATACCATTAATGTGAGCCAAAGCTCTCTCATTGGCTTAGCTGTGATTTGGATTTCTCCTTTGGTGCAGCCTTGCCAGGAAGAGCTCCTCATGGCTCTGCTGCCATAACTGTCAGCTATGGAGCTGTTCCTGAGCCCTGACCTACTTGGTAGAAGTGCTGTAGGACTGTAGAGGGTCTCCTTGAGCACCTCAGTGTTTTGAGGGATATACTTTGATTTTAAAATATTTGAAGGATAAATATGAACAAGGAGGGGGGAACATAAACAACATATAAACAATCTGGGGACATTAAAAAGCTACAATAAGGGATGGTTGGGTGAATTAAAAAAAAAAAAAATCTAACTGAACATGAGGGAAACCTTCCTTATCATGATTTCTAACTATGCAACAGAATCTCAACATTTTGGATACTTAGATCTAGGATGTAAAAAACAGTAAGAATGCAACTCAAGAGAGGCATTTGGCAGAGTTCAGTGAACTAGACCTCTACCATTTCCAATATTTTTTGACTGAGATGCTTCAGGAGATCATCCACAGAGCTCTGAGAAGCTTTATTCTTGTCCTTTGCAGATATTACATGCAAGATCAAAAAGAAATTAGATTCATTGTCTTAAATGAAATTACCCTTGTTTGTGTCTTTCTAAATGGGCTGCAGAATAGTTGCAGTTATTTTAGAGAACTCAATTACGTTCCAAATCTCTATTGAAAGCAAAAGCCTCTCCTTTAATTATTTAGGTTTTGTTTTATTGAGTAGACAGTTTATAATCATAAACAGTTTTGCATTTAATAAAAAACTTTGAAACACAATGTGTAGGAATTGTTAAAATTTATGTTTGTTGAATTAATATATCCTTTTATCTAGAAAAGAATTTCCATTATTTTAGCAGCATGTATAATCCTTTTTTGATGTCAAGAGATGTCTAACTTTAGAAGTCTAGAGTGTAAAGGTTTGCACCTGAGTTACTCATCTTGTGTCCTTGTAGTCAATAGGAAAAAGTAGGTACTTTGTGGTTTCCTCTGAGCTCTTCTGGCTCCTTTCAGAATAAATGCTCCAGAGATGCTATTGAGTGGATCTCTACCACAGTGAGAGGAGTGCTGAATGAATAGTTTGCACATACACACCCACATTTATGTAGATGAATGCTGTGCTGGAAACTTGGCCATGAGGAATGCTATGAGAGGAAAACAAGGCTAGGCCTAAAACTTGGAAAAGACCTTGCAATTTCTCTGAGCATTTGGGAATGTTTAGGGTTGGAACAAGACCCAGGAGCAGCTGTGGAAATCAATTATCAGGATGCTGTAAGGAGAGGGGGCTTATTGTGATTGGCTTTGGTTGTGGGGGTTGGACATGTAGAAGAGGACATGAGCTGACAGACATAGCCTGCTCCTCCCAGGGCTCAAGGCACTAATCCTTCATGAAGCTCAGGCTGCTGCTGCTGCCTTGATTACTGAGATAAAGCTCTGTTCTTTGAGCTAATGGAATAATGCAATTAGGACAAGGCACTGCTCATAAACTCTTATCCTTTAAAGGGCTGGTTGATAATGAAAAAAGGGCTGGTTGATAATGAAAAAGAAACACCTGCTGTGCCAGGTATAGAACCTGCCTGACCAAGCCTTGCTGTGCTGGAGAGACACCATGTTGTATCTGCCCGTGGCTCTGGAGTGGGAAGGACAGATCTGTAGACAGGGAAGAGGTGGGAGCAGATGAGAACTTCATAGAGGTCATAGCCGTGAATGGTGTGGAAATGATGAGCAAGGATTAAGTTCTTTCCAACAAAAACTATGGGACACCAAATGAAGCTAGCAGGAGCCTGGCTAAAAGCAATAAATAGTAAAGTGGATTTTCATAGGGTGGGTAATTGAGTGGTTAGACACTTTGCCTAAAGGATGTTGTGACTGCTGAAAGTTCTTGTGGCTCAGGAGGAGACCAGACAAGTTCATGTGAAGGGCTGTGAAGGGCTACTAATACCAAACTCTGTGAAGGGCTACTAATACCAAAGAAGCCACATCTAGCCAAGAAATCCCTGAAAAGGCCTGGAGACAGGGAGAATACTGGCAGAAGTACATGTTCTCACACTCTGATCTGGGCTAGTGCTTAAAGAGTGAAGGTACTGGGTTATAGAGTGACCTTAATGCTGTGCAACCACTCCTTAGTGTTCCCTCACCTCAAGAAAATTATTTAATTTTCCTTAAGTTGGTAACTTTTTTCCAGAGCAACTTTGCATGTTCTTCATACCACAGAACCATGTTTTCTTTTCCTGTCATGTTATAATAATGATTTGTTTTGCTGGCTTTATTTGTATTTATTTTTAAAATGAGATATTCATCTCAGGGGAGCAAAACTCATTTTAAAAAACCTTATTCATGCCAAAGCACTTATGGGAGATCTGTTTTTGTACTTTAGAAGATGCAAAAGTAAATTTAACTTGCTGAGGTCAGACTTTCATCTTGTTTTCCAAAATAAGCTACAAAGAGCTGTTTACATTATTGTTACAAAGCAATGTGTGCACTGACAGCCTTCAGCTTTCTGTCCTGCCTACTGGGACTCCTATTGCTATCTCCATGGGGGAAACAGGGTGGTAGAGTGTAGGAGTGGGCATAAATTCATGGAAAGTGAGGTCTGATAGCATGGCTACATCACAGTGTCCAGGATGAAGGAAAAATTTGTCAAATCTGTATTGTTAGTCTGTTTTCACAATGGGAAGAGCTGAGTTGGAAGATCTGTTTTTAATATTTCAAATATGGTGTGTAATTGTTATGCAACTACAATTGTAAAATCCCATGCAATTGTCTCAAAATGAAACTGTTTCTGAATGTCTAGATTTGAACCCTTGTTACAGAGATGCTGGGTACTCGCACAAAGCACTGCAGTCCCTGGGATGTCTGTTTTGGATGGGCAAATCCTCTATGAGGTGCAAAATTCACTAGCAGTGAGATGCTTGAATTTCTGCTTGGGAATCTAAAAATCAGCATTTTCCCAGCAGTTTTGGCATTTGTCATACGCTGTTTCACAGACTCACTGAGAATTGGGTAATGTTGTCTGCTCAGGTCAGGATTATTGAGAAGGAAAGCCAGTATTCACAAAGTTTTTATAAATAATTGGCTAATACCATGCCTGGTGCAAAGACACCTAATACAGTGCAAGGAAGGCTTGGGGCTCTTCAGTGAATGTCTCTTTTGTGAGATAATAAGCATTTAGTGCCTTAGGAATCCTGTGACAAAATCACCATGTGGTTGTGCAATCTCAGTTCTACTTGCATTTGTCCTTTTTGTGTGACAGTACATTTTATTCACTCTGCTGCCTTTCAGAAAAGAAGATTATACAGGCATCTGAAAATGGCACCTTGAGAAAAACACTGTCCTTCCCATGGGCATGGGTACGCAGAGGGCTCTTCTCAGCGAAGCCTTTAGGGATTTAAAATACCTCTTTAATGGGAGTGATGGAGCTCATACTGTTGCAATGGAAAGGTATTGATTTTAGCAGTAAGGGGAGCTGTATAAATGTATAGGCAGTGTAAGTACACCCAAGTAAGAAAGAAATAAACCACAAGAAGCCAAACCAAACCTATACTTGTCATGAGTTAAAAGCTATCCTCAAAGAATGCAATGAGCTTTTATCACTGGTGGCAGTAGGTAATAACATACCAGTGGAGACTGATACCTGGAAAAATTACCCTGTGTAAGGAAGGTTTCAGCAGAGCGTGTGCACTGAACTCTTGTCACAATTGCTGGCACTCCTCAGCACTCGCTCCCACAGGCAGTCTTACATTACTCAGTCTGGAAATCAAGCAAGAAGTAAAGACCAACCCGCTGTCCTGAAAAGAAAATGTTAGTTTCTCCTTTTCCTGGTGGAGAACACTTTCTGCTTGGTTAATAGATGCCAAAATTAGCAGGGAATGTGTAGGGTGAGCTGACTAATCTCCATAGTAAAATGCCTTTGGTGTGACAGCAGAAAGCCAGGAGGAAAAATGAGGTTAGTCCCTGAAGTGCTGTGGTGGTGTATGTTGCAGGAGCCTGTTCCCAGTACTGCTGCTCCTCCAGTGCCCTCCCTGCAGGAATGCAAACCCCCAGGTGATGTGGGGTGAGACATTTATGCAGATTGAACTTCAAGTCTCTGTGTTTAAGGCTCCCATTTGTGTTATTTGCCCTTGCACATTATTTAGTTTGTGAGTACTGGGCCAATTAACCATAAATTCCTGAAAATAACTTTTGAGAAGATCTGGTTTGTCTTTTTGGCTGTCAAAAATAGATATGATGCACAGTTTTAAAGTCAGCTGAATGTATTACTGAAAGGATTAAAATTATTCCAAGTTTTTGAAGATGAGTGAGAAAATTACCCTTTTTTTCAAATGGATTCTCTAGCAACAGCAGTTTGAATCAATATGGTATGAAGTTTCTATTCATCTTCATAGTTTTTGGACTGCTGTTTTTCCTGGTTTTGAAGTAGCAATCAGTGAGACTGTTGTAGATGCATAGTATAGACTCCACTCCATACTCTTTTCCTCTGAGGCTCATGGAAAGCACATGGACTTGCTATCCAGAGATTTAACAGATGCCATGATCAATCACCTTGCGAGACCTTTGTGTATCCTGCAGAGCTCTGACTTTCTCACAGACTTTGTTATTCTTCATACAATTATATCAGACAAGTTGACATAACAGATTTAAGGCAAAGAAATGAGATTGCTCAGTCCACTGAACCATTACTTTAATTCCTCCTCACCACCCACCTGCTACTCTTTGCCTTATTTTCTTGTTTTGCTGCACAGGCTGAGGTTCATGCTTAGTNAAAACCAACCCTCCCATGAGTCGGACATTCCTAAACAACCTCACAAACCTGCTTAAGCAGGCCCCTAAAATCTCAGCAGGATTATCACTGAGCTATCAGGTTTTACTCTAGGCTGAAGTGATGCAATGTGGTGGAGAGACATGGGACTTTTCGATCCATATCTTGCTGTCTGAAGTATTCCTATCTGGAGTGCATCCTGCTCACTGACAGGGAAGCACAGACTCCTCACCAGCACAAGTTTGGCACCAGAAGCAGCTGGGACTGACCCTTAGAGGCAATTTGGATCAGCAGCGTCTGATATTCCATTCTTTGAGAAAGGTGAATGTTGTCTGTTTTTGTGCAAAGGAAAGTGAGCTGTATTCAAAGGCAAACCAAGATGTTCTCTGTGTTTCAACAACAAAAGAACACAAAAACAACCCCTGAAAGCACTACAGTAAGCAAACAAGAAAAACTTACAGTAGATAAGGTGTAGTAGGGTAACCCTCTTGTGGGAGATGAGACCTCTTGGATATAGTCACACAAACAAACCATAAAACCTGTCTGCAGTTAGGCAGTACAGGTTCAGTGATTACTCAAAAATATTAGGGTTTTGAATTCTCTCTGCTGGTGTCATTCTGCTTATGCAACACTGAAGTCTCAGAAGTCATAAAAAGATCTTATATCAAATACAAATGAAAAGTAGAGGGTGCTGTAATTCACCTGCTGCCCCTGCAGTCATGCTCCATGAGATAGTGTGGAATTCCTCAGCAGAGACCCTGATGCTGCCATTCAGCTCATCATGAACCTGATATGCTGAAAACATTTATTCAAAGTATTCAAATGTAGATTTGTGATTAGTTTGAGGGTAAGCATGTTGTCAGCCAGATCATTTATTTTCATGTAATTTGTATCATTCTGTCTCTAGACTGTAATTTTTTCCAGGTCTGCCACATGCTGGGTATGGGTAACCAAGAGCTTACCCACAGTTGCTCACCAGTTGCTGTGTGCAGGGTATAAGTCAAGGGAAGCTTGATTTGGAGCTGGACTTTTCTAGGGGAGACTGTTAAAGCTACACTGGTAGTTGATGTCTTCTATTTAAATCCAAGGGCCACACAGTGTTGGGTGCTTGGTGCTGCCTGCAGTAAGAGACAAAATACCAGCAAGGTGTTGTTGCTGGCAGCAGCTGGCTATGGGCCTGAGTTCATCACAACCTGCTCTGACTGATCAACAGTAACATAGTTAATAATTCTGGTCTACACTGGTACATGGTGCAGTCACACTTCAGAACAGGTAGTAAACAAATACCCAGGTACACACCTCCTTTGCTCCAGATTACCTACAGTTCTAGGAATACCCTCAATTGATACATACAAGGTTCATATTTTTAAAACCTACCTACTTCTGTGTGGTGCTGCAACCCATAGAAGTAGGAATGTTATCCATTGTGGTTTCATGACCCAGCCTTCAACTGATTGCCAGCTGTGGTATTGAAACAACAGACAATGTAAAAGCAGTCAGAAAAACCAGTTCCTGATTGTCTCATGATCATCTTTCTTTTCCCTATGCTAATCATGACTTTCACTAATCATCTTTTTATCAGTTACCCCAAGTACTCCCTCTGGCTTCTTTTCATAATCTCTTACTGAAATTTGAGAGCCAAAACTAAGATGCTGCTGTTGGCATCTCTGCTGTCAACTTTGTTTCACGAGTCTAAAACTAGGTGTGACCTTTGTCTTCTTGATGCTCTTGTAGTTATACACCAATCATGTATCAATTAATTCGGTGGATATGTAAAAAAATTTCCTCCTTTTCTTTGTGCCCAAACTACCAAAACCTTTATCTGAGCATCTTGTCTTAAGTCCTGTAACCTTCCTCTCCTCAGGATGGAGTTATGTCTGACTGCTAAGTTAGTCTTACATCTCTTCAGCACCAAAATGAAGTTTTTCTCCTGCCTGCTCCCACCCTAATGCCTTCCCCTTCCTTAACCCATTCTGCCACCTTCCAGACCCTGGGTTCAGCCTGACAGAAAGCTCTCTACTGCTTGCTGCTGGATTAGTTTTATGCCTGTTTAGTGAGTTGAATATTCTGACCATGGGATCCAACCAGCACTAGAGCCAAGGCAAAGCAAGGGGCAGCAGCAAGGAATAAGAATGTGGCAAACTGGAAGAATGTCTTCATACTGAGGATTATGAGCCCAGCTAGAATTCTGCAGTTGAACTTTACCTTCAACCTCCACTGACTGATGGAGGCCTTGCACAGTCCTCATGGTGTGTAGTTTCTAAGCTTTTCTCCTTGCCTGTCACTTTGGGCACGTTCCTTCTTAATGTTGCTTTCTCATTTCAGCATACAAAGTTCAAGCTTCTTGTCCTCCCCTCGAATGCCTTCAGAGTTCTGCTCCTCTCTATTATTTTCTCCTGTCCTAAGCCATAACCTTCATTTTGCCAATGATACTTTCATGTTCCACCCACTTGCCTTTTTTATTTTTATATAGAGATGTGTGTATATGTATATACATATATACACATGTTTCTTATTTGCCTATATATGCAAAGATCCTTTCCCCAGTTCATCATCAAGATGAAAAACCTCTCCCCAAAAATCCTCTCCCATATGTATCTTTGTATGAAAATAATTAATAGCCATAATGTAGGACAAATGAAAAAAATCTACTTTTTATAGTTTAGATGGGTAAGGAGAGTAATGATTATTACTCAGTCACTCTCCTCAAATCTCTTTTATCTTAAAGAGACAATTTTGTGCAACAGAGATTGTGTATTGCATGTATTTTTGAGGCTCATTACACAGTAGGGACCTGATTCTGATGCTTGTACCCGAGCAGAAACATTCTATAACAATAAATATAAGTGAAGGAAGTCAAATAAAATGACATCTATCTTCAGTGCCTGAAAACAGAAAATAATTGAAAGTGTTTTTTTGAAGTTTGGCTTTTCTGAAAAATTATTTTGCATTTTGTTGGGGTGGGGTTTTTTGCCTAACCTAAGCAGCAGCAGCAGTCTGTGCTGGCAGCAGCAGAGGCATTCCCATCAGACAAGTTTTCAAAATAGAACTGCCACAGGAATTCCAGCTGTCACCCTACTCACGATGTGGCCTTTGTTGGCAATGCTCTGGAGAGTATCTTCAGCTTCTCATTTAGGAGAGGTGATGGTTGTCAAAGAAACCCCTCACTGATGCCTTGTTCCATTACTTGTTATATAAAAGACATTCTTTAGTGAGTATCACAGATCAAAGCATGGGTGGTTGTCAAAAATTTTGAAAATAATTTTGTCAAGAATTTTGAGAAAAAGCAGTACAGGTACAAAAGAAAAGATGGGCAGCATTCAGGTAAATTCAGATTTGATCTGGCCTTCATGAGGGGCACAGCAGCAGAAATATGGGCAGAAGTTGAAGTATGGAAGCTTCCATTCATTGTGCTCATCTCTGAGGCTGTCAGTGCTCCTGAGCAGGGACTGGGTCACCTTAATAGGCTGGCTAGATTCCATGGCTGTATTTTGTATATCCCAGTGTACTGTAATATGCATTATCTAGCAGCAAGGGTCTTTTATATGACTTTCACTGGGTAGTTGAATGTATATGGGGTCAAATATTTGAGAATTCATCAGCTTCTTTCCCTGTACAGGGTAGGAATAGAGTGCCAACAGGCAGCTGCCCAGCTGGGACTCTGTTCCCTTCTCCCTGACACCACACCAATGGAGCCCACTATTAATTTTCTGATTCCTGTGCAATGTCCTTTTTATTTTTCGCTATTTTATACCACTTGTATTCTAACTCTGATAGTTACGCTTGTAAAAGAAGGAAGGTTTGTAACTGCAAGAAATTAGAATGATTAGATCAGCTGATATAAAATGTGGTCAAGCTTTCCAGTTTGTGTGCATTTCAGCAAGTTTGATGCAGATAACACTGGAAAACCATTACTCCCAAGCTGCTGATCTATCTGTTGGAGTAGCAAAACAGGTCTACGAGTCCTTCACCCTTCTAGAGCTTCTCACTCCTCACCCCATCCCTGCATTGACTGTTCCCTCAGAATGGGACTGTACTGTAAAGCCAGTGAAGTCCTGCAAGTCACTTTGATGTAACCAAACAAAAGAAAAAAATAATCCGTAATTATGTTAATGATTTAGTCCATTCATTGGAGAAGTGATATTACCAGATAGTTTCAGTACCCAGAGAGTTGACAGATTGAAATGAAGAAAAAGTATGGGCAATACAGGAACAAGGCAGCAGGAGATGAGAAGATGAGATGCTGAGAGAATTGCAATGAAGATAAACTTGATGTCCTTATTTATTCTGTACTATTCAATACTACATCATATTATAGTCATATTTAAACCTAAATGTTTTGTAAGTCTCCCTTCAGAGTCAGATGTGAGATGGAGTTACCTCTTTGCAATATGTCTTGGGGAGATGAAAATGATAACTCTGCTTTGTATTTATAATTCTCATAAACTTGTTTTAGTATGTAGAGGTCGACAGGTTTCACCCCTATATGTGCTCTCCAAGGACCTCTGGCTTGCTGCACAATGTGCATCACATGCTGGCTGTGAAGTCTCATGGCTGAGGAATTAAGAGTATTTCTTGTAGACCTTCTGGGGGCAGGCTGGTAGCTTTTGCATTTCTGATTCTGGCAAGATGTGGTTTTATTCAGTCCTCTGATCCTTTTTTTTTTTTTTTTTTTTTTTTTTTTTTTTTTTTTTTTGTCTGAATGATTGAGTGTTTGCTTGGAGTCTCTGAGATTGCATTCTGGAGAAAGATCTGTCAAGGATGCCTTTCTTCCCTAGTAGACTGTATTTCTCTTCCATGTGACTGCAAGTTTGAGGCAATATGTGACAAACAGAAATGTCTTGTTAATAAGGGTTTTCTTATTGTGTGTGGTGTTTGCTAGAGAATGAGCCTAATGACATCTTATATTTCTCATGCTCTGACATGAAGGTATCATTTACACCTATCAGCTTTAGTGGTATTTAAGTCAAAGTACTGATGTAAGAAGATGTGAAAAGTAGAAGCTGAAATTTTATCATCTGTCTTCAAAATTCTTCAATTCCTCTATTTCTGCCTCCTCAGAGTGGGCAGTTATCTAAAATTGAGACCTTCACAGCTGTGCAAATTGTGCAGCAACCAACTGTTTCAGGTATCCAAAAAGAAAAGCTCCTTCAAGAGCAGAGGCTTTTTTCAGAGTTAAAAAAAAGACATATTTAAAATTCTTTTGACCCTGCATCATAGCATGAGCAGCTGTCACCACATCTGACTGGGAGCCTGAAGGATTAGAAGCAAAAATCTATGTTCACTGCAGAAAGAAAAGTTCTTGTAGTGGTTTTGAGCCATTGTGTCTAGTAGTGGGAGCCCTTCCTAATTTCTCTTCATCCCCTTGAGCTTTATGTCATCCCCAGCTCTCATCTTGCCTATAAAATTTTCTGTCTTCATGGTTTCCTTAATTTTATGAAGATAATTTTGTTTTTCTAAGATGTTGTGTGCCAGCAGTTATTCACAGAGCTCCAACCCTGTTTGTATTAAGAGCTCCATTAAAAGTTCCAGCCCAGCCCTGGCTGCCCATCCCTGTCCCCTGTGGCCACATCTCTGTGTTGGGTCTGCTTTGGGACAAGGACCTCCTCATCTTAACTGGAGCAAAACCAAGATGAAGAGAAACAATTTGAAATAATAATCATAGTGCACAGAAGATCACTGTATTAAATGAGGCATGTGTATCCTTTCAAAGGGATTTTTAAACTTAAGTAGAATCTATTAATATGGGATACATATTGCAAGTAAAAGTGTGTCTTGCATGAAAGAATGCCCTAGCTGCTCATGCAAGTGGTTAAAGCACTGTAGAGCAGTAAGAAACACATGTATTGTTGGGAAAAACATATTAAAGCAAACTACCCAACTAGATTAAATTCTTATGCCTTCTTAAATCATGTAGCAAAACTAGCTATGATTCTCTCTCTCTCTCTCTCTCATTTTCAAATTTCAGGAAATAGCAATTTGGAAGGAGGGAATATCAAGTACATACAAGATGAGGAATTATGGGCTTGAGAGGGAGATTCCTCACTGTTTTTTGTGATGCTGTTTTCTTAGTTTGCTTCTTGTAAGCTAGCATTGACAGGCTATATTTCCTTCCATATATTTTGCTAATCATGCTGGTGGATTTATGTTGGGGAAGTATTTCACTGACTACACAGTAAGAATGTTTCCTTGACATTTTTTGGTGCAGCTTTTACAAAAGCACTTCTAAATTTAAACTTTCATCTCAGACAATACTGCTGTTTCTGCTGCTGAATTCAGAGAATGAAACTGTCTTGATAAGAGTAGACCAAATTCAAAAGTGAGTTAATTGTAATTGCTAAGTAAAATAAAATGCAAAACCTAAAGAAGTTAGACATATACTATAAGTATCTCAAGTGTCTTTTAGTATTGTAGTTACATGATGTTAGCATTAATAACAATTATCGTTAGTAGTCTCATTAATAATAGCGTAAGATGTTACCTTTAATAATTAAAAATATTTATTAATTAAGTTTTCTAATACTTGTCTAGTGTTTTGGGCAGTGTCCCCAGTTTGTATTTAATAGTATACATATTTAAATCAGTATTTCCATATTGTGCCACATTATTGACATTTTCTTCTCTCTGACTTGTTGGTTACTAAAGATGTAGACAGGTAGTGCTCACATAGCCAAACCTTACAGAGATTGAGGCAGACTTCCTGCCAGTGCAACAAAGGCTGAGTGAAGCCTTTCAGGAGAGAGTCAGTAAATAATTGATCTCCCTCTCTGTCTCAGTGATCCATCATGCTCCACTTCACCTGTGCTCGGCTGAATTCACTCTAAAATGATGGCTGGAGCCAGCGAGCAGAGCCCGGAGGGGGCAGCGGCAGCACCTGTCTCAACATGGACAGGTGGTGTAGCTGTCCTTGCTCCACCAGGTTCCTTGGACACAGCTCCTGGGGTCACAGGCTAGAGGCAGGAAAGCTCTTTTGATAGATCTACATCTACTCTTTTTTAATTTTCATGGCAAACCAGAACAACTCTTGGTTAATCAAGACATGAAGCTCATGTAACAAACTCACCAGCAGTTTGCTTTATCATCTCACCAATGTCTACCACAGGCATTTAGAAGTTATTTCTTATCTTTTTAAACTCTGAGGGGGGTCTTGTGCTGCTCTCCAAGCAGCAGCTGGCCTGTCAAAGCAGCAGGCAGCAGCAAAACTCAGCCTGGTGAGGCATTGCAAGCAGTTTTCCTGCTGTTGCTGTGTTCACCAGGGTCATTCCATGGGGTCTGTTTCTGGAATGCAGGATGACGACAGTGCTTATTCACCACTGGAGAGTATATTTGTAACATAGTTGAAGGGAACAGCTGGTGCTTGATG
Organism: Aegithalos caudatus; assembly: GCA_013389925.1. Classification (NCBI taxonomy): domain Eukaryota; kingdom Metazoa; phylum Chordata; class Aves; order Passeriformes; family Aegithalidae; genus Aegithalos; species Aegithalos caudatus. Next base: position 87,633 of record WEIU01006443.1, on the reverse strand, counting down.
AGGTCCCTGTAAAATTTATTGGCAAGGGAGTAGCAGTGAAAAGCAAGTTTCATGCAGAAGTTTTGTTTCAAAGACTCCATAGGTGAATGTGATATTCCCATTAGAAAGAAATATTTAGGAAAATATTTGTGTCCGTATAGAAAATTGTCTTAATGTCACATTACTATAGGTTTTTTCATGTTTATTTTAACCAAATAATGCATTGATCTCTGAGATTCATTAAAACGATTATATCTGAGATATATGAGGGTCAGTACTGGATATCCTGCCATGAAAGGGTGACATGGAGTTCACTTAGCAGCAGCACCAGATCAACCTCTGTCCTTTCTTCAGCTGTGTCTTTCAGACCAGGTGTGTCTTCATACTGAGATATCAGACTTGGGGTAGAAGCAGGAATGTTTGTCTGTGTCACTGTTTTTTACATGATAGATGTAAATATGTCACCTGGTGGTGATGTATTGAGAGAGTGGATGGGAAGAGGGTTTCAGCAGCAATCAAGGATGGGCAGGGTCAGGCTACTGCAGGACCTGACCATGGGAGAAGGACAGCGCAGCATTCTGAGAATAATGCAAGTTCTTTGAAGGGTAGCTTTTATCCAAGAAAAAGGGCCAAGGGGATCCATTTATCTCTGCTACTGTTTTGTGGGCAAAAAAAACCCAAACCCAAATCCAACAAACAATAACCACCAGGGCATTAGAGATGTGAAACTGAGAAATATGTCAGTTCTAATGGGGCTCTCCAGATGCACACAAATGTTGCTGTGCTCACAGTCTGGCTGCAAACCTGCCTGAAATTACACAAACGAATCAAGAATTTTGTTTCAGATTGTATTGATTGGTGATATATTTACTACTATATGGAATTTGGGGTTTATTTACAGTGGATGAGGGGGAGATCAGATTAATTTATTTAGCAGCCCATGAAGTACATAGTCAATACCCAGGTCTTTAGTTTTATTACTTTTGTTTTGTTTTTTATATTTATATGTATTATATGTTTATATATTTTATGTATATATATAATATTCTCATATATTTTAGATATATATGCTATATTTTTTAAATTTACTCAGTCTTATCACTTTTATTGGAAAGTAAAACACATTACATAGGTTTGTGATACTATTTTGTGTTTATGGAAATAATATCTAAAATTAGATTATCTGAAAGATACTAAGGATGAAACAACAGGAGTGGTTCCTTTGCACAGCCTCAGTATTTGTCCTCCCAGCTCACTGGTCCATATGGACTTTTGTTGCCTTTTTTATGTTCTTAGTAAAGAGCTTCGATTTTGTTTCATTCAGGCCTTTTTGCTGCCTTTTTTGCTTTTCCCAGAACATTCCCACAAAGCCCACTTTATCTCCTTTCTACAGTGTTCCTCACCACCACCTACACTGTTAAATGTACAAACAGTGCAACAATTGCCTGATGCAGTAGTTTTTCTCATTTTGTCTAGTTTGTTCCTAAAAGGACCATAGCAATTTCTTGTTTTTATTCTGAAAGAAGACTACTGTAAAGTCCATGCTCTGCTTCTGTCAGGTTTTTTTAAACCTTCACAGTATTAGCAAAAAGCTGTAGGTTTTTTTTAAGAAGTTCCTGAGAATTTTTTTGGTCAATGATCATCAGATACTCTGTGCTTGTCAGGACAGATGCAGCTGAGAATCCATGGAACCTGTGTGTTCCCAACCTTCCTGTGCTGGATCTCTTCTCTGCTCCCAGTGTTCCAAGTCAGTCCTGGGCAGGATGGGGCTGGGGAGCAGCTTTGGCAGTTCCTGGGCACTGTCCTGGCCTTGTGCTGCCATGGCCAAGCTGTTCTTGTTGCTTTTAAACAGGTACTTCTGGGGCTTGTTAGTCCACTCCAGATTCCTCCCAGTGTGCGCTCTTGCTACTGGTTCTGACTACATGAGAGTATTATAAAGACACAACCCTGTCTAATTCAAAAGAGGTTTTGGTGGAAACAGTCAAAGGCTATCATTCATCACCCCCAAAGCCCTTGCTGTGTGTTGGTGTGCCAGCAGAAGCTCCTTCGTGTGTGGCTGGAAAATTGATGTGTCCTGGTCTGCCTTGGGAGTGCAGGGCTGCATAGCAAAACAAGGGAAAACATACAACTTTACAGGAAAAATAAGAAAACTAATAATAAAAAGTAGGAGCACAGAAAATCTAGAGATGAAGGAATATTTTTCTGTTTCTTTAAATTCATCAGCGTGTGATTTACAGCAGAGTGTGCAGTAAAGTGTGAGAGGAAATAGTGACAGAGGAGACATTAGGCCCTGCTGTATGAGAGAGGGAAAACTGTCTTTTAGAGGATCTCTGGGTGAATTAGGATATTAGCAGCACAATGGAAATCTTTTCCTGGTAACAAAACCTGCAAAGTACAAAACCTTTTTAAGAAAGCCCATTTGCTGAAATGGGAGACGGGTAGTAGAGAGAGTGGATGATACATGAGAAGCACTAAGAAAAAAACTCGGCTGGGTAAAGAAACCACCTGACCATCTGGACAAGAAAAGTGTCCACATGGCATCCTCTTCGAGGGACAACTCCCCACAGAAAGATAGGACTTGCCATTAGTTTCAGAAAGGTATTTGTTTCAGTCTGATTTTAAAACTTTCAAGTTTTATATACAACAAATCAGTGATGTTTAACCAGGGTCTGTCTGAGGCTTGAGTAATGGGCAATGTTAGAAATTATAGACAGCTCAGAAGACAGGAGCTGCTTCATTTCATGCTTTCATTTCTTTAGTAGATAATTTCAGTTTTTTTTTTTTTTTTTTATGGAATAGGGAGGCATGGGATATCCCCCTCACCCTGAAGGAGCTGAGCTGTTCTGGTAGCACCAAGCTTTTGTCCCAGCATCTGGTGGCAGGGAGATTGTCACTGTCTCATGTGCCTGCACTTTGCTGCTGGGTGGAGCTGGAAGTGTTGCTCTCACAAAGAAAACCAGGGGGCTTGGAAAACGTGATTTGCATTTCCCCTTCAGTGTAGCTCTTTTAATTACTGGGATTTGGGATGTGCTACAGTAAGCCAGCACGTTCCTAAAAATGTGCCATTGCACAATACATGGTTATACACTAGCCCAATTCCTTTGTTTTCTTCCATGGGGTCGACAGTATTTTCTTGAATGCAAGACAGCCTTATGCCCACAGGCTAAACTTCAGTGCCCTGAGACAGAAATACAAACTTTGAAAAGGGGCTGAATAAAAAACCAGCCAAGGATTTCCCCTCTGGGCCCTTGAGCAGAAGGTCACTGGGCTGATGCTTGGAAAGAGATGTCTATGTGCAGTGTTAGCTGAAGGGGGTTTATATGTATAAATAATGCAATAACTGTGACTATGCCCTCCTTACTATGGTTTTCCCAGTGTTTTATGGACACTTACCCAGTCTCTTAATTAAGTTGCTTTAATGGACTAAAGGAAATGAGTGTGACAGTGCAGAGTTTGGTGATGAGAATGACAGCAGATGGGCCAATTCTGATTAGCCTTAAGTCTGCACTAGAAGTTTCTTTTTGTCCTCTAGCACTGGGGGATCTGGAAACATGGAAATATGTAACATTACATCAGTCATGTAAATATTTAATGCGGTGCTGGAAGCTGTGAAGAAATGCCATGTGGAGATTCACACTAGAAATACTCTGTCTTCTATAGTCTTCCAGAAACATCTGCTCCTAGTTCTGAGGTTACAGTAGTGAGCTAGATGGATCATGGTTCTTGACACAGTAGGGCAGGTTTTATATCCTTATGCATGTGTTGGCTTAGTCTGGCTTGTGGCAGCAGTGTATTTCCAAAGTGCTTATGAGTTAAGAAAGGAGGAGTGTGGATTGGAGGATGAGGATCCAGCATAAAATTGCTGTTTAAATGTTAATGGAAAGGCTGTGTTCTACACATTTGTGAATATAACTTGGTAGTCAAAGGTTTATTTTGACCAAGAAATATTATTTTACTGTTTGTTGTATTTGAATCTAGGTTGTATTCATACAATCATGTATTATGTGTTCTTGTAGCCTGGGCCATGCTTTGTTTGCACTCGTGGTATTAACCTAGTAAACAAGGATTCTAATTGCAATACAGATACAGAGATGGTGCTTCTGGGAACAGAATTGCACCCAGAGTTACTTTTGAATTGGCAAGCTTAGAACTAGTAACATACCAGGGACAGCCATTGATGAAATCCAGCTGATGAGAAAGATGCCCAGCTTAAATAAGTGTTCTAAATACAGAAACGTAATTGTCAGCACGTGCATTTATCTGTAATACTTAGTAGTTCCAAAAGTTTATAGTACTTTATTAAAGTAAAAATGTCAACTTAGGTTATGGCTTGAAAGCAAGTGTGCCAACCAGTTTTTTAAGAATATCCTGTGTACTTCTTATTTCCCAGGAAATAAAAGAGGGCAAAATTTGTCTGAAGAAAAACCTTTCAACTTACAATAAACCATGTAATCTAATACAATATAGCTGTTCCATTTCTCCAGCTGTTCCATTTCTCAACAAAGTTGATTTATTTCCTCCAGGAAATGCTCTTCTTTGGGAAGAATGTCCTGTAAGAATTTTCGTCCTGAGTACTGTTGATTCTTCGTTACCTGCTGCTCTTGACCGAGTCAGGGAGATGGAGCAGAGATACTCAGAACTGCTCAGGGAGATGCCTTCCCAGGAGGCTGCTCCTGAGCACCTTTTGGGTTTATAGCACTGAGACGTTCCCAGATCCAAAGGAAAAGGGAGATCCTGAAAAAAACCTCAAGATCAAAGTGGTAGAAAAGTGATCCTCGTGTCCCCTTTCCAATCTCTGACTTGCACTCTCCCGTTGTGCTACTACGCCCAGCAAGCTGGCCCACTGCTCTGCTTTGGAAAAAGCGTGGTTACAAGTTGGGGCAGGTTAGTTTAGGCAACACTTGCTTTGAGAAGTCATTGCCTTCAGACGCCCATGCACACACCTACTGCTTTGTCCGTAAATAATTATACGTACATTAGATTGCTCTGAATCCTAATTAAGACATACATTTAGTAAATTTGAATGAAATTGTGTGTCCATGTTATATTTGGAAATGGGCTTGTTTTTTTTAAAGTTGAAAAAAGGCCTGAGAGAGGCTGATTTCACTGATAACTTCTACAGTTCTCTCTTTCATCCACCTGTTGTGTCTTCTTGTAACACTTACGTGGCAGGAATTATTTCTATAGACTTTGAAATGCACCCAGTGCAGCTGCTCATCTTGAGCCACAGACACTACTGTCTGCAGGGCAGGAGGCAGCCAGAGAAGGGGCTGGCAGGAGAGCAGGGCACTTTATGAATGCTCCCCGTCTTGTATGCCAGCCATGTCTCAGAGACCCAGGGCCCTCCTATCGCTTCTTGTTTTTCCTACCTGAATGGTACATGCAATGAGAAATAGTCTGCAAATAAGTCACAATACTTCCAGGGTTAGTGTCACAGTGAGGAAGAGGTCATCCAGTTCTTACTGATAGTGGGAGAATATCTTCCTTATAATTCACGTGGAGAAGGAGGCTTTTTTGAGTCTAATAACTTAAATGAAAAGGCAGTGATCATGGAGCTTACAGCTCTCAAAATATCTCTGGCTCTGCCAGTGAGTCACTCCATGGCCCTAAATACCCCCCAGACTTCAGCTTCCTCCTCTCTCAAAAGGGGAGATGAATACTTACTTGTGTTTAACTACAGAGATGATGCAAGACTTAATTAGCTGTGTTTGTTGAGAGCTCTGAAAATGTGGAAATGTCACTGCTCTTGATCATCTTGAATAGCTGATGGCCTGGCTTGTCAATGCGTTACTGTCAGCCCCCTCTTCAGAAGTGAATGGGGCACGTGAAATCTCCTGGGTTTGTTGCCTGCCTCTGTGCACAGCTGAAGCCTGGCTTTACATGTCTAAGTAGGTGGACAGAAACTTGGTGGTTTCAGGAGGGAGGGTCACATCCCACCTGCTCCTGGGTGCACCGGTTCCAGGTTTCCTCTGGGGCCACGTTAGAGAAGGTGCTACGAGTGGCTGCCTCCTTAGCCTGAGGTTATATCTGCCTGCTCTGCAACTACGTTTTCTCTTCTGTTTTGTTAACATGACAACTCATTGGTGGAGGCTATTAAGAAATTATGGCTCCTCTGGCAGGACTCCGGCAGCAGCTGTACCAGCAGAGAGCTGCCTAAATTTATAAAAACAAATCAGAGAGGAACATCATCAGAGGAGAAAAACTTCCATGCCAGTGACCAGGACCTTTCAAAGCATGAGTTTTTTAAGCTGTTTTTTTTTTTTTTTTTTTTTTTTTTTTAATTGAGGCTGTGCTCATTCAATTATCCATGGGTTCAGCTTATTCTGAGTTCTCTCTTCCTGGTGCTCAAGCAACCCTTGGGGAAAATCCTTGTTCAGGCCTTTGTTCAGGGCTGGAGGGTTAAGCAAGCTGCAGGAGGAGGAGGACTCTCTTCCATGAGCTTGTCCAACCATGCTGCAGTGAAGTTTCACACACCCAGGCTGTAAAATGGTTCTCAATGAACTCTTAGGCCCAAATATGGGCAGTTCTTCCTATAGATGTACAGGAAGGAAGGAACTAGAAATAGGAGTTTTGGATACAAGCATAGACCTTGGCATTTCTTCATACCTCTATTATACAAGAGCCTCTATACCATTTTTGAGCTCATATTTCAAATGGCTGATGCATTTCACGTCCAATGGAGTTCATACATTGCCTACAACTTTAATGTTGTTCATCAATACAAGGTTAAAGTCAGACTCCTTTGCAGAATAGGTGGAGTAACTCTGTGCAAGTCACAGAGGCTTTTTGGTAGCTTTAGGTTTGGGGTCCATGGACCTCTGAGGTGCTACCACTAAGAAGTAGCAGGTAAAAAACTCCCCACTTACTGTCAGCAGGCTCTAAATTTTTATGGAAGCATCAAAAGACCCATTGATTATTGTTTGGGGTCGAAAGACTGAAAGGGATTGAAACCACTAAATGTAAGTTCCCTTAAGAAAGGCAAATGAATGGTGTATATCAAGCTATCAAACACAGATGGCCCACAGAGAGAAACGCCCAAGCAAGATGAAATGGTTACAACTTAAAATTAATCTTTCTGTAGTTAACCTCATGTAATTTTGTGGTCATTGAATTACAGAATAGAAAGAAATGAGGAAAATGCCTGGGGCCAAAGTACGATTTTGGTGATAAGTGATATGGAAGTAATAATAAAAAGAAACCCAAAACCTTGCTGTGCCCACCTAAATATAGGTTAAGAAAATAAAATTTATTACCCATTGCATACATTTTGACAAAGTTAAAAGTATGCATACATAATTAATTGTCTTGGAGGTTTTATTTAAGTGACAGTAATAAGACTTGCAATTCTGTACCTTTCTTTTAAGTTGTATCAGCATGTCTGTACTTGAGAAATGTTAACAGGTTTGTTGGAAAATCTTGCTGTGATTGGCCAAGTTTTTATAAGCTGCAGCCTGACCCAGTTTGAACATCTAGATAAATATTAACCACTCTCAGGCAGAAAATCAATATCAGCTTTATTTTGGTTTCTTTTTCACTCTGTGACTAGCCTGCTACAGGTAGGTCATGCCANTATATATACACACACACCTTCCCTCAGCAGCTGACAAAATGAAGACTTCATAATGGTGACCTAGCAATTCCTTCAAGGTGCAGTGCTACGTGGCACCCATGAACATTCATCTCCCAACCGTCGTGAAAGAGCAGGAGGGTTTTTCTTTCACAGAATTCAGTCTTATTTTTACAAGAATGCAATGCCATTGCTACTACCTCTCTTCACTCCTCCTCAGCAGGCCAACATTTATCTCTCCCCTGCTGAAGATGAACTTTCCATTTCTATTTTCCTATATCACCTCAATACTCTGGGGCTGCCCTTGGCCCCCTCCCTGAGCTCACTCACAGGCAGCAGTTGTGGGCGGTCCTATTATTTCAAGCTCCTCAAGCTGGAAAACTTTGCCAGAGTGAATCACTTTGCCTTCTTATTACTGCAGTTAGAAGCAAGCCAAAACTTGCCTTTCACGAGGTAACTTTCATTTTGTTCCCCACATTGTTTCTTTGCCCTTGGCTTCCAGAGATGAGGGTTTTTTTTCCTCTTCTGCCAGCTCTGCTTGGATCCAAAAACAGACTGAGTGAAGTAGTTACTAAAACTGTCTGAATTCAGATTGCTACTAAGGATCTTTACCATTTGCAGCTATCTATCTTTTAAACATGATGGACTCTTCTGGTTGACATGAACAACCAAGTTCAGTGCTGTGGGTTATTTCACAGTCTGATGAGAAACTGGTGATGAAATCAGGTGTGTCTGTGGCACAGTCCTGTGTATTTATAATCAAAGCCTTGTTTTCCACTACTATAGGGTAGATCTTAAGCAGCAACGGTTTTTCAGATCTAAATCCTATTTCAGGCTCACTTAAGCCTATTTGTGAGGTTTTTCCTTGGGTCCATACATTCTTATACGCTTCTATTGCTTCCTCTCTCAGCTTCATGAACTTCCAATCCCTCTTCATCCAAACATTGCAAAATAATACTAAAGAAACTAGTCTTTTACATGGGTCTCTATTTTGGGTAGTCATACATGGAATAGAAGCTGTGTCTCATAGAGCAGAGTTGCAGCTCCTCTTCCTATTCAGCCCACTTGATTACAGATATTAACATGGTCAGATGGAAAATCATTGCAATTCTAGGGAGAGGTGAAAGAAGGCAAGTAGGGCAAGTGGTCCAAAGCCTGTGTCCAAGTTGCTTTGACAAGAGAAGGTTTTGGCCAGAGAGGGAGATGACAAGAGGAAGAAGAAAACTGGTCGTATCAGCCTCAGAGATCACTGTTGTTCTCTAGGATGCAGGAGAAAAAGCAGATGCTTGAGATAGTATATTGGGGTTTGGGGCAGGGAGGTGTTTGGCTGTATTTTCTTGAGGACAGTGGTGCCTCACCAGGTGTCTTTCATCATCAGGTGAAATGCTTCTATAAAATGACTGCTGAGAATATCTGCACTGCTGGAAGCTGGAAGCGTAAACTGGATTAGGCAGCTCCTGGAACAAAGCTCTGGGTCCAGAGGAACATCTGCCCCCAGGGAGGGCAGGACTGCCTGGATGTGTGAGTTACTCCTGGGTAGGCAGTGTAATCCTCAGAGCAGATATTCAAATATGAATAAGAGCCTGAGCCTCACAGTGAGCCAAATTTTCCTGCAGTGTGAAGGCAATCAGACTCACCATGGATCCATTCCACTCCACCGTGGATGTTAAAGATCACTTTGAAATGTGCTCTCATAGGTGAGGGGTGCTGGATTCAAGGCTTTGTCATGGGGACACCTTTACTGAAAATGACCACCAACACTCTCTCCTATGGCTGATGAAACTGGTATCTCTGATGTCTTATATTTCACGTCAGAAGAGATTTGACTGACAGTTCCAAGCAGAACCAATAGTTCTTTGACCAGTGGAAGCTCCGGTGCAAAAATCCCCAGCGTTCAATGATACAAAAATATACTGCGTTTCATCTATTTGTCTAAAGTTTTCACTACAATTATCAAAATACTGTGGGGCAAGCCAAGAAATGAATTATGTTTCAAATAACTATCCTGTCTCTGGTTAATAAAGTAACACAATATGCACTTTCCCCCAAGACTTTCCAGAGTCTGTAAATACTAAAAAAGTGTATTTGTCTCCAAGAAAGTACAACAGAAGACTATTCAGAGCTCAGTTTGTGCCCCCCAATAAGATGTTAATGGCATCACTGGTTTGATGTATAAGAAAGTTTATTCATTTCCTTAGTTGTGGAACCAAAGATATATTTAATAATTTTGTGTACATGGAAGTGCTGACTCCACAGCAGAATGGTCAGAGAGCAGCAAAATGATGCTCTTAATCCTTTTGCCTATACAGTACTGGTTCTGTGAAGAGAAAACCCTGCCTAGTCATTAGTGCTGCAAAACAAATGTGCTAACAATTATTAAATCAACCCCCCTCCAGTCAAACCAGTAATGTTTTGTTCCACTGAGTTAGAGTAGACATAAAGCACTACACAAGTGAGATCTAGAGCAACATCTTTCATGTCTGATAAGTCTGGCACTTTTCACCATCACTAAAATTATCTCCAGCCTCCCACGCACTAAAACAAGGCTTTACAATTAGTTCCACAAGTGCCAATGAGAAGAGTCTCCTAACGATGCCAACAACTACAGCCCAGTTTATCCTTCTGTATTTGCAGAGACAAGGGTTGGATCCTTCCTGCTTCCACTTGTGCAGCCTCAGGGAAAGGCCTCACTCAGCCCATGTATTCGGATATTTGGGTTTGTGTCCCTTCTGTGGGCACTGTGATTAAAGGGGAGCTTTACCTTTTCTTTAGCAGCTGAAGAAATTTGAGACCACAGAGGACTGTGGCTTGCTGCAAGGATGGTTGTTTCTCAGCTCTGGTGATTAGTTGAAAGAAATATTTAGAGAGGAGAAAACTGCCAAAGGAGAAGGCAGCTGAATTTAAAAAGATGGACAGAAAGAGAAATCATGGGAGTGATGGAAGACCAGAGCTGCAATGTTAGCAAAAAGAAGCTCCTGCAAGGGCTTTATGTACATAGCTCTCACATCCCTCAGCTGGGCGTGTGTTTGTGTTTGCATTAGGGATGAAAAGATTTTTTAGTAAGCAGCTGTGAATTATTGAATATGTCATGGATCAGTATACATAAAGAGGAAACAAAAATAGAAAAAGGAATATCAATATTGCATAAGCAATGCAGAAAAGCTGAAAAAATGTCAAAGGGAATAGGTGAAGGTATGAACTGATGAAACAGAGAAACATGCAACTAGAAAAAGTTAGAAAAAGTCATCATATCCTAAAAGCTAGAGACATTAAAAGAGACAAGAAAGCATATTCGGTACATAGGAATTAAAAAATGTGAGAAGATGCCATGAATACAAAGCTGTCCTGTAAAGACGGGCAAAATATATAAAATATTTTCATGATGAACAGCAGGAATCCAAATTTGCAGTCATCACAAGAGAAGAACAAGTTCAGGTAATTGTTGTATGCAAAACAGGGTGCCAGGCAGTGTGCAAGAAGGAAGAGATTTACACCTAGTAGATGTTTCTTGTTTGAATAAAACCCAGCCTTGGACAGGTGCATGAGTAGAAGGATTTGACTGAAGATGGAGAGGGTGGGATCAAACCAAAAATTTCTCAGGAAAATATCTCTCCCTGCACACAGCTTTCTGATGAGGCTGTTATTTAGATGGTGGGCCTTGTGGCAGAGGTTTAATCCTAAAGCAAATATTAGCAGTTTAAGTACTGACCTAAGTCACATAATATATTAGCAGTCATATTGACTACCTTACCTTTACCAAATTGCCCACGTACATGCCTTTCAAATATGCTCATGTATAGTCATTCAAATCAGCCATTTTACTGTGAATTTCAATGCTTATGTGACTGAGCTGTAACCCATCAAATTATAAGGTAAATTTGTACAATACAGTTTTTGAATTTTTTGATACAACCTAGGTGCTTCAAGCAGAGGTAGAGATCCAAGTATACGAAAATATGCAGAGACAGTTTATTTCTGGAATTAATACACTGTAAAAAATAAGACATTCATAGAACATTGCTAATAAGAAAAAAAGAAATGTTCACATACGTTGCTTGCAATAGGGAAAAAATAAAGCAAACCTAAGAGAACAGGTGAAAGCAGAAGTCAACTATACACTAAATATCCTAAGAAATCCTACTAGATCTAAACCAGTTTGAGATCTACAGATGGTAAGTCGTGAATATTTAGTGTTTCAGAAAATTTGGATGGATAGACGTGAATAGATGACCCTCAAGCACTGCTAACACCTTCTCTTTTGTCTGAACCATGCATTCGAAGGGTGTGAAAGGCTCTGGCCGGGACAGTGTCTGTAAGGGCTCCCCACAGTGCTGAAAGAAGCAGGGTGAAATCTCCGAGCTATTAATCTTGGAAGACAAAACCAGACGCTCTCACAGAAAGGACACCCTCACGGAACAGGCAGCCCAAAGCTGTAACTAGCGGCTGCTCTGCGTCCTGCCATGAACGAGGACAAGCCAGCAACAAAAAAAGCAGCTCTTGAACTGCTCCACTTGAGTAGCTGGGATTTTACTGTGCTTTGGCTGTTCCGGGTGCCTTTGGACACCGTGAGTGACACTGCTGTGATTCAGAGTGTATCATCTGCCTGTGAGGTCAGTGACTGCCAGGAGCGAGGGGGAGAAATCCCCAGGCAGGATAAATTGTTCCTCTCCAACTTGAAGGTTGCACTTTGCAACAGTAAGAACTGAAAAACATGGGCTCCCTCCACATCCCTGCGTAGTAGCTTTAGACTTTGAAATCTGTTTCAGGTGGAAAAAGTATGGAGAAAGCAGCATTCATTGCATTCTTATTTCAAGCTGTGAGCTGGCTAAGTATTGGATTCTGCAGGAAAAAAAGTTGAAAAACTTTAGCAGTGTATTGATACATCTTGCCAGAAAGAAAACATATTTGCAAAACCTTATGTCAAACAAATCGCCTACCATGTTACCAGTTTAACAGTTTAAGCAGAAATTGTTTTCCCTGATAGTTGTTTCACCCCAGCAGATGTAAATGATTGAATTCTTGCAACAGCTTATATGTGATTAAACTCTTTGCTGGCTTCCCTGTGTGCTGGTTTTGGCTGCGGTAGAGTTAATTTTCTTCATAGTAGCTGGTATGGGGCTGTGTTTTGGATTTTTGCTGGAAACAGGTGAAGTTGTAATTTCTGTGGTGTGAGAAAGACAATTTATGAGTCCTTGAGAGCAATTATAGTTTCTTTGGGTATAATGCACTTGCATACCAGTATCAGTGTTTTATTTCCACTGTCTTTGTGTATGAAGCAGTATGTGTACTAGTGATTCTCTGTACTTCGGCTCATCAATCTGAGACTAATTTAAGTTCTTAGTAATTTATTTATAATTTTTTTTTTCCAAAAGAGAAAATAAACTTTAGATAACTTACTGTGATGTATATATAAGGCACACTTATTCCATATGAAGGAAGAGTTTTTAAACCTAGAATAAACTGAAATCCTAGAACAGATGACATGATATATGGAAGTGCAGTGTCAGCTGGATTAGCATGGAGCCACAGTGTGAACTTCTGGCAAGTTAGAAAGTTCCTGAGTTGCTAATTCTGGCTGCAGGAATATTGGTAGAGCTAATCTTGTCCATCTGATCTGTTTTGGCTTGGATGTATGAATTAATCTACTTTAAATTCTTCTCTCAAATCTGAACACACAGCCCCTGCTGACGGCAGCAGGTCCTGTGCTCAGGTGTGGTCCTGAAGACCATTCTGTAATTATAATGTGTGGGAAACCCTGGTTTTTAAAGATGCTCCTGTTTCCTTGAGCCCTGGAATGTCAGTTGCTGAAGGGCCTTTTTGCCCACTGAAACAAGATCAGACCTGAGTGAAGAGTTCTTTTTGGCACTGAGCAGTGGCTCTCAAGCTGTTCTGCTCTCCATAGAGACACTCCTGCAGCATGCTCTAGTCCATGTGTTATCATAGTCAACAATAGAATAAAACCCAAAAGATGATCTTATCAAGTGATCTTGTTGTCATTGCTTTCAACTCTTCTCACCTGTTGCACCTTGATGGGCCTGATATCCTACCTCTGTCAGGGCTAGTTAGTTGACTTTGTATGGGAGAAGACAGCTTGGTTTTGATTACAGATTTTGAATCTATGCAGATCAATTTAAGCTCTTGGGCTTCTTCTGTGAGGAATTAAAACTTATGCTGTGTAACACTGTACTGAATTTTGGAAAACCTACTCATTTACTGTCATCATCTTTTCAGTCTTGAATAAAACAGATTACTGGTGGCATGTCACAATCTGTCATGTATTTTAGCTCTTGGGGATTCTCCTATTTCATGTGAGTCTTCCTTTTTACTGATTTCAGCAGCTGCAAATACTTTTAAGCAAGAAAACAGGAAGGGAAGGCAATCAGAGAATGTGAGATGGAAAGAGAAGTGGGACTGTGTATAAGTCAGAAAAGAGAATAAAATAGAGAAAGAGGAGGGGAAGAAAGGAGGTTTTGAGGTTAATGAAAGGAAAATAAGAGAAATCATAGAGTGAAAAAAATCATGTGTCACCTTTTTCTGATTATTTTTTCTTATTTTGTCTCCTTTAAGTCAAGAACTACCTTAAAAGCAGTGTTCAAATTTCAGCTCTCTGCTTTTGCTCCATTCCCTTTTTAAGTACTTGACTCTGGTCATAGCATGTATTTGGAAATTTATGGAAGTTTTAAGTGAGAAGTTCTGCAGCAGCAGTGAAGGTGACTGTATGTATCCTGATCACACTCCATGCAAGGAAATGTGTAACTCATTCCCTGCTGGTCCTTCATGCTCTGACACTTGACTGCTGGCCTGTGCCCTAGAAAAGGCTTTCTGCAGGTGCTACGGGACTTTGCTCTGGAGCAAATATTTATACAGGAGTGATAGCATGTGTTTGCATCAGGAGTGTAGTTAACTCCATGTGTAACAGAGATGAACATGTTCCAAGTGCATGTCTGGTTTTTTATCCCTCTAAATTCCTGTGCAAATTGGAAAGTCTCCTTAATATCCTTACCCCATGCAGTCCTCCCTGTTACCATCAACACAGGGGGAAGCTGAGCAAAGGATATATTTCCCTTCAAACCCTATCCATGTTTTCCTGCAAACATCAAGATAACATGTTTTTGAAAGCCCTGACACTATCCCATTCACTTTCAGTCCAACAAGCATGAGAACTGGGTGTGAAATGAAACAAAGATGCCTAAAGAGGAACACCAGCTGAGAAATATATTCTTAATATGTTTATAAACCACATGAATAATTTGTGTGGTGGAATATATGTTCTATCATGTTTTGATAGGCCTTTTGACTAACATATCCCGTGGGTGTTCCTCTTCATGTCACAGGAAGGTATTTTTTCAGGAATGCTCATCAATAGATAAATCCTGATAGTGTGGCAAATAATTTGGCATAGCTTCTCTTCAGCAAATGGATTCCTCTGGCAGTATCTGAATTTGTTCCAGCTCTGGCAAACACTTGACAAATGAGCCCAGTGCTGTAGTTCTGTGTTGATATTGTTTATTCGTTATTTGGGTAGAGTAGATACGGCCCAAGGGCTTGATCCAAAGCCCACAGAAGTCAGTGAAAAGACTCACAAGCCTTTTTTAGTCACTGGAATTCTGTATTTCATGTTTCAGAGCTTGGAAATCTGTGCCAAGAGTTTCATCAATAACTGAAAGACTGGAAGTAAAGCAAAGAGCAAACTTCTGGACAGGAAGAGAAGAAATAAAAATCCAATAAATTTTCATCAGAAACAAAATATCTCCAAGTAGCTTTTATAGGTGAGGCTTAAAAGTGAAGTAACCTCTGACATTTTCAATGAAGTACCAGGCTTCTAAAAGCTTTAAGACAAAACTGAAATAGACATCCTAGAGTCTTAAAATCATATATTCTACAAGTAACATTTAGTTCAGTCTTCTGTATATTAAATAGGTTCAGCTAGATTTCTGATGCTGCCTTTAAATCTCTCAATTTCTGCTCTTTTTAACAGCTTTATTTTTACAATTTTTAAGAGTTGCTGGTAATTGAAAAGTTGCTACAAATTTAATTTTACTGATGGTATGCTTATATGTTTGTGTTCAATATTGTAGGGATAGGCAGTAATGATCCCTCTACTTAGATTATCTAGTATTTTCCATGGTGGAAAGTACTGTGTTTAGTTTTTAATTTTTTAGGTGTTGGGAAGCTTTGATCACTGAATGCCTGGAGCTGCCCTTTGAAATTGGTCAGGGATAAAATTCCAAATCTGTATGAGTGCTTCTTCTCTGTCCTGTGAAATTATGTAAGGATTTTCTGGTCTCTGCTCCTGACATTCAGTGTTCCCGTTCTCCCTTTTCCTTTCCTCTGTAAAGATGGCTGGAACTATAACTGATAATGGACTTTGGGTATAACTAGCCTCATATCCCCAGAGCAAACCCTAGGTGGCTGGAGTCTGCAGAACAGCCTCAGTGGCTGCAGAACAGCCCTTTGGCATTAGAGAAGGTGACAGATCATTCTCCTCCCAGTGCAATCCCTGCCATGGGTGTCCCTCATGGCACCCACCTACAAACTCTCCATAGCCCTAAGGGCAAATAAAGGAGTTGGCCAGCTCCAACATGTGATTTAGACACGTGCTTTGCAGTACAGGGACATTCAGAACCCTACCTGTATCATTATGTGAATATAATTCTGTTCATCCCATAGTATGTGGTATGAGAACAGGCTAAAGCAATGGTGTGAATGTTTTCCTTATTCCATAGCTCTAGCACACACAAAGGCTATTTTGGTATCTCCTGGAAATGCCCCCTTGTGTGCTCTGGACAGCCCCAGTAATTTCACTCTTTTCACACAGATCATGCTTTTCACTTTCTAGACCTCTAATGATTCTGCCACACCAAGAAATAACTCAATATATTTTAGTTCAGGCCTTCTCAGATCTCAGCTCAATAAGCCATTAGTTGAAATAAGTTAGAGAAAGCAAATACATTTCAACAGTTCCATGATGGCTGAAAACCACCAGAGCGTTATCAAGAAAACTATTCAAAATCTTTGAACGTAATTCTTCTAAAAACAGCATAAGACCAGTATAGATACAGAAGAAAAGAGTAGTGAATTTACCTATACTAATTCTTTAGCTGCTATTAAACACCTTCCCACTACCCAAAGTTGCTTGGGACACAAGTTGGAGCCCCTGGAAAGGTTAACAGTCTTGTGGTTTTTCTTGAAAATCATACATTGTTCTTTGCTACAATTTCCTCCTTCTGTTATACCACAAAGAACTTGTCTTTCCAAATTTGTGTATCTGCATGCCTTAAGTCTAACATTAATACATGTGTGATTCTGTAACTACCTTTTACTGATTTGAGGGCTTTTCACATCAGTAAGATTTGAAATCCCAGACCCTTTTGAGAAGTTACAGAAAATAAGTTTTTATTCAGTTTCTTTTTTTTTTTTTTCCAGACCAAGGCAAGGCTAGCCACAATTACTTAATAATCTTTAATGATTTTCTTATTCATAAAAGAAAATTATGGGAAACACTTCCTTACTCCTTTGTGGAAGAACCATCAGTATGGCAGGAAAAAGGTCACAAAATATAACAGCTGAGAAGTCAACCCACTCCTATAGCTTATCCATGGTTATTCATGGAAAGATCTCCATCACAGACATGTTTATTTTGATTAGATTTCTACCTCAGAGTAAAATGTAAATGGTTCAGAACTTGAAAGTAGAGTTTTGAAAAAGATGTTAAGGCTTTATGTAATCACTCAGCAGAAGTGTTACAGCAGGTAGCTATCTTAAATCAGTAAAACCTTGTACTGTTTGGTATATCCCTAAGAAATTTTTACAAATAGCACTTTAAAAAAAAAAAACCAAACTGTAATTCTTCAAGGAATACTCTTCCTCTTCAGTTTGACACTGGTCTTTCTACAGTACTGAATGAACTTTACTTGGGTTAAGGAAATATCTATATTTAAAATAGAGTGAACTTAAAATGTACCGTACATGGAACTGGTGTTTTCTTGTGAAACCAAGGAGTATCTGTATGCCATGAACAGACTACTAAATGTGAGTATATCCAGAATTATTCCATAAAAATTCTTTGATGTAGAATAGAAACGTGGGATAAACTGTGAAATAGCTCTGGAAATCAGCAGCATTCCACTGTCTGAATGTTTTAACATTCACATAAAAAAGGCTTTTAATAATCTGCATTTAATTGCAAGATTCTCACTCCTTGCACGTTTGCAGTGCCTACACAGGGGTTTTCAACTGGTTGTCTGTTTTGAGCAGAACTTGACTAGTGATCATTAGTAGTTGCAAGCTCTGATTCCCTCTATGCCATGCTCCACCACCTACTTCTTCCTGCAAGACAGATGATGTCTTCATGGAAATCCTCCAGCAATGTACCATTAATAAATGAATTGACAGGTTCTGTGGTATGTAAGCTCAGGAAAGCTCAACATCCAGAGCTATATATGTGCCACCCATATTGCAGTGTGGTTAGTAGTTGTAACTTTTGTAAACCAGCAACTCTTGCCAATTCTTCTCCTGCTTAGTATAATCCTTTTCTTATAATCTCTTATAATAATGTTTTATACTTCATTTATCTTACATAATTAGACCTCATATAATCTCACAGCCTTGTTACATTTGTTTTTTAAAGTTCATTCTTCCTTTAAGGAAGAACAAAACAAACATTATATGTGGTAAATTTTATTAAAAATGTTTTCAGAATAATTTATGTATAACTTGTGTATGTATCTAGGGGAAGAAACTCAAATCTTGGAGGTTCTCATTCCTGTTAGGTCTATCACTATTCATGTGCAAGTTTTCTTTAAGTTTTGGCCTTAAATCAGATCCTAGGATAGACTTGTTTTCTTGTACTTTATTACTGAATTTTCCCCTTTCACACATTTAACGGAAAAACTATCAATATTACTTTCTAAACTGTTGGAGTTTTTTTCCAGGAGTCTGTTAGAAAAGCTGGGAAAACTGCCAAGAAACTTGTTAAAGACAGTAAGAGGAGGAATTAAATCACAGAAAAACATGAAAAACCTGTAGCTGTGTCTGAACAGTGAAATAGTTCTTCTGGACCAGCAACAGTATTAAGCTTTATAAATAAAACAATATCAAGTTTTAGAGCAGTGTGGTAAAGCTTCTAATATGCAGCATAATGTTTTAGCAGATAAGTGCAAAGACAACTGAAGTATAATGTGGAACATTACAAAGTCTATGACATTGTAAAATTCTTGTTTAAAACAGCCTGGGAAGAGCCTCTATTGACTTATCATTTTCACAGTCCTTTCTGCAAGTTTCTTAGGTGATGTATATTAATCCAAGGATTTATGGCTCTTTCATCCTTTCCCAGCAGCTCTTATGTTCACCTAGAAGGTACAGAAGCAGCAGGTTAGAGGACATTTTAATCTTTTTCCAATAATAAACTTGAGGAGCTATGGCCATAAAACTACAGAGTGTACTCAGTTGTCTCAGTCATGACCTGTAAACTGTTTACACCAGTTTTATTTCATTTCTGCCTTTCTGAACTCCTGCTTGCTGCCTTTATTCCACACAAGTGAACACTGGGAATATGACAAAATATAACATGGCAGGTGTGCTTGTTTCCTGCTTTAAGACCGACTATTTCTCGTTCAAAATTCAGATATATTAGTCCAGGTAACTCAGGTGGGTAATGGTAATAAAACTGGCATCTAAGCTAAAAATTATCTGTAGGTCAGCAAATGAATTCTTTGATCTTGTGAGTGTCCCAAAGCTTTCCCAAATTGCAATTAATAGAAAAGGCTCTATGGATTTCAATTAAATTGGACCATATGCCTGGAACCAAATTAATATAAACTGACTCCTCCATTTTCTATACTGGAAACTTCTAACTAGAAAAAATGGAAACTTCTAACTAGAATGCAAAGGGTTAGGGATGCCATTCTCACCCTTGACTTAACTGGGCAATAATTTTACCTTTGATGTTTTTAAAACATCATTAATTCTGCTCCTTAGCTCTGTACCTACTAAACCGCAGACAGCTTTTCCATTTGTACCAGGCTTGAAGTTCTTAAAGTTACTAATACTATTGCTAAGGGAACAAGAGCAGACTGCCAGCTGGGACAGCTGCCGGGCAGGGAGCACCAGAGGACACGTGCTGAGTTGTCCGGTGTTGTAGAAGGATGTTGACATTATGTGTAACAAAGCTTCCTTGAATTTCACACCTTTAGTGCTTTGTATAAGTTCAGAAACATCCCCCCACCCCCCCATTTTTTTTTTTTTCACTGCCTTCCTGTCCTCCAAACTCTGCTTTCACTCTAGTTAAATGGTTTTAACATTTCTACACAAAAGATATATATTGTCAGTCCACACTGAACGACAAATGAACTGTGCAATTCCATTGCCCTCAATGAAATCCGTGGAAAAAAGTGAACGATATCTATAAACCCCTATGACTTCTGACGGCTTTGAGGAGGAGATTGCTCAGCGGTTCCATTGATGCTGATGTTACTGATGATGCACCAGTTTTTGCACAGTGTTGGTCCTGTTGCATTAACAGATACCCGAAAGACCATCGGCCGTGCGCGGTGGCTGTGCCCCGCGGACACCCGGAGGAACAGCAGACCGCCGCTCTGTCCTGCCGCGCACCTTCTCTGCGGTGCCATGCCTTGCTTTCCCCGGACCCGCGTACCTGAGGCAAGGCGGCGGCAGGCAGCGCCCCGAGAAGGAGCAGCAGCGGTGCCCGCTCCCCTCAGTGCATCAGCCGGGGCCGAAGGACCAGGATTTCGCGGGGCTCCTTGTGCCGGTGCGACCCCGGCCCCGCATCTCCGCTACCCGGCGGGGCGCGGCGAGGCGGGGGCGGCC
>WEIU01006443.1:52106-66220 GCA_013389925.1 Aegithalos caudatus | reverse complement strand
CCGCGGCGGGGCTGAGCCCGACAGCCGCCCGCGCCGGCCTCCCGCAGCCCCATGTTGAAATCCCTGGCAGTTGGAGACTTGGCTTTCCCTCCATAGGCAACTTGTTGGGCTTTGGGTTTTGTCTCTTTTTATTTTTTCAAAATTTTTCTTTCTCTCTTTCCTTCCCTCCTCCCTTCCCCTCCGTCCCCCCACCCCGTACTTTCTTGTTGCAAACTTCTTTTTAATCAACTGGTTTGTTGGGCAGTATGACAATCATTTACTGAGAACTTCAGCAGTGCCCTTCCCCTTTCCTCTGCTTTATCGATCCAAGAAGTTTGAATGTGTTTCTCCCCCTTAGCCCTTCTGAGACATTTTACACTTCTGATCCTGGAAGTTTTGCTTTGGTAAATGCAGACTGCCAGGCTGTCCTGAAACATGCAATGGAAGGAATATTGTTAATGGTTCATTAATTGCTTTGAAGTGATTACCAAGAAAATTTTTTAAATCAGTTTTTTTTCGTAGAGAATTCCAGATGCTGGGAGCAGAAAAGTAACTGAATTTCCCATCACCTCCCCACCTGATTCCTGAAGAACATGTTTTGAACAGGACAGCAAACATATTCTGATTCTGGCTGGAAAAAGAGAAAAATGGTTCTCTAGGATATATCTATGGCTGCATACCGGCTGTCATTCATATATGGCAGTTAATGCACATGGCAGTCTACTTGCATATGGGAGAGTGGGGCTGAAAGCACCTCTCTGGTTAAGGTAAAGCAGTGAAGAGTAAAGTGAGACTCTTTGAGGAGCACTGAATGCCTCATTGGGCCATTCAGAAGTGAAGTGTTTGCAGCATTTGTTCATCAGTGTTACAGCATTTAAAAAAGGAATTATTTTGCTGTGTTTTTTTACAAAACTGTGGCCCATGTAACTCCTGTGGCAGTGGTCTGCATCCTGGCTTCCAGCTATTAAATAGCAGTTCCATTCCGCAGCATAATGTTAAACCTGGGAGGGACTGGAGTTGTAAGCACAGGAGAGACAGAAGACAGTCACCAGGAAAAGGTTACAACATTGCAAATTTCACTTCAGAAAAAAAGTGGCCACCTGAGAAAGTATGGGAGGGAAAAAAAGTAACTCTAAATATGGCCACGTACTTATTAAGAAAATGGTTTGTGGAGGGGCAGCCAGACTTGGATTGGTCCCTGGTATCAAAAGCTCTTCATCCTGGGTTAAAGTGACACAGTGGTTTTATTTATTAGTATTTATACGATGGTTATGCTAAATGCCACTGCTGTCGAGGTAGCTGCAATTACTGAGATAGTTTCTATTATATGGAAATTCTGTGGTTGAAAACAGTAGCTGTGTCCATGGGCTTTCTCTGAGTGTTTTACATGGTCATCACCAAACCTTACTTTTAACTTAAATTTGTTGAAGCTTTTCTGTGGTGATGTTTAGATAGTAAGGAAGTGGATCTTACAGTAAGTAAGTTTTGTAAGTAGGTGTATAATGCTGTTTGCTGTGCTTGCAGTACAGTAACATAGTAATTTTATGGTTTGGGTGCCAGGATTCCACAGATGACTGTATTTTTGTAGCAGTAAGATGATTCCTTTCTGTGTTAGTGTAGCAGATGAGCACATCTTCTCTTCATAAAGAGACAAGAAAGGGTATAAAGTAATTCCTAACTGAGGGGATCAAAGTATATGTGCCCATGTGAACATACAGTCTGGCAGCTGGTATTGTGCTGACACCGAAATCTACTTCACCACCACTATGCTGTTATGGAAAGAAGCATATCTGGTGGAAGATTATTCAAAATATTTGAATGAAGTTTATAGTTTTCTTACTAAAAGGAAAACCAGCATTTCTCATTCTGCAAGAATGTGTGTGTCTACTGTGTGCAGCAGTTCCTTCAGGAGACCTCCTTGAGAAGTGAGTTGTCAGCCCTTCCCAGATTACCTCCCGCTTTGTCACGGTTTCCCGGCTGTGATTAGCAGTAAGTGATCTGCACAGTGCTCTTATGTCCCTGTGCAGTGGTAGTGAGACAGCCCCAAACTGTGCTTGCAGTGTGCCAGGAGTGAATAACTTCAAAATTTGACCTCAGTGCTCTGGCTTGGTATTATTTAGGTTCAAGAGACATGTCAAGAATGGAAGAAGTGCTTGTGGAGAAAAATCCACATATTATTAGTACAGTTCTCTTCTCTTTTAGGACTTCAAAACATACAGGTAACACAATTACAGATAACTGCAGTTAGTTCTGGGTGCCATGTCTTTGATTAGGATTCATAAATCTTCAGAAATTAATTATGGATTAACACTGCTGTCAATTCTAAGTCTTTGTGTGTGGAATTAGTTATTAATATGACAGGCTGTGTTTAAAGGCTGGCCTATGTAGTGTGTATAATTTTTTCTGTTCTGCCTTTTATTCCAAGGGAAGCTTTGTGTCTGAAACACGATGCGTTCTTTCTGCAGGTTGTGTTTGCGGGAAATGAACAAGCAAATGATAAGAGATGTTTGAAATGTCCACCTTGTTCAGGGCAAGTGGAGTCAGCAAAATCGATCATGTTTAATGAAACCCAGTTTTCACGGGGGCACGCTAATGGTGCAATTTTGTGTGGCTGGATGGACTGATGCAGCCTCTGGCACAATCTCTGCCTGGGTCTTAAAGGAGTACAGCTTGGGCAGGGGACAGCTGGCCTGAGGAATGGTAGATACATTTCCAGACCCTGCTGGTCAAGGGTGGTGCAGATTTGGAGTTGGTGTAGTCCTAGCAATTAATTTAATGGTTAAAAACTTGCAAGAAGGTAAGCGTGATTTAAGAGGGGAGGTCAGCTACATCTGAGCGCCTTAACATTGGTGGCAAGAGATGATGGACTGCACCAAAAGGGAGAAAGCAGACAGAAAGTTGAGATGAAACACGCTTATCAAATATTGAACCAGTGTTAAATGGTGGGAAATTATTATAAAAAGGATGTATCCAGCAACTATTGAAAGGAAGTAATTTTGCATCTTGTAACTTTGGTTTGATCTGGATGTAACGAGAGATGTTTCTGACTTTTTTTGTCGACTTTTGACTGTCAGCATAATCTCTCAAGCTTTGGTTTTTGGGGAGGATATTGTAAGCATTTTATCTTCTTTTTCTTGCAAGTAAAAATAGGTGTGCATAAGCAATGGGTAGATATAATTTAAAAAACCCTAATGTGATGTAAGTGAACATGATTAGCAAGAATATGAAGTGGGAAATCGTAAATTTGCAGGAGTTGGTTGTTCAGTGTCATGTTCAGTCCCTAGAGGGATTGTTTGGTCTCCATGATAGTTCACACTGATGCCCTGCATATCATGAGCTGGTAGTGGTGTTCCTAGACCTTATACATAACCCTAATTTTCCAGTTAAAATAAGTAAATTAACGGTTTTCCTGCAAATCAAAAAGATTTTAATAGAAGTCTTGAGGCATTTTTCCCCTCTCCCTTGCCAAGTGCTGTAGGAGATGAAGTTTTGTGGGGGCTTTGACGTTGCATGGAACAATACTTCAATTGTTAATTTGAAAACTGCGGTGCACTAATATTTGTGAAAAGAAATTGTAATCTGCTCTTTGATAGCATTAGAGGCTGTTGCTGATAAGAGACCAGAACTCCAGGAAAGTTGGCAGTATAAGCAAAGGTAACAGGTGTCAGATGACCATATTCTCATTTAATTTGTACATTGGGGGCTTAGGCCACCCAGAGCTTAAAGCTCCATCTCTTTGATAGGTCTGACATTCAACAGCAGGGAATTGTGAGGGATGAAGGCTGTACCCTGAGTGATTGTGTTTGTGAAGCTTGCTTTTTTTTGCTATTTTTGATTTTATTCCCCCCAGTGCCAGCTAATGGGGATTATTTGCTTAAAAGTTAGTTCTCAGACAGCCAGTTCTCTGCCAGGTATGCAATGGCAGCTTTGATGCAAGTTATGTTCTGTAGAGCAAACAGTTGCACAGTTCCTCATGACTGTGTCACTGGGGCATCGTTTGTAGAGCCTAATTCATGGGTTGGATGGTATGAAAATCTGCTGATTTTACTTGGGCTTTGTATTGTTCTTGGCACATTTCCTCCTTGAGCCTGACCACTAGGTTTTTGCCACGGGCTTAAATGGATCTGCCACAATGCCCATTCAGTGACCCCTTTGGCAATACTCAAGGGCAGTAGTGGCTAAACTTAGCATGAAAAAGATTTAAAGTTCTTTTTGTGTGTATGTGTTTTTTCTTTGTTGTTGTTTTTTTTTTTTTTTTTTAAGATTCAGATTTCATTTTTTTTTTATATGTGCAAATCTCAAACCTTTTTTAAATAGAAAGAAATCTTATAGGCTATTTCTAGAATGCACAGGAATCCTCTCAAGCCCAAAAAGGATCCAAAATGCCAAAATAATCCCTGTCACCCCTGCTGCTCAGTTGGCTGTCAGTTTGGTTCTAGCTGTCACCCCCAAAATGATGTTTCTGGGCTCTGCATTCAGTGTTGGCTGGGTAGTATTTCAGTGATTTACCTGAGGTCAGCCAGGATTCTGTGGGGCTCCTGGCAGTTTTCTCCAGCTGGCTCTTGACCCCTTTGCTGATGCTGGGCTCCCAAGGGTGGCAGTGAAACCCAACTGATGGGTAGCATCATTCTGCTGAGGCTTGGTGAACAGCAGTGGGGAGATGCTGATTTAAGGAGGATAAGTACTGAAATGGGTCATGATTTCTTCATGTTTAGAAAGCTGCTGTGTGATCCTCTGGGTTCAGTGCTGGAAGTGCAAGGCTATAGTGATAAATTCCCTCTGCCAATTACAGAAAACTTGCTTTTAACCTCTTCTCTCCAACTCCCTCTGTGTTTTCAGCCAGATCAATCTTCTCCTGTCACTAGCTCATCTGTAAATACCGCTGACTCTTGCACATTTCAAGAGAAGTTGGAGGGTGAAGGTAGAAACGAACCTTTGGAGCGAGCGTGGCAGTGGCTGCAGAGGTCCCTGCCATGGGGACTTTGCTGTACAGCAGTGCTGTGCCCGAGGGCACCTGTGGCTTGCAAGGCAGGGAGCTGCACAAGCCCTGCCATGCCCTCTCTGCCAGCTCTTGCCTTTGTTCCGAGCCATCCTTGCAACGAGGGAGGAGGCTTGTCTTGAAAAGGCCTGAGAGCCACGCTGGGGCTGTACCCCTGTGATTTGAGCAAGCAGGGATTATTCAAAGCTAATAAAGAAGACTGAATTCTGTAGTCTTTAAAAAGAGGGTCTTGAGAAGTGGACAGTATGTAAGCCCTTCAGCTTGGAAGGTGCTTTCAGTGAAGGATGTGTGTGGTACTGAGGCTGGCTGGTGTGAGCAGCACCTATGGCCGGCTGGACAGGATGCTTTCAGTTTGGCATTATGTGGTTTCTCAGTGTTTCACTGTTACTTAGCAGTGATCAAAGTGAAGTGTGTGTTTGTGGAAGAGTGGCTTGAGAGTGATTTCCCTTTGAGCAAAGCACCATTCAGCTGCTGAGCAATTCCTGTAGCTCTGAGGGGAGGACTGTGGAGGAGCCTGTGAAAGCGCTCAGCACATTTGGGGAACAGTTCCTGGAGGCAATGTGGGGTTTAGGGAGTTGCCAGCCTTTCTTCTCCTTCCACCAGTGGAAGGCCATCTGATTCTCATAGCTTTTTACACTTTAACTTCACTTATAACAGCCACAGATGTTTTAGTTCTGTTATAAAAACACCACTGGAAGTAACACTTTCTCAGTTGTACCAGACTATGACATCTTTTGGTCGTGGTACATTTAATCTGGTAAAATAAGATGGAGTAAATGGAGGAGAAATGCTGGTGATCTTAGTTATACAGATACAGTTCATGTAGCTTTAAAACAATTTCCTGGTTCTTCAAAGGAAAACAAACCTTTTCATCCAAATATAAATTGAACGGATAAAACATGCAACAATGCTGAACCGGTGCTTATGTATATTGAAAATAAAGTGGAATTCTTCTAACATCAATCCAGAATATAGCACAGATGTTCTCACTCAGAAATATTTTCTGAGCAGTAAGAAAATAAAAAGTGAAGCAAAAAGTATTAAAAAATTCTGGAAGATACTTTAGGGCATCTGTGCTTTATTTGTATTTCCTCCTTTTTAATATACATTATATATTTTCTTTGTTTTTTTGAGGTCATTTTGATGTAATGCTCAGCAAGTCTGGTACTGGAAAGTGGATAAAAAACCACCAAAAACCTAACTGCCTTTGAGCTAAGTTGCATAATCCAATGGGGCTGTTTAAAAAAACTGAGAAAGTTAAAAAGAAAACAGCAGCCCAGACATACATAATACTTGTCGAAATGACTAATATTACTAGTGAAAGAGAGATGAGTCAAAATTTAAGTAGGGGAAAAAGAATTAGAAATTAACAGCAAATATTAAGGTCTTTTTGTTTTTGAGAGATTCACATTAGTTTTACTTGTTACAATATGTCACCAGTGTCAGGGTTTTTTTTTCCTATGGGTATCCTTAGTTATTTTCTCAAGTTGGTCTCAGGTATTTGTTAAATTTGAAATAATTTTAATAACCACTTTGTTGCAGTATTTGCTTTCTCTCTCTCTCTCTCTCTNTTTTTTTTTTTTAAATCAGGTAGCAGGTACTTGTTGGCAACCTATTTTCTACTTCAGTTCCCTGTGGCAAAGTGATATACATTAATCACCTATTTAGTCCCAAACAAAAAGGAGAAATGCATTCCTACTTTCCTACTAAAACTCTTGGACTGCATCCCACACCCTACATCTCAAGGCTGAGATCTCTTGTGCAGGAGGAGAGGAATGAAGACCAAAAGAGTTGCTGTGCAAGGGGGTGATCCTTGATGCCCAGGAGAAGAGATGAGCATCCCCTGGAGCTGGGCCCTGGGCTGCTGCTGTGTTCCTGCCAGAGACCATGCTCTGGTGCTGGAGAAGTTGGCTGGGGTTGTCTCCTGGGTCGTTGTGCCTCCAGCTTGTCAGGACTCCTGTGGTGACAGAAATTGGGCTGGCAGAAGGGAAATGACTGTTGGGGAGAAGGATGGTCTTCTGTGGGGGTGGAAAAAACCATGGATGTCCTTGGAGCTTAGTGAAAGAAAATGCTTTTGAAGTATAGATAGATATGACTCCTGTGGCTTTTTTTTTTTTTTTTTTTTTTTTTTTTTTTTTTTTTCCCATGAGTGGGAAATGGGAGTTTGCATGGAAGCAAGACACCAATTCAGAACATTAAGTACAGGCAAACAGAAAGTGCCAAAGATGGGAAGAAATGGGTTAACTTGGTGCCCTGGAGGCAAGTGGTCCCTTTAGCAAGAGGATGAAAAATTGACCTCAGTGGCGTAACAGAGGTCACCCAAAGGCTGTCTTTTAAAAATAAACCTGTAGAATTTATTATAGGAAGCTTCTCTTTCTGGGCAGTAAGCTTAGTGAAAGTGGCATATCCCTGATTTGGTAAGGAAAATAGACTGTTTTGGAAAAGCAATGTCACATTTTTGGTCATACTCTCTACATTTGCTCATGCTCAGCTTGCTGCTGATGCAGTGAAATTAGGAATTCCTTGCAGGAGGAGCAATCATTAGCAGTTTTCTTTTAAAGTGGCAACACTTACAGGGATTTTTTTTTCCGGGTGTGCTGTCTTTACAGACACAGAATAGCAATTTAAAATGTTTCTAGTGTTGATGTTATATTTACTAGGCAAAAAAAAAGGTTACGTGGGTATAAAGTATTTTAAATGGAGATAGACCTTCTGGGAGTGCCTGTATGTTTGTGTGTGCACCCACTTAGGTGTTTTCATTTGTTTGAAGAAATGTAGCCACATTTACTAAATGGAAAAGTAGTTTCACCTTACCCCATCTTTTTTGCATGTGCTTTCAAAGTTGTTGAGTTACTCTATCTTCCCCCTAGGCAAAGGCCACATAATGGTTTTTTCTCCTCTGTTAAATGTCAAGAGCAGTATCTTGCTTGTGAGAACCTTGCAGCAATACACCTCTGAGCAACTTTGTTCCAAGTTCTTGAAGACCTGAACAGGAAGGAGCTGAATTCAATAAACTTTGGAAAAGATACTTCTGGGGATGCTGGAGCATCTCTGAAACACCACACAGCTGAAAATGACAGTTGAAAAACCCCAATAAATTGGAAGTTTTAGAACCTTTTGCTGCTTTAATAAGCTGCTAAGTGAAATAACAAAGCTTGATTTAATTTGACCTCTCCAAGAGCCTGTTGGACCATGTGTTATTTATGTTGTTTTAAGTGTGCATTTGTTTGTGCTGTCAGTTTGCCCCTCTGCCTTCCTGTGAAGACCCTGTGCCTGCTGCTGTGAGCACCAGGAAAGCAGCCAGCTGCCAGGTACCAAAAGAAGAATTTAGGCAGCAGGGCTGTGTTGGCCAGGCTGTGGTGGCCATCCATTCCTGGTGAATGAGCTCTGGCCTCAGCACTTTGTGCAGCCTGAAGAGGGAAGGGATTTTACCTAGAATTTGTCTCTGACAGCAGCAGGCTGCTGGAAGACTGCTAGCCCGAAGTGTTAGGCTTTGCTAAAAGTTAAAAAGTATTGTGCAATTATAGTAAATTGGAGAATATTACAATAGTAGGAGAGTAGTCACCTCCATAGACCTCAGTTATTCTGCTGGTTGTTTCTGGTTTTTATTACAGAGATGAGTGCTGGGTAAGAGAAGAAACGCTGCTGCTTTTGCAGGGAGGTGTGGGGAGGCAGCCCAGCCGTGGCTGTGGCTTTCCTGGAGCCGGCTTTGCAGGGCTCTGCGTGTGTGAGAGGGGCTCAGCAGGGCAGGTTTGCATCGGGGTGAGGCTGTGCCCTGGGTTAAAGCCGAAATGCTGACAAAGCTGCTGCTTCTCTTGCGGCACTGTGGGAACAAAGTGCCTGGGGATGGGGAAAGGAAGAGACCCAGCCCGAGAGACTCCTCCACCCTCACTCAAACTGAGTCCTGTCTTCTGGGCATGGTGTGAGTTCAGAGCATTGTTGCCAAATCCTGTATTGGACATTTTTTAAAAGTCATTAAGAATACTAATTTGAGAAGATAGGTTTGATGGTTTTTGCTCTCGCCNTTTTTTTTTTTTTTAACAGCAGCTTTAATTGCTGCTTCCTAGTTTTTCTTCAAATCAAAAATAGCATAAATAAATGCTGTCTGTAATAATTCTGGAAAATTTGAAGTCTGAAGTAAGAAATATCAAGAAAAGTGGACTGGCTGAAATAGAGCTTTTAAATTCAGAATACTGCGTTAGCATAAGCTCTCTTTGTAAAAAGGCCAATAAATGTGGTTTTAAATGACTGTAACTGTATGCAAAATATTTGTATGTTTAAGAGCTTCCATTTGAAGAGAAAACCTTCTATATTTTCTGGACTTAACTAACCTGGTCTTAAAAGAAAATGTTATACTCTGTATGTAAACCAGCATATTTAACTTGTGGTTATGTTAGGCAGTGGAGTAGTCTCCTTATTCTGTGCCCAATGATCACTCAAGAACACAGCACTTTGGTAAACTAAATCCAGATGTTAATGTATGTGAAATGTTACTGTAATCAGTGTCTTGTAAGTCCCTCCTTTATTAGTATAGCTGTTTGAAGTAAATTCCTGATGAACCTTTTGTTGCTTTCATGTTGCCATAAAATAGCTGTTGTTAGCTTGAAGCTCCTGCTAAATTGGAAGCCTCAGGTAATGAACATCCTGTATATTGTATCTTTTGGTGTTTATGAAATATTTAGCTGAATAGGTTCCTCGTCCTGTCTCTGTGGAGGTAAGAAGTTTCTTTTGCTGGTGAAATTCCCTAGCTGAGGAATGGAAGCAGCAGTGAAAGGGAGCTAGCTTGTACGAAAAGCTAATTTGTGCTGAGTTAAATATTCTTTTGATATCTGAATATGAGGTAATTAACTTGAATGTACTGCTGTTTACCTTTTAGCATCTGGAAAAGTCTAAACAATCTGCTGAAGATAAGTATATCCAAAATCTACTTCCAAAATAATTCTTTTACAATTGTGTATTTCAGACTTGCCTGAATCTGCTT
Source organism: Aegithalos caudatus (assembly GCA_013389925.1). NCBI lineage: Eukaryota > Metazoa > Chordata > Aves > Passeriformes > Aegithalidae > Aegithalos > Aegithalos caudatus. Next base: position 56,261 of record WEIU01006443.1, on the reverse strand, counting down.
TTTGTGGTGATGTTCTCCCAGTAGCCAGTGACCTGTGGGAGAAGTGCTAGGTGGTTGAGGAAGGGTTTGGGCAAAGCTTTAGTGTTGTCCTGTGAGCTGTTCAGGGTGATTAGATAGATCCACCTAGTTTTCCCCTTTCTAAAAATGCTGTTGAAGTGGACCTGTAAATGCTTATGTATGCATTCTACTCTTCTCAATTAAAAAAAAAAAGTTCCAATATTTACCATAGCCATTCACTATACTTGAGATCAATTAATCTATTTTATTTTAAATTACTTCATAGTTCAGCACTTCCTTGGTCTAAAAGCAGCAAATAAAAAGAAAGCTTTTAAATTGGTTTAATGTGAAAGTTATTAAACTATTTGGAATCTGTAAATCATAATAGCTGATTTTGTAAGATGTATGTCCTGTTTTCGTAGAATCGTGGAGTGGTTTGGGTTGAAAGGGATCTTAAAGATCACCTGCTTCCCATCCCCTTGTCATGGGTAAGGTTACTCAACTAGCCTGATTGAACCTGGCCTTGAACACTTTCAGGGATGGGGCACCCTCAGCTTCTCTGGGCAGCAGAGAAGTTGCAGATTTTATGGATTTTACGGGTGGTCTGTGTTACCCCTTAAAAGACCATGTATTATGTCTGTGATTAGACAGTGTGTAAAGACTGCTTTAACTCCAGCAGCCATCACAAGCTGCTTCTGATTCAGTGAGCCAGTTTTGTTGCCTTCTGAAAGACTTTGTTTCCAAAGGTTGGTAGATGCCAGAGACATGGTGAATAGAGAGAATTAAGACACAATGAGCCCACATTTTTTTCTGGATCACTCTTGGGCATTAAAGTTATGTGTGATACAGAAATAAAAAAAAAAATAGTTTTTCTGTAATTAATTAGTGTTTTAGAAACATGCTGTTTATCATTAAGAGGTTTCCATCACTTTTTTCAAAAAGTACACTGTTCTTTCTGAACTTAAGTGTGGAGTGTGATAATTCGCTGTGTGTTTTGTGTTACTCTTTAGTGTCAGGTAGAAGCTGAGATAGGAAGCAGAGATCTGAACTCAGTTTATAATCAGCAGCCCTTTGCATTCTGCCTTTCACCTGATGGGCTGCTAGGGAAGCCACCTTTGGGGAAGACACATGGCTTTGGGTTTGTACACTGTGCCTAGATGCAATAAATAAGAGGTTTGGTTCTTTGCAATTGCAAATTGCACATTTCTCAGCATGAACAGCAAATCAGAGACAGCCTGGTGCTGCTCACTTGCTTTGCTGAGAGGGAGGGGCTGTGAAATCAAACACTGAGCTCAAAAATGCCAAAGTCTGTCTGTTTTAACTTTATGACTCTCCTCTCCCTCTTTCTGAATAAGCAGGACTACAAATACAGCATGATATGTAAAAGCAAAGCTGTGGAGTCCTCCCCCCCCACTGCTTGCATCTTTATATATAGATCATTCTGCAGATCAGACTGTCACACCTGCTACCAGCCTCCTTCAGAGAGCAGATTGCAGCCTTGCAATTTAAGTGCTCCTAACATATGTTGGTGATACACCAGCAGCAGGACAAGGCTTTTAGCTTTGATAGGCTCTGTTGCATTGGGAATGTTGTTAAATGGACAAGAGAGAAACAAAATAACAAGGTAATTTTGAAAAAAAAAAAAAAGTAAAGTAAATATGCAGAAGGATAAAATGAACTAATAAAATCTGCCACTTTGGGTTTTTTGGGTTTTTTTTTAAAGCATAGATTTTAATACGTATTGTGCTTGGTAGAGAAGTCCATGAATAGGACTTTCCCCTTTGTGCCATGACTTACACTGTTACCCTGGTCATTGCCACGGTGTTGAATTTCCACATCTATATCCACATTCATTGGTGCTGGGTTTCACTTGTGTCCCATTGCAGACACCAGCTCAGTTACTGCAGGGGGAGCAGAGGCTCTGATTTGCTGTGTGGTACATGGGCTGCCATGGTATATTCCTCACCAATAGATGAATAGTTTTTATAAATTGCTTTCATTATAGAATGAATTACTTCAAGTTGCCTAATTTTTAACAGGTAAGGAGGTAAGGTTAAGCATACAGGTTGTGCAAGTTGTTAGAAAAGACTGAAGATTTTGTGTCCCTACACAGTTAAAAGATTGACTAACTCAGCTCTAATTCAGAAGTCAGAGTGTCTTCAGAGAAGTTTAATTTGGCTTCAGTAATACATTGTAAAAAAAAAAATGAGAGGCGCTTTTTAGTGAAAACTATTGCTTACTCCATTTTAGCAAGTTCCCTGGGGCACAGGAGCCTGAATTATAGAAAGAGATATATGTAGAAGTGAACAGGAGAGACTACAAGTGCTGTGGTTTGGACTTAAGAAACAGTTACAATGTCTTTTGGTTCCTTTCTGAAGCGTTGGCTGAATCTTGTGGTGAAGATACAGGAAATATCTGGTTAGTTTTGCTTCCTTGATGCTGTGATTTGGGAAGGAAAATGTATGTATCAGGGTCCTTCTTCTTCAGGTGTGAAAGAGGGGCACAGAGAATGAATGGGCTCCTTTTTATCCCTGCTTCCCAAAGACAGGTGTGCATTAACTGGGAAGCTGTGTAGGTTTGTTCCAAGCACAGGTGATGGGGTATGGGATTGCTCACCTGGGAGCAGCGTTGTGTATTCCCGTGGCTCATTCTCTGCAAGGACCTCATTAACTGCATTTCACAACAGCACAATGTTAATTGCAGCAAGTAAGTACTGGCATAAAGTCCTTCTGTGGTTTTCTCTGCATCTTTCTTTGACCTTAGGAAAGAGAAAAGTACTTTGCTGTACTGGTAACCTGTGCTGCAGCAAAGCTGTGATGCACCTGTCAGTTACAACAGCGTGCAACTCCCAAACTATCTGCAAGGAGATGGCTCTTCAGCACCTACTGCTCTTACAGGGCAGTTTTCTTCTTTGCCACATTTCCCTCAAAAACAAAATCGGCAAACAAATGTCATAGCATGAGATTGGCAAGTATGGATTTATCCCCACAGGGTGCATAGAGAAAGAAGGCACAGGAGGTCACTGGCTGATCCAGGACCACACAAGCAGTTCGGAACCAAGCTGGAAATAAAGTGCTGACCTGCTGACTCCGTAATTGCAAGGCTATCTTTCCTCTCTAGTAAGGATGTGGTAAAATATTGTTGTACTTAGTCCTTCTCCTATCCTGTAGCTCAGGCATTGTATGAAAAGACACACCAAGCTTCCCAAGCTGAAAAGAAAGTAGCTTGTGGTAATTGGCTCTTGAAAAGAAAGTCTCTTCATTTGAGAAAAGAGTGGACTCCATTATGTTAAACTGCTCAATAATGTCTGTTTCTTAAGTACTTTTTTTTCAACTTGGGTTGAAACTTCCATATAGTATGTCCTTGACAGTGTAGGATGTTGATTCCAGTATTGTTTAAATGTCTGTAACTTAGAATGTATGTAAAAGAAATGCTTATGTTTGCCTTCAGTTGAGGTATCTAAAGGGATTTATGAGTAGTGATTTTTTTTTGAGTTCAGGTGATACACTGAAGGCAGAGGAGGTCTGTCAGTGATGTATTTGGTTTAAAGATGAGGAAATTGGAAAAGGGGGAATATTAATCCATGACAGTAGAATTTAAATCTGTTTTTCAAAATTTTTTCCTTATTAAAGTTTTTCCCTCATTAAAGTAATACTCTCCTAATACACAAGTGTTGTAAATAAGGTGGACATGGCCAAGAAATCTGGGTAGTTGGTAAGTGCTCTGATAATGTTCAGCTGATGCTGGTAGGGAAGAACTGTCTTCATGCTTATGCATTTTTTTTTTAGATTGATGGGGTTAATTGCTTTGGTCTCAGCTTGTAGACTACTGTGCTAGAGATGCTGATTTAAAAGGAACTCAGTCTACCAAAACCTTTTAATCCCTTCTGTGTAGTGCTGAAGAAAGCATGTTTTTCCCTTGTTAGGTGTAAGCATTCATGATTATAATGTCATATTAGGATCTCTATATTATGAATAAGGAAACGTGCAGGGCTGCAGTAAGGCTAGAGACAGCAAACAGGGGTGTGCTTGCTATAGTACAAATTAAATAATAATACTACTAAACCCTTAAAATTGGGGCTTTGCAGACTGTAATTCCACCCTAAACTTGTTCTTTTAGAATGACTGGTTTGAATTTAGCAAGAGGTTTAGCTTAAAA
>WEIU01006443.1:0-52084 GCA_013389925.1 Aegithalos caudatus | reverse complement strand
AAAAAAAAAAAAAAGCTGCAGCATAACTGCCATTTATTAATACTGCTTTTGTTGAAACCTTCAGGTTTTATTAACAGCTGTAATAGTCATTGTGTTATCTCCAGCATTCTGCAAAAATGTGGCTGGTGGACTATGCAATTGGGGCACTTATGAAATAATTTTAGATTACATTATTACTGTTTTTCATCTTTTTGCTTTAGAACCCATATTTTCAAGTGACTCTGTACAGCTTTGATAAACATGCTGTTACAAGGCATGGAGAGCCTGAGAGATTTCCATGAAATCTTGTAGAATGTATCTCTTAATGATTTACATTAATTATTTTGTGTTTCTTGTTGTTTTGACATATCCCTCTTATTTTAGACAGCTCTCTCCAGTAGAAAGCCCTTGAGAAAAGAAAAGCTGCTTGTATTTAGGTTTAACAGTCCTGAAGGTAACAGTGCTGATGCTTTGCTTCCTTTACTGCCTTTGGAAACAGCTATTCCTGACCTGTTCAATGACATCTATATTCCTGGCTTTTTCAGAAAAACGCATTCTGTTCTACTGCATTCTAGCCTCTGTTGTTTTCTTCTGGTGTTGTTTCTGATTCTTGCAATTGATTTTTGCACAACAACGTCCCCTTTTTTGAATGTGCTGCATATACATCAAAGATGCTAGTTTAGAAGGTATTCTCATCCCCCTGCATTTCTGAGTTATATAATAATGCTATGGGAAGAAATAACGATACTTTGGAAACTAGTATTGTATATGTTTTATTTAATTTTTAGGCTGTCCACTAGCTGTCTTTTAGGCATCTCAGAGCTTCTTTTTTGGCTGTTTTAAACTCAGGCTATTCCCTATACCAGAACAGCAATCAAAGAATTCTGTATCTCTATTAATCTTGCTGCTGAGCTGATTAGATGAGGTGTTCCTTAGGGCACGCAGCAGCGAGCAGAGGGGGTGCCTGGTGTGCAGGGGCGATTGCAGCAGCGCGCCTTCGCTCCGGACTCTCCCGCCCTGCCCTCAAACGCCTGAGCTCGCCTGGCAGGAGGATTCACAGGGACAAGCTATCAGCAATACTGTCATGGGAATCCTGCAAATGCTACTGAGTCAGGACTTTTAACAAAATTGAGTTTTATTGAAAGCAATTGAATTGCAATGAGCGGTGATGAATGGATGTATGGTGGTAGGGCTCTGCAAATTCAGACGTTCCTTTTTTTGTTTGCCCTGTACTTTTAAGTGGGATATGTTTCCAAATGAAGATTGTTCTGATAATGACTTAAAAGGCTGTTTCTGTTTCTGGTCTATCCCAGGTTGCAATTCTATTGAATTTGTACACCATTAAATAACTTTAAAATATTTATTTAAGAACTATTGATATTTTTTTCATGTAAACACTTTTACTTAATGTTAAGAGGGTGTATAGTCAGCATTTCATCAACAACAGACAGAAAATGTGTTGGATGAGCTTATTGCCAAGCAAGCTGGATATAGAATCAATATTAGAAAAAAAAAAACAACAAACCCTGAACTGAGCAATGGGAAGTAGAAGAAATAATTCAGTTAAAAATGGAAATTGATAATTGTCTATTATATATCTATGTACTTTCAGTGAAGTACAAAGCCTATAAAATCAGGTATGTTCATTGATTTACAGATTGCTCAAACATGACTGTAATCTGAGTCGACTGAACTTCTTTCCTAGGAGAAACTAGCATATCCTGAGGATCAGAAACCCTGAAGGACACTTCTTTTTTGAATCTTGTGTTTCCAGGTGAAAAGCGAAATGTTCTAATTTTTCTCCATCCTCTCTTTTTTATTTCCACCCCCCCCCCAATCTGGAATTGGTTGTAGCAGTCGGCACTGTGCATTCACAAACCAAGCACGCTTCCATACAATTGTGCTATTTGCTTGCTGCTTTATCAGTCCAGGGCAAACTGTTCAATCTGTTTTTTTACGGTGCCTCCTTTTTGTTACACTTGCACAGTGCTTGGGCATGGTTGTTAACATTCATCTGTATTTGTACAAAATAATAAATAAGAGTCATCCCAGCTCTACTGGCCACTTAAATACCTTATCTGCTTTTCTGTTCTAAAAAGCTTATTCATGTTTTTCCCTGTATCTCATCTACAAATTATACAAACTTTGCAAGCATCCTGTAGTTTTTGCTGTATGAATCAATGGAAACAAAAGTCTGCTGTGTGTCTGGAATTTGATATTTACCTATGAAATCTGGAAGGTAGAGCATATGAAAAAGAAAATTGTCTCAACCCTTATTTCGCTGTACTCTGTGAGAATGCCATGCTTAGTAAATACACTTTTGAAACTTGGAATGAACATATATGGTACCAGGCCAGTCAGGGTAATGGTTACTTTGTTGTGATGTGTTATGTTACCATGTTTGATTAGAAACTGGGTAGAAGTACCCTGAAATCAGTTGAACTGTGTCCAGGCAAAGGGATCTGCTAGTAGAGCTGCTTGTAAAATTCTGGAGCTAAAATCTCCATGATACCCATTTAGCACTTTGTGGCTTGCAGGTTTTTCAGGTAGCAGCCCTATGCTTGCAGGTTTTTCAGGTATGCAGTTGGAAACATATAGTGTCATGAAATGTGTGCAGTGCAGCTCCCTATGAGCAGGGCTGGCCTTGTTCCCAAGAGTGACCCTGTGCAGTTCCCAGCTCTGATCAAGGCTGGTGCTTTGGTATGACTGGATCACTGGGGATTACAGCAGGCAATGGGGTGGCAAGGGGAGAAGGCAGAAGGGTGTATTTGTGTTGGGCAGTTCATGTCTGTAAGCCTGGTCTTTGAACGTGGTGAATGTCACTGATGTCACTTGCTTGGGTCACTCAGCAGTAGTACTCATGGAGGGAATTGCTCCATGGGGGATGGTGACATCCAGGGACAGAGGGAATTGCTGTGTGATCCTGACTGTGTCATTACCTGTTTCAAAGTTGCCATGAGTGAGTGACCTACCTGGGAGTGACAGCCCCTCCTGATCACCTGTTAAAGAGGTTCCCAGAGTTGGCTCTGCCGGACTTGGAAGGACCTCAATTGAAGCTGAAGCCAGTGCATTTATAGGTAAATCCCTGGCTGAGTGATTCTCTTGCTATTGAGGATGTGCACTGTAGTTTCAGTCTGAATACAGAACATGACTTTTTGGTCTTGTAGGTTGAAGCCGATGTGGTGGGTCTTGGGTTTTCAGGAGTAGATTATCTTTGAACTTTGCTGATGGCATTGGAGACCCCCATGAATCAAATTTTTCTTTACCTGTGAGTAATGGCAGGCTCCATGATGACAATCCTTCCTGCTCTGGATAAATATGTTGAACTAAAAATAATTGATATGGAAAACTGAAGAGAAAAAGGGTAAAGTAGTAAGAGACAACATTTGACCTTGCAATGGTTTATCTTCTGGATAACCACAGGATTGAATTTCATTGGATTTCAGTTACAGGAACAGAGTCTATAATTAAGGAGTTAAGTGCGTGTCCTGAGTCAGGTTACTGACATTTTGAGGAGTTACTTAAGTTAGCTTAATTTTTGTTCAGAGGTGGAACTTTGATGGGCTTGTATTTATTTTGATATTTCTTTTATTGTTATTCACACATATAAAGATAGTTCTAAAGTAGAGTTTAGTTGCTGTTTTATCAAGAAAGAATATGAGTTTTGTCCTCAAAAACCCCCAAAGTTTTCAGAATGTGTTTGGAGTGACACCCTCAATGCTTTCTTGTGACACAACCTCTGCATGGGTAGCATTTCTCTTTGGTGGGGGTACATGGAACCCCTCATTTATTCAGAAGTCCCTCTGTAGTAGTTTGGGATGAGCATGAAGCTTCATTTTGGAGTGATCTGACATCAGTTTCTGTAGGTAGCCTGCTTCCCTTCATGTGCAAAGGTTGAGATTTCTGCTGTCTGGCAGTCTGGGGAATGTGGTTCCCAAGTGAGGGGGCTGCTCTTCAGTTGCTGATAAATTGCATGATTGTAAGGATCTGCTGGATTCCTTTCTAGCAAAAGAACCCCACAGTGATGCAAACCAGTAATTATCTTCAGAGTTTTGTTTTCTCCAGTTCTGCTGAACCCTGGTTGTACTCCTGAGCAATGCATGTGCTTTTTGAAGTGTTTTTGCCTTTGTGGCTTAGGACTTACAAATATTAAAACTCTTTGAGAGTAGCCCATTCACTGGTAAATGGTGTTAGCGATTCAGATACTTATTTTCAAGGGCAAAAGAAAAATAACAGAAAATCTGAGCATGATTTTTTTGTTGTTTGGCAATCATTTTTCACACAAGAAATTACGCTTTTTTAGCATTTACAAGCTAAAAGAATGTAATAGAACAAACTTTGATATCATATTGTAATTCAGTACTGTCATATCTCATGATCTTTACTACTCACTGCTGGTTAAAGGTGTCTCTTTGCAATTGGAATGAACAATAAATGGAATAATGAATCAGCTGGGCTGACAGGTGAGTCAGGCAGCCGCCCTGCTCACGTGATGAAGTGTGTGTGTGCACTCTGAGCACAGCAGGGCTGTGTTGTAGCTTCAGGTGTGTTCTGAAGGAATACCTTGTACTTAGATACTCATGCTGAGGTGGGGGTGTGTACCAAGGTGTCCGTGAGAAAGAACACAAAGGTCACATTGCCATGAACAAGGAGAATAAAGATACTGAATTTATAATTGAAAAAGCTTGTACTTGTCAGGGTTTTGCCACAGAGAGTGTTTGCTGCTATGAGTTTTAATGTCAGAGTGTGTGAGAGCTGTTGCATCTTGATGTGTGTGCTGCTATCTCCAAAATCCTTACCCTTGGTTTTGTTTCATATTCTATACTGAGAATGAAAACCCAGTTTGGGAGACTTACCCAGGCTGGTCTGTGGATACTTCTTGTGGATGGTTTAACATACTTTTTTAGCATGATTTCTTTTATTAAATGCTGTTGTTTTACACAGAAACTGTGCACAAATCTCTAATTGCATCTCTTATTGATACTATAAATTGACATTCTCAAATATAGGTTATCTTCATCTCCTTGACCTTGGTTGGCAGAATTGATGTAGACTAACTGTTAATGTACAAGACTGCAGTCTGCATAAACTCTGTTTAGAGGCAGTGCAAAGAAATAAATGTCTTTAAGATGTGGTTCACCTGTCCTGCAGTAGCCATGTGTAATAGCTCAGTTTTTAGAGTTCAGGAGCTGGTTGCAGCATGCCACAGTCACTTTGGCACACACATTTCCAATGTGGACAGTCCAGATGGCTCAGGTGGGTCCCAATCATTTCATGTGTCCATTTGTCACAGGCCACTTTTACACTATAGTGGGTGTGATCTTGCTGAGTGGCTGCTGTGTGTAAAAGTAGATATATGCATGGGAAAAAACACAGCTACCTCCCTGAAAATTGCTGCTAGCTCCCTGTGTGGCCATAGGTAAGGTTGCACTGTCTTCACATGGGATAGAAATGTTGAAGCCTTGCAGGATGTTATGAGGGGTAGGCAATGTCTATGTGAGCTCCTGCTTATTAACTCATTCCTGAAGTAAAGACTTCCCTCTCATCTGAGGACTACTTAACTCCATGGAGCTGAGCCATGTTGAGAAAGGCTTCTTTGTATCTGTTCTTGGGAGGAGGTATTAGCACACTCCAGCCTTTCCCACTTAAGGCATATACTCCTATTCCATCAATAATTTAATGATTTTTGTTTAAGGTCAGCATCTTCAAATTTTTTTTAGAAAAATCAGGTATGTATTTTTCTAAATAAGCTCAGATAAACAAGCCCACAGATTTAAAGAAAAGGAATATAAGATCCTGTTCATATCCATAATCTAATTTTTCCCCTCTTTCACCCTGTGTCCTAGTTGTATAAAAGTTCACACCTTTTACGTTAGGGTACATATTTTAAAATTTGTTTTTTCAACCAAATAGTGTTTCAAGATCAGTATCCCTGCTCTTTTTACAACTTTGGAAGCAGACAGCTAAGTGGTGATCACAGAGGCAAATAAGTTTTGCACACGCCTTACTCTTACAGATGAGATGTGAAGTATAAATATTAGGAACCCTGGAAAAAGTGCAAGAGAAGTATCAGGATTGTATCACCAATTCTGCGCAGTGAGAAGTTGTGTCAATCAGATGCATAGGCATGTTGCAGCACATCTAGAAGCTGTTTGAAAAGGAATCAGGGCCATTGTTCCTTCTACTGTAAACATTTTGTAACTCTAATTAAAAAGTATAAGCAGAAAACAGTTGTTCCTGCAAGTAGGGAGTTGTTATATAGTGTGTTGGGGCAAACAAAGTGTATTGTTTAGCAATTTATGTAATGTTATTTAAGAAATGAAGTTTGTAGTAGAATAGTTTGTAGTAGAATGCCCTTATAGAGCTAGTCAGTGTCAGGTAACACTAATCTACAGACAGCCTGTTACAAAGATAAGCAGGTCTAAAATTTGCAGGTAGTTACTTGCACTGTTTTGGAATAAAGTTGATTTTAACAGCTTGCCAGTGTTGGTATATTTGGCAGTAAAACTTTTTCCAGTTCATTTCATAGCATGAACACTATCACACACAAACAGGTTGTCACAATATGTTGGGAGCAGATGTACTGAGAGGTCATTTGCAGTCTTGAGGGGTAATGTTTCCAGTTCAGGATGGGCAGGCATCAGAAGCTTTGTACAGCTTCTGGTGTTCTTGAGCTGAGATTTTATTCCCTATTGTTATAATATTTATTGCTTGCCATTGCTCAGCAAAATACTGAGAATTGTTTCAAGGCTGCAAACCTAGCTCCTCTGCTGAAACAGATTTAACTGCCAGAGCTGTTTTATGTTGAAGTTAGAGGAATATGGAATATTCATATGGAGTATGAAAATACATTTCTCTTGGTTGCTTTGCAAGTCATGTCCTCGTTTATGTGAGCAATGAAAAACCCTTCTCCAAACTGTTGTTTCTTAGCCTAGTGATCATAAAAGCTGTTTAGAAAGACTTTTTTAGATTAGGAGAAACTTCCACAAGGTCCAGCTTCTTTCTCAGGACTGAGTGCTGGTATCTTACCAGGGAAACTTCTTTCTGTTTCTGCACTGCTTTTCACTGTAAAAAACCCTTAGTAATTCCCTTCTGTATATCACTGGTCTATTATTGCCATTATTACTGTTTTTTCTCGGTGTGGCACTTACCCAGGGTTTTTCCCTGCAGTATTTGAGTGTTTGTTGGGTTGGCAGATGAAGAGCAGGTGCTGGTGGGCACTGGGCACTTGGGAGAAGAATGGATGTTGTAAAGCAAATCTGCTCCTCAGTGCAGAGCCCTGTGAGCTTTGTCAGTTCTTCCTCAGTTTCTATGTGGCATTTTCCCAACCTTTCCTGGTGAACACTGTTACTTACACTTGCATGGACTGAAATTCAAGTATAGTATTGTTAACATGTTGTGGAGCCAGAGGAGCTGCTTGTGTGGTGATAACACCATTAGTTTTTTAATTTGGAGCTGCTATTGTACTTTTAAAAAGATGCTTCACAGCTGGGAAATCTTGTTTCTGTGAATCCAGGAGGGAATTCTCAGCATTTTATCTCTGTCTAGTGTGAAGAAATACAAGTATCATGAATAGCAGTTCCCATGAAACAGTAAATCTGGATGTGGTGAGTTAATGATGAAGTATCAGAGAATCCAATGTTCAGCCAAATTGTGTTGAAAGATAGAAGATGCTTTGCCATCTGCAGTGACATCTGAAGCAGTTGGGTTGGTGCCTTGGGTATTCAGGACAAAAAACCAAACACCTTTTCAGTGCACAAAGCTTGCCTGGTCAGGCCTTGCTAGTGTGAGGGTTCACACCAGGTAAATCCTAAAATTTCTAGTTTATTACTTACTTCCTTGAAGATTTTAATTTGTCAGAGTATTCACTTCAGATATTTGCATAAATTTGAGGTTCTTGAAAGTCCTGCTGTGCCAACATTGCCAGGCTGATACAAGTGGGCTTTGAACACCTTGACGTTAATAGTGGTTTGAAATGAAGTATTCAAATTAGAAACTCACAGTCTTAAACCAGACTGCTCTAAAATCTCTTATGTTCTTCATGGTGGATGTTCAACACAGAATTTTACTGTGAATTATTTAGAATATCTGTGTTCATTAAATGCTGGTACCTGAGTGAAAGAAATAGGGCTATCTAGCATTGTAAACATATGTACCAGTATCAACACTGGTCAGAAAAAGGAATTCTTCCAGGAAAAAAATGCATTATCTCTTTCAATTGTATTTCTTTAAATTACATTGCATTCAGTTGTTGCTTATTCTACTGCAACTTAAAAGATTTTTTTTTTTTAAAACAACACGGGGAAACTCTGAAAAACTGTTAGGAGTATTTGGATACTTCATCAGGCGGGTTAGTGTACAGCTGCCAGTAATGACCATAAGTTTTTTCTTTCTCATTCCCACCATTCCTCTTTATTTGGAACGTTCTGGTGCCTTCTCAGCCCTATAGCCAGGGGTTTGAATAGCTCTTTAAAAACTGCCATTGCTTTGTAAAATGGAGTAAACTTGCAAAACCTGTAGGTACGTGGAGTGTGAGGGATTCTCAGCTTTAGGGATTCGGTGTGGGTTTTTTTTCTCTCTTTTTAATGGATGCCATCACTGATGGTGAAATCAATAGCAGTTTCAGGCTGCATGCATTTGTCATCCGAAGAATCTGTTTTTTGATCCTAAAACAAGACACATGTTGACTTTTCACTTGTGCTTGGAGCCTATTGCAAGTTGAGGTGTTGACTTCTGTAGAAGCAGCAGCACTTCCCTCCTTAATGGACATGGGGAGGGAGCTTGTGTATGGCTGTCCTCCAGGGCTGTGGGGACACTGCTTGCAAGGGGGGAAGAGCCTTCTGCTGAGAATGTGTTGGAGCCAAAATGGAACTTTCTGGATGAGCCAAGCAAGTGGTCGCTCTAGGAGAAGCTTTGGAAAATGACAGCAGTGGCAAGAATGGGGAAGAACCTGATGAGCAAGTAGGTTAGCTCCCAAATGGAGAAGGGTAGCCAGAGGCAAGGAATAATAAGGCCAAGGATAATCATCCTCCTGGTAATGCCTGTACTGAAGAGGGAAGAAGGTTCAGTTATAGCCCTGCCAGCAACACTTTGAAGTGGACCAGAAACTTCTGTAGCCTTTGGACAAAATTAGTGAGAAACACAATTGTGAAAGATGTATTTTTTCTTTTTGCTTTTGCTTAAGAATTCACTGGAGAGGCCTGGGGGAAGGGAGAACAGTCTGTCTTCAAGGAGTCGGACTGAAGAAGCATTTGTGTTGTGTATAAAAAAAGATAGGAACCAGGAAGGGAAATGTTTGAATACTGTAAGTTTGTTTGTAATCATGGGAGAGCTGGAGGAAAGCAAAAGTTGCCTGAGTGTATAGGCCAGGGTGAACTTGTAGTTGAAGGTAACATGGAGTCAATTCAAGTCCTCCTTGAGCTTTTGAAGGGGTTACCATGCTGATGCTGCTGGGGGTAACTCAAAAAAATTCATGACCTAGAAACTACCATTAAGAAAGGCTGTCCTTCCCTGCAGGCACCTCTTTGTTTCATTTGATTCCCATTTTAGTAGCGAGGGCATTGGTAACACCTCATGCATGCTGGCAACATTTTTCTGTATTTGAATACTAGCACACTTATTTCCCCTCCCCTAGTTAATAAGAATGCTTGATATTCACATTCCTCTTTCTGCACAAAGGAAAAACTGGGACAGCAGAATGCTGGGACTCTTACTTCAAATACTGTGGACTTACAGACTCCAGTGAAATCAACAGGAGGAACATATAGAAGTTTTTCCAAGTCTGAGCTCTGTGTTAGCCATCTGTAATTCTTTTAACAAATATTGGGGCAAAAATTTCTGGGTTTTGTCCATCACTGTCTTCTGCCTTTCTGCAGCACAGAAGCTAGTAGATCTTCCCCTCCTCCCTCATTTATGCTCATGTCTACTTCCTTATAAATTATTGGCATGCTCTCTAGTTAATTCTTTGACGACAACAAAAAGAAGCTTGTGTCTTGTTTCAGTAGAAAGAAAGCAATTTCCCTGAGGTGAATATCTCATTGCTTTTGCATTGCTGCATTGGCTTAGCTTCCATGTTCACTTCTTCTTAATTTGTAAATTGATTTAAAAATAAAATCATGAAGGACAGAGACAAAATGTTTTATTTTGCTACAGGTATTATGTTACCTAAATGATATAGCTGAAAACAGAAGGAGAAGTACTGAAGGGACAGTGCAGAAGATATGCAGCTGCAGAAACCTCTCTTCCACTATTTATGCTGCTGCCTGTCAAACTTAACAAATGACACCAAGCTTGTCATTGCTGGGTCTGTAAATAGGTCTGCTATGATGTAAAAATCTGCTGTTTTCCAGGTGGGATGTTGCCCATCTCTCAGCAGTGCATGGTAATGTGACTCCCCCTCTCAAAGGGGGGAGATGGGATTTCATTGCATGGTCCCACTGAAATGCACACACAGCATCTGAAAGGTGGGGCCTCTCCCCATCCTGCCTGGAACTGTGATGCTTTGCCTTCCTCTCAATTAATAAATTCTCAGGTGCTTACTAACTTTATTTATTCTTTTGTTTATTTTTTGACAGAGGCATTTAAGTGTAAAAATTACATACAGTTTCACTGTTAATTTCTTTGAGGCAGTCTCACTGTACCTGTAGGGGTTTCTGCTGTTCATGAAAAATTTCAAGATCTTGCTACTGAAATACTTTGGTATAAGGTTAACTATTGTAAAAAGGCTTTTCAGATGTGACTTTTTTTTTTCCAGTGGAATCTGTAGTTACCTTAGACTTGGAGGAGGTTGCTATTTCAACCACTGAAAAACTTTGAGACAATTTTCTCTCTTTTATTATTTTTTTTTTAATTCAGGAAAAAACAAAAATTGGTAAATCCTTTCTATGGAGTAGTATGGTTTGTTTTACCAGAAGTTTTACTGAATGTCAAGATGTACAGGTAATTACAGAAGCTCATTGGAATGCTGTGGGGGGCAGATAATGAAAATGAAGTTTACCCTTGTGTGTGCTTCACTGCTTTGTTGTGGACACCTTGGTGGAGAGTCCTGTGCCGGTGATCCCACTGTACCACGGATTTCTCTTAACTACCCAGTGACTGACAGAGAGCTGGATGGCAACATAGATGCTTGCAGAGGCTCAGCTTCACTAGGAGGGCTTGCTGTGTGGTGCCTTCTCTTCTCTGGGCTCCTGTGCACCTGCAGTAGGTCCATGGTGGCTGTGGCCCCTCCAGCTTCCCTGGGCACAGCGTGTTGGGCAGTCACAGTCCCAGCAGTGCTCCCTTAGCTTTCACCCTGTACTGCACTGCACCCCATCTCCCTGCTGCAGCATCCTGAGCTGTGTTGGGACTATTCAAAGTGTTGCCACCTCACCTGCATTTGCTGTGTTTGATGTTTGGTGCCCAGAGCAGCTGCTGGCTGGGCTGTGCTGCTGGGAGTCACCACAACACTGAAGAGAATTGGTATTTGTAATGTGTTCTGAGCATCACTTGTGCTTCTGCACTGGTGTTGAATTTGTTTAGTAACCATGCCCATGTCATTAACAGAGAAGATAAACACTATTTATAAAAATGGAAGCTTTTGTAAGTTTATTGAAGGCACAGGATTTCAGGAAAAATTGCTTTGTGATATTTTGCTTATATTGCAAAATTCTCAGTTGAGGTCATAAAAGTGAGAGTATTGCTCTAAATTTTCCAGCAGCAGTATTCCCAACACACCCTGTAACTAGAGAAGGCACTAAGCATCCTGCCCACTTTGTTAGAACAGAGCTCTCTAGAGTTCTTGAGAGGCAATTCTTACTATATCAATACAGCATTATGCTAAATGTACTTTGAAATGAAAAGCAGGTATTCCCAAGTCTACTGTTCAAGCCCTGTTCTTGCAGAGAAAATCTGTTTTTTCTTCTAAATCTTCTGATACTTCAGGATAGCTGTGAGGTTAAAAAAATCTTTCCAACAGAACAACAACAGGAAGTTAAAAAAAAGCACAGACAAGAAAACAATACCCAAAAGAAACCCCAGTCCCCCTGCTGACATGTATTGCCCATACCTTCTTCTCCCTCTGTTCCCACTGTACTCATATTTTATTTTCCCTCTCAAATGAAGGAATCATATTCTTTCCAGACAAGATGTGCAAGGCTTGCCCATAATTTTTCTTTCAGAAGTATGAGCTTCTTTCAGTCTAAATAAATGAAAAAACCCAAAAACCTGAGAAAGCAAATTGTTTGCATCTACTTTAGTGTGTTAGGAAGTGCATGATGTATTTCCTAATGGAGGCAGGAATATGCAGAAAATGGGAGAGAGTGCAGAATGTACGTGGCTGGTGCAGCGTCCTTTTTGCCATGCATCGTGGAAGGTTTCTGGCACCAGTTTTGAACGTAGTCTGTCTGTGTTTCAGAGTGAGCTTCCTTTCCTAAAGCTCTGCACTGGAAATAATACTCTGGAAAGTATAAATGTACACTGAGGGACACCAGGAAGGGAAGCCTTGAGCCTATTTAAGTGTAATGCACAGCATTGATTCCTGCAAGAAGAATTGCTTAATCATAAGCTTTACAATAACGAAACAGCTGAGCTTGTTTAAAAGTCAAACTAGTGAAAACAAACCTGAGTCAGGATGTAGTGGAAGGCTTATAAATGTAACTATGATATATGTATGCACCAGATTTTTAATCAAAGGAAGAATTTTATCCTAAAGAAAGCACCTGGGGGAGCAGAAGGGAATTGGAAGAACAGAACAACTTACTGTCACCCACATTTAAATTTCCTTTAGCCATCCTTGCTGCCATACTTCAAACTGCAGTTGCAGTGAGGAGTGTTTGTATTCACAGTCCAGCAACTCTGGGTGTTACAAACAAAAAAGATATGCTGGATTTTTTTTTTTTTTAAGTTTAAGTTTAAAAAAAAAAAAAAAGTCTGCAGAAGGTTTTTAGACCAGAAAACCAGACATCTGTAGTGCCAAGAGCCAAAGTCCAGATTGGATACTCATGAATACTTCAAGAGGAGAGGAGCAGTGCCTTGGCCCTGCTGGGTTTCTTGTTGGTTTTGAGTGACTTGACTGGGGTGCAATGTGAAATACAGCTGAATGCAAAATCATTTTCAATCAAGTATGATTTTTTAGCAGTGAACTCAGATAATCGAAGAAGATGGTTTACACTCATTTTGGCTGATGGCACTTAATCTTATGTTGTATCTGTACAACATGATGTAGCAGCTAAATTCTTGGGTATGGAGCAGCTATCTACACTGTGCAGCAGTGCCTACATTTTAATGCACTGATAGCTATTTCTCCAGCGAGTCTTTCCTATTTTAAAGACTCCAATAAATCAGATACTTTTGCTAAGCATTTTGTGTAATTAGTTTTATAACTTGTGTATACAGAGAAAGCCATGTTAGTAATAGTCTTAAAAGTTGAAGCAAAGCAGACAAAATATTTTATTTGTTTTGTCCACAGATTCACTTCCCATTTCTGTTGTTTGACACTTGATTTTCTTACTTTCTAATACCTTTACCAAAGAACCCCAAACAAATAATTAAAAATAACAGTAACAAAAAAAACCCCAAAAACAACAAAACAAAACCAACAAAAAAATTCCTGTTTTCCAAAATTTCTTGGAGGAAAGATGCATCATTTTGTAGAAGTGGCTGCTGTTTATGATTTTGTGCATTTTAGTTTTTCTTACTATTTAAGAAGGTTCAATATCAACAGAAATGAGTAATTTACCAGAGAAACTTAGTGTTCTCTTGCAAGAAGTCTTGCAAAATGTAGTTACTTTTTTTTGGTGTAATGCCTCTTTGCCAGATGGTCAAGGCTTCACAGGAGCTGGTCAGTGTTTGAAGGCAAAACAAAACCAACACACTGGTGCTGGAGCCCTTTGGTATGTATTGGGTGCATTCCAAGAGACTGTTGCAGGTGTGAATAGTTTGGGCAGTGGTGATGGCAGGAGAGGGAATTTTGGAGTTGGGGTGGTTGGGGGATGCTTTGTCTTAAGGATCATTGAAATAACTGGGTGCACATGGCTTCAGAGTGAACTTCCTTAAGCCACAGGAGGATTGCCTTCCCCTCTGCATTTCTTGCCTTCCAGTGATGATATGTGAGGTCCATGCTACAAGCCTCAACAGTAGATCATGCTGGGAATAACTCCTCTTGTTCTGTCATATACACAGTGGGGATGTAATGTACAGAAATGGGTGCTGCTGGTATCTTTTCCTTGGTCTGTGTAGTTGTAAACCTTGCTTGGCAGAAGGCTTGGAAAACCTACATAACTTAGACTTTTTTCATTCCCCCTGCAGTAGGAAAGGTGAGGAAGCTGGGAAGGATCTTGTTATCCTTTGCCAATCTGCAGTGAATTTGTCTGGTGAGCCTGCTGTCCTCCCCTGTATGTTCAGTGAAAGTCCTTGGTGAAATGGAAGAGGCCTCCATGCCTCGTGGGTTTTGTTTACCTGAGGTGCCAGGAGCTGGCTCTAGAGAGGAGTAGCAGCAGTTGCCATCCAGCAGACCAAGGGCTGTTGGTACTGTTGGCCAAAGTGCCTGTGAGTTGAATTTGAGGCTATTTTGTAGCTGCTGAAGCCAATGTGAGCCAGTGCTACCACTGGGGTTGCTGTCCCCACTGTTTCCCTGCTGTGCTTTGCAATGCTGCAGAGGCAGCATTTGGGAGCTGCTTACTTACAGACCTTGTGAAAGCCAATTAAGGAGAGAAGAAATAGTAAAAAGAACGACCCAGACTGTACTGAGGGATGTAGGAAAGAGCTTGGGGACATGAGCTTGCTTAATGTGCTTAATTGCCAGGGGCCACTGGTCACAGCATCCCTGGGGTAGGTCACACTGGCTGTGGGTCGGCACCAGGTGGGTGGAGAGCTGTGTCCCATCCAGCTCTGGCTGGTGTTTTGTGCCTTGCTGATGCCATGCTGTCCCAAGGGGAATGGGATTCCTGGTCAGGCCTGTCAGGCACCTCTGCCCCAACTCTGGCTTGGGGCAGTCCTGCTCCTGTACCCCATCCCTACAGTCACCCATGCTGCTGAAGGCAGACTTCTGCAGGTGGTGGCAAGGCATGAAGAGATTGCCCCAAGTATGCCAGCAGTAAAATTTTGTTTTGAAGGCTGAATAGGTAAATACTAGATTATTACACGTGCCGTGATTCTCCCTTCTCCTTTCCAAAAGCAGCTGAAAAAAAAAAAATCTGTGTCATGAATTACAGAATAATTTTAGTCTAGATTTTGTTTTTTTGAAAATGAAACGTTTTTCAATATTATTTTAACTACAGTAAATAAAACACTTTTATCACATAAGCAGGAATAGAATAAGCAACAAAAACATATATTAAAAAACTTAATGGATGGGTGGCTCAGATCTTGGCAGTGGTGTTTTTTTGTGGGCAGGGAGTATTGTTGTGCTGGGAAATAAAATATATGACCTCCAGTTGTTTCTGTCCTGCATGTTGTAGCTGAGCAAAACTTCTAGTAATAATATTACACTGAAATTCCTTTATTTATCCCTTCTTTCCTTGAAGTCACGTGATTTCTCAAGAAGTTTGAGAATTTTCTTTTAGTTGTTCTCTGATGTAAACCAAATCTGCTCTCATCTGCTGAAGGAGGGGGTCATATAAACTAATGAGCTGGCTGTTGTATAGACAACTTTCATATTATGACACACTTTTACTATTTATGCATATGTGCCAATTGCTCTGTGTCATAGCACAGTGCCTGCTTTATAGCAAAATGACAATTTTCCACTTTGCACATTTCATGGGGTTAGGAATCAAATGCATTTCTGAACTTCATTTATTTGCTTTCCTTCCCAAGTGCTCCTTGCAAGAATTTCACTAGAATAAAACTTGATGCTCTATGCCAAGTTAAAATGTTTTCTGAGAGTGAGCAAGAAAAAAAATGCAGATGTGCTATACACATCTTGGCAGAATACTAGAGCTTTTTATAGTATATCTACCATCACAGCTTGAGCTTGGCAAAACATTCCTGTAGCATATGTATATGGCTTTTCAGGCAAACAGTAAACAGAGTTTAATGTGGCTTTCAGCACAGACTGAAGCTCTCTGGAGCTGGGGATGCTTTCTCCTGACTTCAGTGCCATTTGAGCCAGACCAATTATGCGGTTGCACGTTTGTCTTGGCCTTTCAGGGTAGTCTCTTTTGGATTAAGTCTGTAATCAAAAGAGAATGTCAGAAACAGAAGTCTCAAATAACCTTTTCCTTTTGCCTGTAAGACTGAAACAAGTGAGACTTATGTAGGCAGAAATAATCTAAAGCTAAATACAAGGTAATTGCACAAAATGCTTATTGTTCCACTGTTTCTGGGCTGCCTGTGAAAGTTTGAACTGCAAGTTGTAGTCTGAAGACAAACTGTATTTCCCAGAGTTTGGCTGAAATGATAATGAGTTTTTCTTTTAGAGGATGGAGATCTGTTAGAAATGACAAATTCTGAGTTCTCCCCACAGCCTCCTTTTTTATCTTTTTCTTGTAACATTTCTGTGCTGAGCTTAGAACTTCTGCACATCTTCAAAAGATGGATGAACATCACCCACTGAACTGATCCTGTGCCGTTCCTCCTGCTTGCTGTAGCTAGCCCATGCTTCAGCCATATACTTTAGACTCTTAAGCCTTCTTGGTGTGGAATAAAGCCCCAGAGTCTCTAAGGGATTTGTGTAATTTTCCCAAAGATTGTTTTGCTGCTGGTTAGAGTATACTAAAATTTATTTCTGGTCTGAATCCCCCTTTTATATTCTTTTTTTGGCTTCAGAAGCAACCAGAGAGAGGCAAAGGAGAAGAGCCCTTCTGCCCAAGCAGTGTAACAAGCATGAGGGCTGTACTTCTCTCTCATCAGAGAAGTGGAAAGTGCTTCTCATTTAACTGAACTTGCACCAAAATAGGCTGGGTGTTCCAGGATTAAAATTAGCTAAATTAGCACTGACAACTTATGGTTACCTCCTACTTATGGAACACGCCTGTCCAAACTTTTCTCTGGAAATAATAAAATTAATTTTAGGAAATCCACTGAGGTAACATCAGTAAAATTTCAACTGGATCAACTACGAGCTGTAAGTTTTCTGAAGCAGATGATCCATCTCTGGCAAAGCAGGACTCTGGTTCCTGCTGAAATCTTTGGCTTCTGTGGTGATGTCAGTCCTAAGGTGGGGTGGAGGAGGGGATGGCAGGGAGCTTCCCCTGTGCGTCACCGCATCACCCGCACTGCTCACCTCAGTCCTGCGCTGGGCTGGGCGTGCTCTGCACACCCCACCCTGCTTCTCTTCACATTTTTCTGTAAGTACCTATAGCCTCACCTGGCTTTGATGCTCACAGAAAACGTGAGCTCAAAATAAAGCTTTGCATCTACATGTCTAATACTTGAGGTCTGAAAATCCTAAAGAACGTGTAACTTTTCTTTTTTTTTACCCTGTTGGATTGACATGGTGGTGTGAATAAAAATACATACACTTTCTTGGTTGTGACCAAGGTCCAGATTTTTCATCCAGAATATATCTCTGTGCAGAGCGATATATGTAGCTGTAATTATTTATGGAACTGTTTCTGATATCTGCCATTTGTATATTGACTTAATTGTTTCAGTGGAACATTTGTCTTCTGAACATACGTGAGAATGAAAGCTTAAGCACAATCTTTTTTATTTGTTTGGTGTTTGGAAGAATAGCTGTTTTGGAAACGTGACCTTTTTCCTGTGAATCATGAAGATGCCTTGTAGCTTATCAGGGGACAAGTACTAAATTACTAGAAATTTCAAGGAAGTCTTATTTTTAATTTAAAAAAATCAGTTATCCAGAAAAGACTGATGTAAAAATTCCAAGTTAAATTCTGTTAGATTTATCATATGAGGTTATAAATTACCACTTTAAAACATCAGTGTGCTAAATTCAAATTGATTTAATTTAGAAGATATGGCTACTTCTGAATTATCAGCATGAACGTGTCTGCTTTTACTCTTACTTTACAGACCAGTACAGAGAGCAGCTTGAATATGTTCTATTGTATTGTGCAACAAGATTGTACTTCTCATAGGAAGCATGAAAAACTCCAGAGTTCCAGAGAATGTGTACTTTTTTTCCTTGTCTTTATATTTTAGGAGATTATTTGGCTATTACAGTATTAGGTTTAAACTCATCTGATGTAAATAGTCCAAAAAGAATGTTTTATACAAGCTTTATGATTCTAGAAGTTTTTGTGTCCAAGGTAGTTTAAATTGTCTTTTTTTTTTTTTTCCCTAAAGCTAAATGAATTTTGAAACAACCATGGTTCTAAGTAATAGAACTAGCTAGTGAACACATTTTTTTTTTGTGTGTGAAAATAAGTAAGTTTTTTTTCCCCCCAACATTGTAATGAAAGGGATAGTTTTTGTGAAAAAATACTTCCTAAAATGCCTGTGGGGGCTGTTTCAGAGAGAGGAAGTCTCCATGGGACAGGGATGCTCAGCTGGGAGGAGGGAGGACTGGCAGCAAGGTCCTCCAAGGCAGAAAGCTCTGCAGAGCTTTCCATAAACCTGCAGCTTTTTCAACACAGATGTTGGATGTCTTAATCAATGACACTGAAGTCTCTTTTGGGAAAGCTTTGGATCAAAGAAAAGCTTTGAGTAAGCTGACATTTTTACTTCAAGTTTGTTTTGCACAAAGCTGACATTTAAGAAAGCTTTCTTCTCAGGGTGAGGAGGATTCCCAGTATCTCTAAGCTGGCTAAAATACCTTTTTTTTCAAATGATGAAATTTTACTTTATTGCTAATTTTTGCATTTTACTTTTTCTTGATGAAAGGGAACTGCATTCCTAATGTAACAACCTGCAATATGTGTAGGAGAACAGAGTGAAATGACATCAGCCTTTAAAAAAAATCAGAAGAATAGGTGTGTGAGTCATCCAGTGAAATAAAATGTTATTAAGGCTAAATTTTGATGCAAACCTCCTGATGAAGTCCATGCATGTGGACTTGGAACAGAAGTTTGGCCTAGCTGAGGGTGAGTCAGTGTCTGATTTCCAACAGCTGGGAGAGTCCAATCCCTCCCTCCCTGTGTGCGCTGTGTTTGTGTCCCATCACTACCTTATAGTCATGGGATTTATTACATCTACTCATATAAACAGTCTGGTTTTTAAATTGAAGCCTACATGAATAGGTTTCTTGCCTCTCCCTTTTCTTCACTAATGCTTGAAAATACAGCAAAGCTTTGATTTCCCCCCCTTTAGTTTTAAAGGAGTTGGGGTCTGTGTGTTGGAAATGCTGCCTGTTTGGAGGACAGCAAAGGCCTTGGCGGGCTTTATCAGGCTCTTACAGCTGGTACATCTTGCTCAGTGTCTTAACCAATGAAAGTTCATGACCTCTGTGTATCTGAACAGCTCACTATATATAGACCAGGATCTTCCCTGGGAATTCTCCCAGCAGCCTGTCTGGTGCAGCCATGGAGCAGCTCAGTGCCCAGGCGTAGGTGCTGTGTGTAACCAATTTGTCTGTGCCATTGTTTGTCCCACTGTTGTGTGCTGGGGCTTTAATCTGTACATGGCTGGAGTTATATTTCTCTAGGAAAAAGCCTGTAAAAGTAGCTGTAAGACTCTCTGCCAAGCTGAGGATTTCTCCTTTAGAAAGCAAAGGCCTCCCTGATTCTGGAAAATAAAGATGATGTTATTCAATGGAATATTTTCAATTGTATAAGTCTACATAATTATTCTGCTGAATCAAAATGGAGTACACGGAGTACCAGAGCAGTCTGAGAATCCAAATACAAAGACTTTGAGGTAGACTT
The DNA here is from genome assembly GCA_013389925.1 of Aegithalos caudatus. NCBI lineage: Eukaryota > Metazoa > Chordata > Aves > Passeriformes > Aegithalidae > Aegithalos > Aegithalos caudatus. Next base: position 32,363 of record WEIU01006443.1, on the reverse strand, counting down.
CTTTAGGGCAGTATTTTTGGCTTTAAGAACCGGAGAGCAGGTTTCATATGTAAGAGTGGGTGTGTGTGTGTGTATATATGTATACACACAAGGTTGTTATTTTGGTGCTTGCAAGCTTCTATCCATCCAGACATCTTGATATTTTAAAAAGTATGAGGGATTTATTAAAAAAAATCTTTAAATTATTGAAACTTTCATTGTATTTTTAACAGTGCTGTTGCTATTAATGTAGAAGAGAAGAGACAAAACAAAGGCCTGTTGATTGCTACAGGGAAACTGGAAAAGTCAAATTTATTTATTTGAAGTGTTTTGCAAACATACATGGATGGAGCCTTGTTATTTAGATGAAATGGTTTAAAACTTTGATTGGCTTGATGCAGTCCTGGTTGGGGAACTGTTAGTGTATGCTATCTATACCATATGCTAAACCAGTCAGAAAAAGATGCCATATTTTAGTCTCTTTCTGTTCATCAAGGTCTTTTCTTTTTGCTCTACTCTGTTACAGAACAACATGCAGGTTTTTCTCTCTTATGGAGTTTAAGACACTATCTCCTTGCAGCCTCGGTTGTGCTCTGATCATTCAAATCTAGCAGGAGATAGTACAGCCACCTTCTTCTATCTGCATTTGGGTAGGAAACCCATTGGAGAGATCCCAGGTGTTTAATATAAACAGGTTTTCTGAAAGAAAACTTGTACACTTTCTAAGAACCTGTTTGGGTTTTTTTCTCTACACCTTATTAGACAGGGTTTGTTGCTTATTCTTAGTCTCAAGCATACTGTATGTGTTTTATAGGAGTTTATTACAGAAAATAGAAGTTGCAGTATTTTTAAAAATACTGTTTTTCTGTGAGCAGATGAGCTATACCTAAATGAATCATAAGTTTTTTCTATTTTTTAAATTTTAATCAATTGTGTGTGAAACTTATTTTTGCCATGAATTATGAATAATTCTTAGATTCTATGTGTGTGTACAGTATAATTAGGCTGTTGCACTGAAAACATTTTCAATAAAGCTCTGAAAGCACATAAAGAACTAGAAACTGGAGGTTGCAAATTCAGGTTTGACTAAGTAGAGGATACTCTCTAATTTGTCTAGCAGAAGAAAAGAGAGATAATTACTTGGGTTTTACCAGGCTTGAAGGTATAATTCTAGGTGGAATATTATAGTGTGTTTGAGTTTATTTCTAACATTGTCCCTGTGTGTGCAATTGTAATAATTTCTCTGTACCTTCTGCCGAAATTGACTGTTACGAAGATGGGAGTTTTTAATACAAACAACAGTACAAGTTGTGGCTGAAAACACCACTGTCATATCATTCTTATATTAATCAAAAACTTTTGGAGATACAAATAGAAGTGCTCTGAGCTCAAAAAATTAAATACTTTGTGCAATTTTATATGTGATATATTCTCAACTCAGCTGAAAAGACTTTAGTTTACCTCTTGTTTAAAGTAGGGCTTGGCATTGCTTCACTGATTTTAATAGTTATTTTTTATTGCTTTCTTTTCTGGTCAAGAAGACTAGCTGGTTTTACTTCTCTCTTAATAAAGTCTTCTGCTTGAATTTTGACGAGTGCAGGCATGTTGTTAGAGATTTAAGTGATTTTGAAAGATGTGTAATGGGTTAGAGTTCAATGTGCTGCTGTTGGCTGCTTCCTATCGCTGGAGGTGACAAGGGAGAAGATAACTAAGGAAGTAAAAGGAGAGTTTTAGTGCTGATCACCATCTTCCTGCATTAGTGCATTCATTCTCAGGGCTTAGCAGCAAGCTTTGCTGAAGTTGATGGGGCTGGGATGAGATTGCAGTATCTGGTTAGAAGGAATGCTGCTGTGGTAAATGGAAGGGGCATGCTTTTAAGTAAGTTTTTTTCCAATAGCTGTCATCTGTGTTTGCTTTAACCTCTTGGAATGCTCTATTTTCTGCTGCTGGCCAGGTATGGAAGTGATGGTGAGTCATAATTAAATGTAGGTGATGGAGGAGAAGAGTGGGTTTTGAGAAGCCAGAGCAAGAGGGGAGGTTGTAGTGCACTTGGAAGCTGTAGCTGGCAGGTGATTTTTTGTATTTATACCAACTTCTGGAACTGGAAGTGAGATTGGAAGTGAGGGAGGAGTTTGAAAAATGAAAAGAATCCTAATTAAGTTGTGAGTAAGATTCCTTCATTAGGGTTGTCCTGTTATGGGCTCTCTTGACTACTCACGAGTGTGGCAGCAGGATTCTGATTATACTGGGGCTAGCCTCAAGCTTAGACCTTGAGCTTAGTTACTGATTTGAAAAAGAGGATTACTGCTGATTTGTGAGGAGGAACTGTACTGGTGATCTCTGAACAAAACATGGATGTGAATTAAAATGGCAGGAAAAGTAAAACATGGAGTTGGTAGCAGTTAGCATTAGTTCTGCCTTTATTTTCCTGGTGAGGTCTCCAGCCAGATATGGTGCTAGTTTTTTTCCATCTTAAACATACCCTACAGCATGGTTAGTCAGTAGGACTACAGCCACAGTAAACCTAAGGGTCAATTAAAAAAAAAAAAATCTTCCGAAGTAATGGATACATTTGAAAACAGAACAAATAATCCTTGAGAGTATTGTTTATAGACGTTTAGTTTTAAGGTACTTCCTCTCCTTCACACTAACATGAAATGCTGCACTGTGGTTTCTGCCCTGGGTTAGCAGCAATCAGAACCTTGAATTCAAAGAGAACTGCAGATCTGTTTTATTTAACCTTATAAAATAAACATGATTATAGTAGTTGAATTTATGTAGTGATTGTTCTTGAAGTTTCAGAAAAGCATTAGGCATGTTTAGAAAAGAGTGACTACATACATACTCTAGTGCCACTAGAAGGAATTGAAATTACACTCTTTCAAAAAAGATTGAGCAATTTGAAAAAGTAATAGCTAAATATTATTGCTACAAATTGTTCCCTGGAGATGAAAATAAGGCCTGCTTTGGTTAAAGTATCTTGAAAAGTATTTAAGAGATAAATTAACAGGATAGCATGATTATTTCCATTTTGCTTTTGCAGATGCTTACTGGAAACTGGTTTTCCTTGATGGGTTTGACCTGGGGGCACCTGCTTGGGTGTCCAGGAGTGTGTTAAACACAGATACTGTTCTCTTATGTGCACATAAGAGAGGAGGACAAAGATGGCCAATATAGTTTGTCTTAATTTAGAAAGATGGGTATCTGCCAGCAAAAGTTGGAGCTCCCCTTGGAATAGAGAATATAAACCCCCTCCCTCCAAATTATTATAATTCTGCAATTAGGGGCTTTCAGGCAAAGACATGGGAATAGGAATAACAGTCCTTTAATAGGAATATTTTAAAAAATACATATGTAGTAGTAAAAATAGAAAAAAAGGCAAAACAAAAATCCTAGAAAACCCTGGCAAGAGTCAGGGATACAACCTGACACCCTGTTGGTCGGGGTGTTGGAAGCAGTCCAAATAAATCCTCCTGGAGTAACAGATGCAGTTCTGTGGAGTAGAGATGGTCCTGTAGAAAGTCCAGTGATGGCAAGATAGGTCCAGTCTTCTGGGAATCCAGTGGAAAAACCAGATGCCTGGTGTTCCTATGTCTCAGTTTTATCTGGGTAGGAACGCTTGGCTCCCTCCCCCAGCTGGGCGAAGCATCTCACAATGAGATGATGTATTGTGTCATGTCATTGGTGAGCCATAATGACCCATTAGCAGAAGATACCCACTGGAGGGAGGACGGGTGGAGAAAGAGATAAGAAACACTGCCTCACCTGGTTTTAACAGCTGGGCCATTAGCAGAAAGCATCTGTCCCCCTCCGCCCAGAGTTAAAGAAAAACACTCCCCCAACTGCTTTCAACAGATGAAAGAGAATACACATTTTTGGTTCCATAACCCAAGACATAGTCTTGGGAACAGTTTTATAGAGCAGAGGGGAAACTCCTGAACCTTTCAGTATTAGCAGGGTTTTCCTACAATGCAAATCAGTAGAAATGCTCTGTGTATCTATTCCGGTGTTTCATTTGTATGTGTTTTTCAACACATGTTAGTTTGCCACTTCATTTGTTCCATGTACCGGCTTGATCCAACAGCTGTAGGTGACATGTTGCTCCTCCTCTAAAGCAGACAGGGAATTGCTGTGCAGGCAGCAGGCAGTGCCCAAGCACCCTGCTGGCTGTGTGTGTGCAGGGATCTCCTCCCACGTGTACCCCGCTTACAGCAGCTGCAGAGGGGCAGGGAGATCTTGTGGGTACCCCTGGGCATGGCTGACAGGTTGCAAAGCACCAGGGATGCAAAAACTCTAAATCCTATAAACAACATACAGTATCATAGCTGACCTAAGCTGAGATAAATTTTTCTGTGATTCACATAACTTATGCATTCCTTCCACATGGTTCAGCAAAGCTGTTTCTATTGCAAAGTCCTACACACCTACCCTTGAATTTGAAGTTCCCCGAGGAATAATACAGCCATGAGGACAGGGTGGTATTTAATATTTTGTCTTAACTTTATATTTACAGTGTGTTGGAAATGTGAGGCAGTGTATGTTATAATGATTTTGCAACTCTCTGTATATTAATCATTGTTTAGAACTCACATACTACACGATTAATTGACTGTGCCCATTTGGGAACATTTATCAGGACTGGTTGTTTCTATATTTCATGGTATTTGAGATTAATGTCCCCCAAATGAAAATCTTGTTTCAAGTACATTTCTGAAATAAATCAGGCTCTTCTGCTTAAGCTGGATGTCACTTGAGTAGACAATTCTACTCTCTTAAATGTTCCCTTGAAACATTTTTCCAGACTAATTTTTTTTCTGTTTTGTTTAATCAGCATCTATCAGGACTAACACATATTGGTCTATAACATGCAGGTCTGAATGTACAGACATATGTATGTGGTTGGTTATTCTAGTAAAACCCATCATTCTGGTCTAAATCTGATAGTGTATCTGAAGAGCTGTTGTGGGGACTGAAAAAAACAATGAACTGCTTAAATCCAAGTAACGCTGCAATGATGGGTGGAGGTAAATAAACTCTTGGGAGAAACAGAAAGCACTTCTTTCATCAGATTCACTTATGGTTCAATTGTCAAGCTGCAATCCTAAGATGTTCTGCATTTCTTCAGCATTGTTTCCCAAATTCTAAATCCCCGCATGCAAGATTGTGCACTATTATAAACAGTACATTTCACTGCTTGTTCATGAGTTGTGGATTTGGTTACTGTAATTCGTATCTGTCATATGGAGTTAATACTAATAATTAAAAATTGTAATCAAGAAAAGTTTTGTTGCATTATTTGTTGTATTTAGATGCAGATTATGAACTAAACTCTGTGTTACAGCGAAATAATCTGAAAAGGGCACATTTATCTTTCCTTACTTGTTGATACACAGTTGGAGTTTACAGTGGCAATGCTTTAACAGGTATCTTGGATTTTCTTCATATGGGATTGCAATAAATCCTATCTAAAAACTTTATTTTGCATTTTGGGCAGGACAGTGTTATTTGGTGCTCACGGCATGGGCATAATGGAGTTTAGAGATGCAGTGTCACATTTACCTTTTTTCCCCATAGCAAACAGAACATAGTTGGTCACAGCATAAACTATCAGTAGTTGTAGTGAAAAGCATGTTAGTCTTTCATAGCCAAATGCAAAGCTTTATTCTTCATTTAATGATTCTCAAATTTGGTTGCCACATGCATTCTAGTGGCAGCCCAAAGTAACTTTTCCTTTTTTGCAGGTGCCTGCTAGTATCAGAGTCCAGGTGCTGACCTGGACCTGCCCTTTGGTGGTGGCACCTCCTAGTGGTTAGAGGGCTGTGTGCTGTGAAGAAATGTCATCATGTCATTAGTTTTGACAGCGAGCAGTGTTTTCAGCGCAATATTTTTGGAGTAGGCTGCCAGGAGACATGTGAAAGGTAGCCAGAACCCCAGCACCTGGGGCTGTTGATGTCAGCCTGTGCCCAGGTGGCCAAGAAGGCCGGTGACATCCTGGCCTGTGTCAGCAATAGTGTGGGCAGCAGGACCAGGGCAGTGATTGTCCCCCTGTGCTGGGCACTGGGCACGCTGCACCTCAAATCCTGTGTCCTGCTTTGGGCCCCTCACTGCAAAAAAGACCCTGAGGTGCTGGGGCATGTCCAGAGCAAGGCAACAAAGCTGGGGAAGGGTCTGGAGCACAAGTCTTAGGAGGAGCAGCTGAGGGAGCTGGGATTGTTTAGCCTGGAAAAAAGGAGACTCAGAGGAGATCTCATCACTCCCTGCCAGAAGCACCTGGAAGGAAGGAGGCTGTAGCAAAGTGGGGGTCTGTCTCTTCCCCCAGCAACAAGTGCTAAAACAGAAGGAAATGGCCTCAAGTTGGGCCAGAGGAGCTTTAGATTGGATCTTAGAAAAAGATTTCTTCACAGAAAGGGTTATCAAGCATGAGAACAGGCTGCCCAGAGGAGTGATTGAGTCACCATCCCTGGAGGTATTTAAAAGACGTGTATCACTTAGGGACGTGGTTTTGTGGTCAGCTTGGCAGTACTGGGTTAACAGTTGGACCTGATGATCTCAGAGGTTTTTTCCAACCTAAGCAATTCTGTAATTCTCTGCCTAGTCCTGCACCAGAGAAGAAGGAGTCCCATGCAGTGCATGAGTTGAGGCTGGGGACAGTGAGTGGGCAGGAGCCAGCCCTGCACACTGGCAGCAGGCAGTGTCAGCAGGGCACATCCAGGACACAAAGGAAGTCTGCTCAGCATGTCTCAGAGGAAACTCTGGGATGTCCTGAGGTCCCTTCCAATCTGAATTATTCCTTGACATTAAGTTATTGGGGCATATAGAGATTCTATTCTATTTAATAGGAAATACAGTACGTTAGAAAGTGGATTTAAAGCAATTAGTGATATGATTTCTCACAGATTGATATAGATTGCTTCTAGGTGAAGTGGATAAGTAAAAAATTTCAGGCTTTCATGATGCATGGGGGTAATGCATTAATAGAAAGAACTTGCATATCCTTGTAGGGTAGGAAAACAGGTATTTTACTGCTACAGTAGATCTCGGACTACTTTCCTTACAGATTAGGAAATTACCATTTCTTTTTAGAAAAGCAAGGATTTCATATATATATTTGAAAGTTTATGTAAACTGTGAAGTGGCTAACAGCCAAATTTACAATTTTTAATAGCAACCTTTTACCACTTCAAGCAAGATTAAGTATAAGTACTTCCTTGATGCCTTTTTTGTACTACAGTAGTAATGCAGCACAACTCAATATGCAGTAACGTTCCAGCAGCTTACTGACCATATTAGTTCAATTTAGTGGATTCTAGGAGGCATTTAATTGCTGAAGTGAATGACTATTTGGCTCATTTTTTTGCCTGTGAGACTTCTGTACTGAGGACTGACATTGATAGCATAATGTGATTAATTTTAAAGTAAATATTTGTTGAAACTGGACATACAGGATGCATGCAAAGCCCAATATTACTTTTTTTCCCCCATAAACATCCTTTCTAGCATTTCAGTGTGTCAGGAAGAGTGATATTTGCCATATGTTCAGATTTTGTCTTGGATGGATTTCTGGTAAGCTAAAGCCCTTTTAGCAAGGCTGGGAAGCATTGGTGAGTGCAAAAGTAGAACAAGATGCTTCAGTGATCAGGGTTGTATGTTTCTCTCTTTTTCAAAACTGGTTCATATCAGGTCAGTGTGTATCCCAGGGTTGAAGATATTATGTATAATCTGGTATGTTTGAAAAAAGTTGGATTCTAAACCAAACCCCCTCATTATGGCATGATGCGTAACCTTTCCTGAATGTGTATTCCTCTTTCTCAGTAATATAGAATAGCAAGAAATCAGCTTTAGTGTGGTACATCTTCAGAACAAAAAGCAGTTTTACAGGTTAAAGATCAAAAAGATGGAAGGGATAAGGCTTATTTTCTGCTGTTCAGCATTCAACTGTTCTCTTTTGTAGTCTGTAGCCCTTTTTTTTTCTTGACTTCCTGGGATACAGGGCAAGTGTATGTGAATGTGCTCTAAAATTTGTGTGAGGGGAGTGATTGCAGGTGGGGTGAGGTCAGAAATGGAAAAGATAACTCTCCCTTCCGCTCATCACCTGGTAACTGAAGAGTTGCTACAGGTATCAGTTGCTTTCTGAGCCTTAGTGGGCTGCTTTCATTAATGGTAAGTATTTTTGTGGCTTGTGCCCCCGCTGAGACAGTGAATGCACTTGTGTTGTACCAGTATTGCCAATGGTCTGTGCTGCAGCATCAATGTACCTTAGAGAGCACAGTTGGATTTGAAGCTGATTCTCCCATTGCTGCATTTGTGTGTTATGCAGCAGATCTTGGTGCCTGAAATTCGAGGAGACAGATGATGGCATGGAGATGCAATTTAAACCCAGGGACTTGTTCTTGCTGGCTTCTCAGGCTGTGGAACAGAACTGGAAGCCAGCTGACGTTTCAAGCGTTCATGGTTGTCTTTTGGCACCTGACTGCTTGTTTGGATGGTTCCTGCCTGCAGCACAGAGCTAGACAGGGAAATGAATGAATTCACTGGCAAATTTTCAGATATATTAGGTTTTTATTAACCATAGTTTCCTTTCAGACTGTTAACACACCCAGGTGCCATATGCTGCTGAACAGACAAGTCCAGTACACACCCCAGCCTCGTGATTTACTTGGTTTTTATCTGTGTGTATTCTTGTATTCAAGGCTTTATCTGTACTCAGAAAACTCAATCCAGTGAAGGTAGCCACACACATGGCCTTCTAATGTTGAATTCCAGGTGGTTTTAAGCAGAAACTAATAATATATACTTGCTTTCCCTTTATCTCATCTATAATCAAGAAGCTATATCGACATACTTGGATATGCTTCTGCTCTGTCCTTTGTCCTGGTGGCAAGTCTGTTTTCCTTTGAGAGTTACACTGAAATACCTGTGCACAACTGTTCAGCTGATAGTGATTTAAAAAATCATCTAAGGATCTGTGTTAAAGCAAAAAGCTATAAATTATAGCTAAATTTAAATAATTTCAGTTCTAGAAACATGGTCTTGATAGGGACAGAGAGCCTCTGGGAGCTCTTTTTGGCAAAGCCAATCCATTTCCCAAGTGTTGTGTGGTAAAAAATACACTTTCTATTTTGGCAAGAACAGATTAGAAAATATAGGAGTGTGTGTGTGAAGAAATACCTGTTTTGATTTCCAGATCTGTAAAAAATGGTAGTGGCAACTGGTCTGCACCCATCTGAAGGGGAATGCAGCTGGGAAATGTGGGCAAAGTTAACAAGTACAACGACCTTTTGGGGAGAGCTTGGTGTCCTCCCTCAGTAGTGTTCTCTGCCTGGGCTTCAAAAGCACCCAAGGAATTACACACACACTCCTCTGCCATCCCAGCTCCAAGTATGTAATTGTAGCCAGGCAGATTAATGTCGTTTTTCTGATGCTTCAGGACATCCTGCTGGTGACAGGTGAGATTAAATCGCAGTAGTGGGCACAATTAGTAAACACTAAGCACTGTTCATCAGGCTTTTAGGAGCCTGATTTTCTGCTTTCTGTTAAATAGATTGCTACTTCTCAGAGGTTTGTGGTGCTGTCTTCTTGTAAGATAGGTTCAAAAAATAATTTTATTTACTGTTACTCTTAATGTTAAATATTTCAATATATTTTTGGAAAGGGTACATTTGGTAGGTACAAGAAACCTATTTAGATGTAAAGGAATAAGAAATCTTCCTCTGTGATTAATAAGAACACGTTGCTGTTTCCATTCGAATTTCTAGATATTGTTTTCCACATATGGTCCTTGTTTCCATTATGTGGGAACATGAAATTGTTAGCTACAGAATACTGAATGATACTACTTAAACTAATGCTTTTCTCAGTTTTTCCTTTGTGCTTTTTAGAAGTCATTTTATGTAATAAACAGAATGTGAATGGCTGCATTCTTGTTGCCCTTGTAATGTGCTCTTGCTTCCAGTCTCAGTGCTGGTGTTCACTTAGCAATTATTTATCTCCCATTGCTGAGGATTAGAAAATGTGGTGCTCATGAGCTTAAAATATGAGTACCTTTATAATCGTCGTCAAGTTGAATAGTTAAATGGGTGTAGACAGGAAACAGGAGATCTGACTTGCTTAGACTTGAGCTGAGTGATGCAATATTTAAATGAAGATATTATAAATCAGGTTTAGCATTACTTCTATCCTTGTATTCAATGAAGTGAACTTGCTGGTTCTTCTACATGAACTAGTGACAAAGGCATCTATGCAGCTTTTTCAAAATAATTGTGCTTTGCTAACTTACACATTGGTGGAGCAGTGAAACTAATGAGTTCTATCACCACTTGTTTTTCTGTCTAAATGCATTGCAGATTTGGAGAGTGCAATACCCTTTTACACAATCATAGCAGTGAAAGAATATAAATGTATCTTTGTTTTATTGACAAAATATGAAAATCTGATTCTAATATACAAAATCAGATTTTGAGACAACAGCATCATGTCTGACTAAATCGTAACTCTAAAGCAGGTTTCTTGAAAAACTGGTGGGAGATTTAAAAAATTTTTTTTTATTTTTTTTTTTTTTTTTTTTTTTCCCAGAAACTTGACTTTTATAGACTTAGGATTTTTTTGTGTTTAATAACTAGAAGATATTTTCCTTTTAGCCTGTGTAAGGAGCCTGCTGTACATGCCCTGAACAGATCACAGTGCATAAGTATTGGTGGCAGTCCCTCGTTTTTGACACCTCACTTGTGAGCCCTTCACTGCCACCCAAAAAGGGTCATCCCGAAGGTGTTCAAGTCTCCTGAAGGAGTGACTGGACCACTTTGCCCCACAGATGAAGTTATGACAACTCCAGTAAACCCTGGAAATACCCAATTTCCACTTTAGGAGCTGGTCTAAGCCAAAACAGTGTATTTGACAGCTTCAGAAAATGTTTGAGGAGTGTATTACTGCTATTATGTAGGGAATTGTGATTATCTGTACTGGCTGAGATTGAGAAATACAGCTTGACCAAGCCATGAATACAGATGCACTTGTAACATCTGTGTAGGAGTACTTAAATTCCACTCTGCATCGTCTGGTTCAGTTTCGTATTTAGCAGACACTGCATATGAGCTGACTCTAGTATAACATTATGTTCATTTTAGACAGATCACAGAATAGGAATTTAAATGTGAACATTTATGCAGTTTGTTTTTTTCATGTTGTTTGGCTGAATAATATATAGAAATAACTGCTAAAACTTGGAATCATAAAGAGCTGTGGATTTTCATAACTCGGTAAAATCACTAGTTTCAATGTTGTTTTCTTTCTTTTTGTTGTTGTTGATTCTTTTTTTCCCCCAGTATGCTGTAACTAATGTTAGTTAAATTAACAATGTACAGTGTGAGTACTCCCTTCCCTCCTAGACCTCTCTTCCCTCCCAGTCTTCCCCCACCAAATCCTTGATTTATGCAAAATCTTTAATAGAGTAAAAGGGCCTCAAGAGAAGACTGCTCTGATGTTTGGAGAGAGCTTTAATGAAAAGTTGCATTGTTATTTCATATTTACTTACCAAATCCCGCCAGAGTAAATTCTTGCCAAACTAGTTTTATATATTTCTTGTCTGGTCTTGCTCACGTATTGTTTTGTATCAGGACCTTGTCTGACAGGAAGAGCAACCAGAGCAGTTCAGGCTATGGCAGCACTAATAGGTGATGCAGTAAAAATGAAGTCTATCTAAAACTTCTTACACAACATTGAGAAACTTTTAAAGGAAGTAATTAGCAGAAGTGATGCAGCTTATATATCAAAGCTATTTTTAAGTAGATTGTGCATGCTGAAATAGCAGAAGAGTGATGTAGAAATGGGTGTTTCTGCTATTGATTCTGTAGTCGTGAATGTTTTCTTACATTTGCCTTGGAGGTAGGAAATAGTTGTGGTAGGAAGCAAAAAACAAGGAAACACGGATTTTGAAGTTGTAGTTTCAGCTGGAGTGCTGTTTGTTTTGATGGATGTAGTCAGGTCACTGAGCCAGTATTGCAGTTACCTGTTTTTAATGTTTCCATTCTTCAGTAAGAAGATTAATTGTTGCAAACAAAAATGGTGAGTTGGGTGACATATGAGGGATCAGGCTTTCTTAAAGCCCAAACGAGGTTTTCCATCTATGATTTTGCAGTGAAGGCTGGCTTATGGTTCAATTCCAGCTTAGCTTTGAGATGGAGAATCTCAGCAAAGGAAACCTGAATCAAATCCTTTAGGAGTGCAAGGTGCTTCACAGCTAGTCTGGTTGTGTCTTCTAACTCTTGGTCTTTGCAAATATGTTTCAGTCTTTGGTGTAGATATGAGAGGCAGAGGAGATTTTTTTAACAGGCTGGAGGACAAGGAAGGACCTTTTTTCCTTTTAATTTGAGAGTAGAGTTTACAAAGGCATCTCTTAAGCAGACTAACCTTTGAACAAGTTTGTTAAGAAATGTTGAAAGATTCCTGGTGTACACAGGTGACTTTGTCCAGCCCTGTCTTAGTGGAATATTCAAACTTACAAGTTTATCCTAGCATTTGTAGTATGTACCTTTTTTACAGAGCAGCTATGTGTATTAGCTAGCTATGTAGGCACCTCTGTATGCATGACAGTGTGAATAATTTAATACCATTTTAATTATTCCTGAATCTTTATCTTTCAAAAATGTATGCTGAGTTATCTTCTGTAATATGCTACAACAGTAAGTCTGTTTAGAGAAAACCCACATACTAGAAATCCAGTTAATTGTATAATAAGTGCTTGCTTAGAAGAAATAGAAGGTAATGATATTTAATACTTAGAGAAATCAGAGGAAAAAGTCTGTAATTTAATTTTTGAAATGACTAGCCTAATGACTGTAAAATGTAATTCTGAAATCTGATAATCTGATGATGATGACTTGCAGCAGTATTTAAGGAGGATGTACTTATACAAACAATGAAGTAAGTTTCATAGTTATCAAATATCTCCAAAACATTTGACCTATGCATATATATCATGTGCAAATACATAGAGTTCTAGGATGTTAAAACCAAGATGAGTATCTCTTGATGTTCTTTTGTGCAGCAAGTTCTGTCAGGTTTTAAATACATATATGGATTTAGAGGAATTCTGGTAGTCCCGTTTCTTGTCCTGTCCCATCTTTAAGAAATCAAAATATTTTGACGCCTTTTAGGGTGGATATTATTTATTTATTTATGACTTCTATTTTTAGTGTGGGTGGGTTTTTGTTCAATCCAGGTTTGGCTTTGGCTTTAGATGTTTTTATTATTTTTGTTTGTTTGCTTTGTCACTTCTAGACACCATACCTGAAAAGGCTGATGCTAATTGCTATTTTTAGGAAGTCAGGAACTTTGCAAGTTGATGCAAGTTTGATGGTCCTCCCAGGAGAAACTTTGTGCAGCCATGCCTTCTCAGTGAAAAGCAAGGAAGGTCTTTTACTGTGAAACATTGAACAACAGCCCGGGGCGTTGGGGGTGTATTTGAGAAGCAGGATTAATTAGCATGATCAGGCCCTGTGTTTACTTTCCCCCATTAGGAAACAAATCCTTTAAGAATAGCATGTTGAGTATTAACCAGCACTTGGGTCATATGCTGGAGACACTTTGTGGACACAGCCTTATTCCCTATGGTTTCCTTTGCTATCAAAAGTAATAATGAAGACTATAAAGCCAGTCTTCTCAGTTACTGCTAGACACATGTATAAACACAAAGCCACACCCACACATTTGTATGCATATATGTATGTATATATGTATCTGTGTGTATATATAACTTTTTATTTTAAATGTGGAAAGTGTTCTTAGTATAAGTTTTAGTTATTCCATTTACCACCTCTAGCAAAGGACAGGTAGAAAGTGTTTTGATGGTATTTAAATATTGGTTTGTACCTTTTATAGCTGTTCTCTATAAGCCTGACACCTTTTACAGCTCCATGTAACCTTTTGTGCCTGTTGACCACTATCTGACATATTTTATTTTGAGGACAATGTATTTTCCTTTTATGGAAGGAATATTGGGAATGTAATATGCAGTAATATTGGGAATGTGTCAGAGTCCTGTGTGTCATTGATGGGATTGTGACTCATGCAGATCTGATAGAAGAGGGAATACTACATATCTAGTCTGAGGCAATTTAAAAAAAGAACTTGGGCTTTACATCTCAATTTATATTTATTTACAGAAATATGACCTAAATAGATGTATTTAGATGCATTTGTAGGACTGTGATGCTGACTATATGATGGAATGACATTTTCCTGTTGGCATGTGATAATCTGATACTATTTCCTTCTTTTTTATGCAGGATCCAAACTACTGGATACAAGTGCATCGACTGGAGCACGGGGATGGCGGGATCTTGGATCTCGATGACATTCTTTGTGATGTAGCTGATGACAAAGACCGTGTAAGTACAAATGGCAAGGGAAGCAGCATGGCACCTTGGCACATCAGTGGTGTGTGTTTCCTGCATGTGTCCCAAAGTGGGAGTCAACACAAAGATTTTAGACATTTTTTGTGTCGTTTGCCTGACAGATGTGAGAAATTGGTTACTGTCATGGGGGTTTTTTTAATTGAAATCATGGGTTTCCCATCATTGCTGGTTCTTTAACAGTTCAAATAGGAAAAGAAGACTGCAAGGAGGAAAAAACCTCAAACAGTGGAACATTAATGTGCACAAAAAAAAAGGCATCTCTAAATTGATGTTGTAACTTGGTGTTACCAGTTGAATGTGTGCAAAAAAAACATGCTGGTTTTAAACTGTTGAGTGTTGGGTTGTTTCATTTTTCTTTCCTTCAAAAATCATTGTTAGAGGAATTGCTAGTTACATAGAACTTGAGACTATAATTATACACTGCTGGGCCTTGAGTGTTTTTATTCTTTTTTAAGTAGAGAATTAGATCTCACTCAACTAAGAGGCTTTTTGTTTATTGGCTATTTATTTGAAGTTATAGATACAAGTATCTTTGAATTTTTTGTTCAAAACCATGTAGATCGGAAACACTGTGGTAGACTTGTAAATGTTTTTCTCTGGAAAACAGAAAATTTTTCTCTTTTCTTTTTTCACCACTTTTCCCTGGAAAGCCACACCTGCTTGCTGAAGCTCTTGAAAGCATCTGAGCCTGATACAGACTTCAGTCTGGAAACATGTTTCAGGACCACACTCCTTCACAGGCAATATCCTTAATTGCCTCTGTTGGAACAGGCACTGTCAAGGCTCCTTGAAAACTGGCCAGATGATGACTCTTAGGCTGATTTTTCAGAAATAGATACTTTGCCTGTAGTTATTTCTTGTGACAAAACTTAATTGACATAGTTATTTCAACCAGGACTTTATAAAGAAAAATTATGTGAGTAGTCTTGAGACATGAAGACTCCTTACTGTCTGAAATGTTGGGATTACTCAAGCTGTATAGAGTAACAGTGCTGAGTTTTCAGGAATTTCTTCTATAAAAATAGTGCCCAGATAAGATTTCATGAAAAGCTAATTAAAACCTCTAGTTGGTTATCTCATATTGAAGTGCTCAGCTGCGTGATTAGTTTAGCTTTTGCTTACAGGCCTCAGGGAGGTTGGTGCAAGTTGTCACTAAATATAAATATTTATATATATATATATGCACACAGAGAGACTTATGTGAATAATGCACTTCTTAGCCCCTCACATGCTCTTCCCCTGAGAAGTTTGAATTCTGGTGACTTCAACACCTTATTCTTTGGATATTACCTTGCCTTGCTGCCTTCAAGTGGGGTAATTCCTCACAGTGAAACTCTGTGGGTGTTTTTATGTGCGTGACTAATAGTTGAAAAACTCTGACTGCAATTGAAGCAAGCAAAGTCAGTATTACAATATTGTTTTTGTGTATAGATGGACAAGATACTTAGCAATTAGTAGTATTTATCTCTACATTCACCAAGCTCATCTGTACTTATAGCACCTATGGGTTAAATTTCCTTTTTTTGTAGGACCTTGCAGCATTGATTAGGAAGGTGCATTATAAACATGCACTGTGTTATACTGGTTTATATCCTTGAATTAGTCATTCTCACTTGACCTTCAAGTTTGGGTCTTTTCAAGTATTTTGGTCATTAGTCATTGTTCTTTTGTTTCCTGTAGTGTGTTTTACAGTTGACCTTCCTGGCTTCCTTTAGTTTTGGGTTGTTAGCTTTGCCTCCATAGCAAGTGTATCAACTGTTCTTGTGTTGCTGGAACCTAATACCGGCCCCATTAATTTGAGGTTTGGAATATATATCCAGTTAGGGACATTTTACATCTGTACACTTAAGCATACCTTGTAAAAAAGCATTTAAACAGATGGTGTCTAAACATGTAATTAAATGATTACTGAGGTCTCTAGGATCAGCTGTGCTTAAAATTAAACATTTCCTTATATCTCTCTCTTTTTTTGTTTTTTTAATTGGGACAAAAATGTCTAGGATATTGGAAAATTGAACACTTAATGTTTTAGTGTTCATTTTCACTTCCTTACATTCTTGAAGAGAAGTTCCTTGTGCTATTTACTACCTGACATCTGTATTGTTGAAAATCAGTTTGCTCTTACAGTGGTTCTTCAGACCTAAGGATCAGTGATAAATGTAATTTTTGTCTTTGGTGGTGCTTTTATTCTATAATTGTGCGGTGTCATATCAGCACAATGCAGAATGCAGAGCAGCTAGGGTCCACTTGTCCTCTTGATGGATTTATTGCTCTGTGTAGTCAAGTGCCATAGTAAAATAAAACACTTAAGTGATGTGAAGAATATATTTACTCCTATTCCACTGTCTCCATGGAGAAGATGTTCTGTCCTATAACAAATACAAAGACCCTTAGTGCAGCTGTTCCAAATGGAATGAGAGAAGTATCTTTGATGGCGTCCTTCACATTAAAATGCAGCATGGTAGGCTGACTTTATTTAGCTTCTTCTGTCCCTATATTTTGTTATTCTTTTGTCACTAACTAAAACAGAATGAATAATGGTTAGCCAGTTGGTTTCTGGAATAATTTCTGATGCTCAGTGTTGTTCCTCCTTAAAAAAAGGAGCAAAACATGAAACAAACTACATGGAAAAACTGATTTTGCTAAGCTCTTTGTTCCTTTCTGAATCAGCTTTTCTTAAGCCCTTTAACATAGTTCATTG
This sequence comes from Aegithalos caudatus, assembly GCA_013389925.1. Taxonomy (NCBI): domain Eukaryota; kingdom Metazoa; phylum Chordata; class Aves; order Passeriformes; family Aegithalidae; genus Aegithalos; species Aegithalos caudatus. The sequence continues at coordinate 15,272 of WEIU01006443.1, read as the reverse complement.
AGAAAGTGCATAAAACACTCCAAATTTGTCAGCATAAGATGTGGACATTTATATTACACAAAATCACCTCATGTGAAGATGCTTGGTTAATGCAGTTAATGGTAATAACCTGATAAACAGAAAAGTTAATAAATGCTCATTTGAATAATTTATTTAGAAAATTTCTAAAAATTTATTGAAATGTAATTTTTGCCAGGTTTTACTGTGGAATATGGACAGTTTCCAGAGGAAACATATCAGTGTTTTTGCATTTATATATCTCTGTATATACATGAATCCAAATGGGCTGACTTTTACATTTTTGAAAAATATTTGACTACAAGAAACAAGATTCTATTTTAAGCTAGCATTTAGTCAGCTGTGTAACTTACTTCTATTATTTTGAAAATACAGGTTTCTTGTGCGTTTAGTGAATAGACCAATATTTTAAGGATAGCTTAATAACCTGGTTTGCATTTCTGTAACTTGCAAAAGTAGCCCTCTCTATGAAGACTCTCAAAAAACATATGTCATCTTGATAAGTTTCCAACTTGATGATAGCATCCTTGATGACCTCAGTTCAGTTTTTAGTAGGCAGACGTTCTCAGCAGAAAAAAAAAAACAAACAAAAAAACCACCAAGAACACCCCAAAAAAACCTGCAGAAAAAACCCAGAACTCAACCATCCTTAACTATGTTTTCTTTGACTGGACTGAGGCACGTAGACACTTTGGTAATTCTCACACTTCGGGTGTAATATGGAAATGCTTATTCTGAGATCTCATAGATCTTTGTTAATCCATGAAAAAAATATTGGGGAAATTGTGGTGGAATCTCATTTAAAAAAAAAGAAAAAGCAACCAACAAACCCAAAGTGTGTGTATGAATACAACTTGTTCCTATTTGAATTCTCACTGAAATAGTATTTTGAACAACTTGAAAAAAAAAATTTGTTTGCAATTATATGTAATTTTTTTATGCATAGAAATTCTCAGATTGTTGCTCAGTGGAAAGCTTTAGGGATCAAGATGTCTGTGTTTGGTGTAGCTATATTGCTGGAAAATCAAAGGTTTTCTTCACAAGAGAACAACAAAGATCTGCCATTAGCAGCCACTGGTTGTGGTAATCAGCTGGGCAAATAAAGGTACTTTGAAACAATGTAGGTATGAACCTAATGTCAATTATTTGTAAGTTCATTTGCTCCACCATACTTACTTTTTGCCAAATTACTTGGGATTAACAACATGTAAATGTTAAAGGTCTTGGTATCTTATAAATTCCTTTATCACTGTCCTGATAAATTCAACACTGGTTGTCAAAAATAACCACAGTAATTTGGTTTACGCTTAGATTTACAGCCTGGCTTTATTTCTCTAAACTAAGGCAGGCATGGTCTTTCTTTGCTTGACTTAACATTTTCAAATATTGAGCCAGCCCTTCACCCTGCATAATTCATGCTTACATCCACTGAGTGCAGAGATAAAAACCAGAGGACTATGGTTTGGTCTTGTCTGGAGTGAAGTCTCATGCTTCCCACAGTGTTTGTGTGTGTGGTGCTCTATCTGGCCTGGGTCACTGGAAGTTCAAGGTGATGTTGGTGCTTAGTGCTGCTTAGACAAACTTTGAACCTCCCAGAAAGACACACAAGAAGTTGCTGGTTTGAGTGGAATACTTCTGGAGAGAATGGGATGGAGATTAATTTCATGGATATGTGCTGAAATGGAATTTGTAAACATTCATGAGCTTGAGTTAACTGTGTTAAGTAAGCAAACTGCAGCTGAAATTCAGTGAAATCAATTGTGCTTCATTTGCATCTGCTTTTAAGAGACCTACAGAGATTCTATTAATATTATTATGAAGTTAGTGTCTGCTTGCTTCAAGTGTGAAGAAGTGCGAAGACATCTAGTGGGAAAAAGTCTTTGAGCAGCTCCTTCACATAATATGAAAACATATTAGGACATTTTCCCAGTGTAGTGGAAAGGAAATGAACTTTTGGGTTTTGTGTTAAAACAGATGGTCAGTTCTAAATAATACTGTTGTTTTGTTTACTTCCTCTTGGAAAGCTCTGTTGAGTTAGAGAGGCATGTGATACACAAAATGTGGGTTTGGAAAGGATGACTGTGTTTTGTTTGTAAGAAATGTTAACTGAAAGCCTACACAGAAATAAGGCTATTTTGAGCAAATGCATAATAATGTTGAGGTTAAAGGCTAGCTAGGGACTCGAGGGCTGTGATTACAGTATCCTGCTGCTATTGATTCTTGTTCTCTTACTCTTAGTTTTTGAGCCTGTTATGCACGTCCCCATTTCTGTAGTAAATTCAGGGTAGGCCAGTGACAGCAGGATGCTGCTAGGAAGAATGAGATTCTGCTAACCCCGTGCCTGTTCATTCACTCAAAAATGTTAAAGAGCTTTTGAAGTCAATGAAAGCTGCGCAGATAAAGTTATGTTATCTTTAGACTTCCATCAGCACATAATCAGAATACTGAAAGTAATGTTGTTTATTCTACATTTTGGGTGTCTGTCTCATTTAAGCAAACATGCAGCTCAGTTTACATGTGATTTGTCTTTGATTCTGAAAGTTAAGAATTAAACCCTTAAATCATGAGTAGAGAATAACCATTTTTAGTGCTTCTTGTTTCTGCCATTAACAGATTAACACCCTGGAGTGAATCTTCTCCAGGTCCCACACAGCAAAACCTTAAAATGCCAAAAAAATTAGTCAGAAATATGGTTCTTAGTATTTACAATACCATGATTGGTATACCCTTTTTCCCCTCAAAACCTTTCTGTCAAATTAATCTTCAGCTATTGCCATGATTATCTTCTACAGTGTGCAGCTTCTCTCTTCTTGTTCTGTGCCTTCATTCCCAGTATCCCAGGAAAACGGGATGACCTTGAAACAATTTGTTGCTACTCACAAGTGACTTGGCAAAACACATTTTGAGCATAAGGCATTCTTTTCTTATAACAGCTTAAAATAACTGTTTGAGCCTCTGAGCTTGGGAAAGTATTGATACTGGAAAAGAAATCCATCATATAACAAGCCCATGATTATTTTCTGTTCAAAAACTTCAGTTTTTGAACAATGGGCTCTTGATGTCATCTACTTTTGGCAGTGGTTTTTATTTTAATTATGCTTTTAGAGATTGACAATTTTATATTACTGAAATTCTGAAAAATTGGTAAAAACAGAATTTGTCTGTTTAAACCAGGTGTTTTTACATTAGCACTATTGACTTGTTACTGGGATGGCCACATGATGATTTTTAGGTCTGTCTTGCTGATGAATATAAAGTAGAAAATCAAGGTATTTACACAGCTTTATTCCCAGGTGCTATTTAATGAAAACATATTTGAAAATAACATACTCAAAATATAAATACTATGTTCTGTCAAAGAACGGAATTTAAATGCTTGTAGTATTTCTAATAATAAATTAAATTTTAATTTCACAGTGTTCATGGAAGTGAGGAAATAAAAGCCATAATATATGAATATTGGAACATGCATTTTTCAATCCCTAAGAGATATTAGATGTAACTAAGTGTTGTCTCCTAACTGTAGTTCTTACTTTTTCACCTCTTTCAGCACTGTTCTTCAAATTTTTAGTCTCATCATCACTTAGTCTTTTGTAGCTATGTGGTGACAGCATTTTCTATTCATGATTTGTTGTGTATTTTTGGGATAAATTACAGTGTTTCAATTCCTTTCCTGCAATGCTGAAACAGTTGTATTGATGCACTAAGAACCCCCAGGTAGGACAGGACTGACATTTGTGAATCCATAAATCAGTTTCCATGGAGATCGGAAGAGCTGCAGGTAAATCTGACTTCCGAAAATTGAATATTTTGGTAAAAAATTGTTCTCTGAGGAATAGCAGGCCCATGCATGAATATTACATACTGGGGAAGATCATGACACTGTTGTCAAGCAGTCATATCTCACAAATGTGCCTATATTCTCAGCAGAAAGACAGACCTGAGCAACAGTGACTGGGTTAGTGCAGTCAAAAACCATCACAGACTTGTCATGGAAAAAGAGGAAGGGTTTTATGGATGTTTAACTGGTTGGAAGATGGAAAATTGGGCATGTATTGTTAAATATATTTGCAATTGTTCTGAAAGAAGGGAGATTTGAATACTGGAGTGACAAATTCCATTATTGTGTGGGAAACAGAACATGGATGGTGAATGCTGGTCATGAAGAGTTGCCAAAGTATCCAGGGAGTAGACAATAACATGGTGGATATAATATCATTTTGGCAAAGGGGGTCTGCTTTTGGAGAGAGACTGCTTTAACTGAACACACAAACTGATGAGTTCTGAGCTAGCTCTTACATTTGGGAGAATGTTTCTCATTTTGGAGTAGGCTTCTGGACACAGTGGCTTGCATGCAAGGTACATAACCAGGTCTCCAGCAGTTTGCTCTGTCTCTGCCTCTCCCCAATATTTTCATCCCAGTCCTGCTGCTTGGCTCATGAGGGCTCTGGCACTCTTTGGACCCCATCTCAGCAGATTTGTTCACTCAAGTAGCAGAAGACTCTTCCTTGCAAAACTGAATATTTTTCTGCTGTTCCATGAATATTGTAAGTTCACCAAAGGACCTGGCAAGCTGAGGAGAAAAGGGAGAGGACTTTTCTGCTGGGACTGTTTGAGCTATGAAGGAAGAAAGGAGGAATGAGAACTTGAGTGGACTGAGACCTTTCAGTGTAACAAGGCTACTGGTGGCTGTGGAGCTGCTCAAGTGGTCCCTGTGGTGCAGCAAGTGATGGAGAAGGGAATGGGTGGTGCTGTGTGTGCTGGTGAGCCCTCTGCTTCCTCCAGCACCAAACCAAGCAACCCAAAAAGATTTTGTAGAAACAGCAAAAAGCACAGAGAAAATACCAACACTGACTCCAGGTACAGGTTAATGTCCTCCACCAGCAATGTCTAAATGGAGCAGGATCTCAGCTTTGAAGACATTGTAAGAAGCAAACCATAGGTGGCTGTAGAATCAGAGGTGATATTGAGACAAGAAGTCTTTCTTTGTTTTTTTCAGTGCAAAATCTGGGGCATCAAATGAAACTGTCTGCAAAATGTTTTTAAACATTCCTTGACCTTAATTTTCATCAGAATATCTGTGGTGTTTATCAAATGCTATAGACACTTCACAAAGTTTTGGACGATATGCTTTTTCTTGAGATGTTGTGGTTTGCAAGCACATAATACTGAATTTCTACTTATTTTAACTCTTTGAAAAGGTGATGCTTGGAAATCATGGAAATTGGTAATTTAAGTAGGATTTCAGTTTGTGAGAAAAAGTTTCTTTAAACTTTGATGAAAACCACAGAATGTGTTGAAATTTTGATGGTCTCAGCGTGTGTAATATTAGTAATACTGAGGGTCAGTATTTGGCTATGGATAATGTCTGCTAGAATATTATATACACATGACAATTAAGAGAGACTTTATACTAAAATATTTAATAATGGGGTTTTTTTCTATATCTTGCAGTAATTACAGACTCACTGGTTAGATATAGTTGTAGATAACATCGAGCTGTGCTTTCTAATCCTTCACAGTGTAAATCTCCACAAAAATGTGCAGTGAATCTAGAATTAGGCCATGATGGCTAAAAAATACTTTACATTCTGATAGGTTTTGGTTAATTTTAGCAATATCACTGTATCCTAGAGGTATATTATTCATCCTACAACAAAGGAAGAAATTGTAGGAAAGGTTTGTTATGGGATTTCATTAACACTGCTCTCTTACTCCTTGATATCAGCAGGTCTTAAAAGAAACGCTGTTCCAGCTTCACAGATATTTCCTAACAGAGGTGGTGAGACTCATACACCAGAGGACTGACCCATATTAGAGCTTAATTATAGTAATGGATAATTCTGCAACTATAAATTATTCACAGTTGTTTTGTACGTGAAGTAGCATCATGAATAAAATAAGGAAAAGTTTCTGGAAAAGACCTTGAACAATGCCTAAGTTTGTCAAAGATAGTTGTTTTCCTTCTTGTCTTTCAACATGGATGAAATGGTTTATAGAGTTTGGCCCTTTGGATGTGTTTTGCTTAATGGAAATCAGTAGCTGCAACTGTCAGGGCTGTACACCCTTGTAGAGTTCCTTGACTAATACCTTATGTAAGAGAAACATTCCTACCTAAACACAGTCCTGGTACAAAAGGTGCAATCTCAGCTGTCTGATAAGAGTCCCACACTGTCACTAGGATGAGAATTCATTACCCTCTTATCCATTGATACCAACAGGTATTAAGAGACTGCTGTAACTCCGTAGTTATTTCCCAGGAAGGATGGTAAGGTTCAGAGTCAGGTAGTTTATTTTCTAGTTGACTTAGAAGCTGAAATATCTCCTAGGTTTGTACAGTGAATAGTCTTACTGACAAAGAGAGAGAGAAGGGAATATTTAAATTAAATTAAAACAGGGCCCCTAATGCATTTAGTTGGGGTGGTTACTGTGTGCTGAAGGTTTCTTCAGAAAGGGCCTTGGATCCAAAGAGAATCCTTTTATCTTTTTTGGACAAAGAGAAGAAAATATGCTGTCGGGAGCTTTCACCAGTCTGACTTTTCAGTTGACTTCCTAACAGTAGCCCAGAGAAGAAGGAGTTAAGAAGATGCTTTGAACCCAAAGTCTTCTGCTTCATCCCCACACCCTGCTGGTGTACTTCCACACCCTGTTGGTGTGCTGGGAGCTACCTCCCGTTCACCTTTAGCGTGCTCAGCAGGATAGTCACTACGTTTTCAGATTAGCATCACCACTGAAGCCTGTTGGAGTTTATACAGCAAGAAGGAGTTCTGCCTGCTCTTCAGTGACACACAGGATTGTGGGACCATCGACTTTTTTCATTTTCACAACCTGTTGGAAGAACCAAAACTGTTCGTTGATGGGCTCCATTCCTTGCAGGCTGCTAGATTTCCTGTAGGATTGAAGACTGTTTCACATAAGCTTGGTGGGAGCTTGATGATACTGAGTTTTTATCTTCTTGGGATACTGTTTACTTGAAGGTAACCATACTTTGAATGAAATGGCAGACACACCTAAGAGGAAAATTACAAAGAAGTCGTCGTCTTTTTCATATGATCGCCGGAGAGATTCAGTGAAAGTTAGGAGACAGTCCAAGTCTCTTAGCTTTAAGTCTGCTACATTGGGTGCTCAGAAAAGGCAGGCACAGAAAAAGCAGGTTTGTATTTGGAAATTCTTCCTTCTAAATTTTTATGGACTTTGTAAATCTTGCTGTGTTAGTATGAAGCGGAAAGCAATCTCTGCTGATTTGCAATGTGTGTGCGTGTAGGTATGTGTATACATACAAGCTTGTGTGCAGGTAGAGCTGGATCTTTTTTCTGTAATATTTCCTAAGAGCTAGATAGATTTACGGTGTTGATTTCATGCTTAGAAAAGTCTGCATCTTTTCTGTTTTTAAGATGTGATTTATCATTTCTGTTTTGTCTCAAGGAATTGGTCCTGTAGTGCAGTATGTCTCCCATGAGCTTTGGTAGTGTTGTTTGTTGTGCTGAAAAACATGATGGGTGATGAAACTTTTGAAATTATTATTCAGATTACAGCTGTTCCACTGCTCTTTGTTGTTATTATTTTTTTAATGTTGAAATGTACCAGACTAAGAGCTTTAGGGAGAGAAATATCTTACTTATTCCAGAACAGGTAATGCAAGTCAACAGAAGCACCTGTTCTGGTGGGACCAGTTCTTGGTTTAGAGGGCAGTTTAATGCCTTGGCAGTGCTGCTCTGCCGTAGTAAAAGACACAGGTCTGTCTTTATATTTTGTTGCTGGGATCTAGTTAAATGAAATTTCTCCAAAGAGAAGATGCATTGTGAACTGTCTTAAATGGAATAAAAAGTGAGTCAGTTAATGAAATATCTTTGTATACTGGTCCCTAAAAGTTAATCTAATATGGAAGGAGTACGGGATCACTGACTCTGATCCATCTCTTGCTCTGAACTTGTGTGCACCTTCTTGAAGGATTTAAATGAATTTTACAGGGAATTTTTAATTAGCTGTGTACAAAATAAAGCACTTGGACACATTGCAAATAGTGTTTCTGCAAATGCTTTGAAATAGACTAGATTTTAATAGCTCTAAAATTAATTTCTTGCAAGCAAGTATTTTTCGGACCCTGACCATTCCAAATGTGTCTATAATTTTGAAAGCATATCTTCATTCAGATGTAAGAGAATGTAAATTATTGTGTCCAGTGTAAACTTTGGTATGAGATTAAAAAAACAATGTATTTTATGTGCATGGGATTATATTTGGTTTTATTACTATTTCTCTTGTTTTTGGAATGTTAAAATGTCTATTTACATAGCAAGAAATTCACTAGTAAAATATTACTGTATTCCAGCTTATTGTGATTCTTTAGTGTTAATTATAGGCATAGCTGAAACTGTTTTGCTTGAATTGAAGTTCCAGAATTTCAAATGAGGAAATATTTGAAGAAATCAGGAAAACCTTCAAAAGCACTGCAAGCTCTGACAACCCCGCTGCACTCCCACCCATTATTTGATGTGTTTTTTTAGAAGTAAAAATCATAATTCTCAATTTTATGAAGACGTAAAATACTAAGTGACGTCTGTGAACATTCAAATTCACTGAATCTTTTGGGGAACTAGGCTACTCAACTTAATTTCAGAATTTCATTTGTGAGTGCAAATCAGTGAGTACCCCTGTGTTTTGATTTTAACAGACCATAAGGTTCTTGAGTCCATGCATCTTTTGGATGTCTGCCATGGTTACTGTGTGACCTCTAGTGGTTAATGAAAAATATGCTCAATTATTGAATTCAAGCTGTTGCTTGAACAAGTCCTGAATGTGTATTCTTGTTGGTTTAATTATTTAATCTTCTAAATTCTATTTTTATTAAAAAGAAAAAAGCATCATCTGCTTTAGATAAATCTTTTTTGGTGTCACAAAAAAAGTGCTTTGCTAAAAATTCTTTTTCATAGGGATGTGTCTGAACTGCAGTATTCATAGATGCAGAATTATGGAAGTAATTTTAAGAGACTTTTACTACTTTGGCTTGGTTACAATATGTTTGTGGGTGATACATCTGAAATGAAGCACTCTAGACAAAGGTCCATTTTAATCAAGTTTTGTGTATTGGAAAGATCTGAATAAAGGCTTTTCTGACTCAAGTATTTTCTCCCCTTCTAAATGCTCCAGTTAACTGTAAGAAAAGTTAATTTTTCCTACAAGCTTGGTCTTGTTTCAATCTTCAGATCATTATAATTGAGTGAGACAAAACCATTCTTACCTCCTCCCTGCCCTCCCCCTCTTCCCGCAAGGGCAGCTACTTCTGTGTGTATTGGAAATGCTGTTGAACATAAAACACAACTGCATTTGTTACTGATGAACTTTAGAAGTTATGGGGTTTGAAGTTAGCAGAATCTGATCAGTTTTCAACCAGCCAGACCTACCTGTGCTCAGCACAGTGTAACTGGTGGTTACCCTGACTTGTTCCAGGCCTGGCTTACTGAGTGAGAGTAGTTCAGTTACAGCACCAGGAGAAATGTTACTTAAAAATGCTTTTCTTTGTTGATTGAGTTTCTTTCTCAGTTTTTTAGAAACATTTTTCTAATAGATGTTTAACATCTGAGAATATTTAAAGCTATGCTTTGGTCTTTGCTGTCTGAGGAGACAATAGCAGACTTTGCTGCTGTCAATATAAGTGGTTTACTTGGGTGGTTCCCTGGAGGAACAAGTCTCTGGTTCTGCTTATACAGACAGGCAAGCCAAAATTACTTTTTAAATGTTTTGGTAGATTGATATCAATCAAAGTCTCTCAAAATCACAGGTTGTTGCAAAATCCTTTTCTGCTTCCTTGGCCTTAGTATCACTGACCTCCCTTTTTTGCAGTTTTGTTTGTTTGTTTGTTTTAAGATTTCATTTTGACTTTCCCCTAATGAAAATTAATAAATTTCTGGTAAAAATAAGATTCTGAGAACATTTTTAATAAATAATTTTTTACATTTTCTGAATTACATTGATGTAAGAAAGTGTTAAAGCAAATTGCTGTGCTTCTCTTGCTGTTGCATGGGTTCTTTTGTTAGCTTAGCCAACTTACTAGAAATGGAAAATCATAAAGTGTTCAAACCCAACAATATCAAATATCCTATCTGATGTAGCAATAAACCTCTTTCAAGATAATCTTCTCATCAAATTATTTATTATTACAGATCACTTTTTATTCTGTTGTTTTCCCTAGGCTTATCTGTTCTGAGGTAGAAAATCTGATGGTAATTACATTTACTGGCTGCTGATCTTGTTATATTGATTGATCTGGATAGAAATCACATTCCAGAAATATGTAGGCTGGTCTTCTTAGGTGTACAAGTATTATGCAACATAATGTATAAAATATTTGATAGTTTTAGGAGAAGTGGTTGCCTCTTGTTATGTTTTGAATGAAGAACAAAGTCAGTTGCATGAAATATCAACTATAAAAAAGTAAAAATGTGAGAGCAAAATTCTTATGTGCAGGGGAACATAAAAAATAGATCCATCATTATTTTTAGCTGTTTTGTGAGAGCCTCACAAGTCTTATTTCTCTTTGTCATCGCCAGCTGACTGATTGCTGGGACATGGGCTGGAGTCTCAGTGGATTAATTAAGATATGAAACTGTTTTCCTGATAACTACTTATGTGTTGCATACAGCATTTTGGAACCTGGCAAGCTTCCATGCTCACACAAAGATTGCATAGACTGCAGATTTGTGGTTTATTCACTAATATTCCTATTTTTCTTCCATGGAGTGCTACGGAATTGAGACGACAAACATTTTTTTCCCTTTTCTTTTAAGCTCTATGATTTCTGAACCGTGTGGGGTTCACAGCTGACTACCCCAGCTGCAGAACAATACATACAAAGAGAGTGTTGTTAGAAAATCTTCCAATCCCAGTGTTTAAATATGACTCAGTTAATAGGGGTGTTCCAGATCCCTTGTTATGAGTATCTGAGAGCAGGCAAAGGCCTACGAGTTACGCTTTCTGCTGTCTTATTAGAAAGAAACACTGAGTGGAAAAATGGCCCTGAGAAGGTTGGGGATGTGAGGGAAGGGGCTTGCCCAAAAGGGTAATGGTTTTTCACATCAATATGTAGTAGATGTGCCAGGATCAGGACTAGTGGTGTCAGGTCTGATGAGCAAACAGCCATATAGCAGTGGCTACCAGCAAATGACTTGTAATCACTTAAGATAACTAAGCAGTAAAGAAAAATTAATTAATCTCATTTAATTTTCAGATGTTATTTTAAAAAATTTGCTGTTTGAGGAGACAATAGTAGACTTTGCTGCTCTCAGTATAAGTGGTTTTACTTGGGTGGTTCCCTGGAGGAAATTTTTGAAATTATTTTTGAAAATCATGATCTGTGATTACTTTTCATCTAGGGATTTTCTTCCGATCTTTTGCAGGAGTTTGTTTTGAATTCTCTGGGGAATCTCAAATGCCTTCTCTGGGGAGAAGAAAATCAGCTTTAAGTGTGAGCCTTAGGGTTTGTTGTGAAAAATATGATCCTATTTTTTTTTTTAAATGAAACCAGACAAGCATGTAAAGGGGAAAAGCATGTGATATGTGTAACAGGGCACTGGGAGATAAGAGCATTTAGGTTCCTCTGGCAGCTGGGTTGTTAGTAGAAAGTTGGCCTAGCAAAACTCATTCCCTGTGGAGCCTGGCAAGCTGTTAACCATAGTGGTTAGCTATTATTATTAAAACTGTGGTCGCAGCAGGGTGAGGTGGGTTGTAGCTGGTGAAGTAGGCTCACCTTCAGTTAAACAGAGTAAAATTGAAGCAGAGTGGAATGATAGTGAGAGGTTTGGCCATTGTGAGTCCTGATTTCATGTTTTCCTTTTCTTCTTGTGGTAGATGTGTGTGTTGGAGTGCTCCCTACAGCTCTGTAAATCATCGTGCCTTGATGGCATTTGCCATAGTGGTGTTGGTTTGTGCCCTCCTTGCTGCTGATTTCCAGTGCACTAAGAGAGAAGTTGTCCTCTTCTAGAGTTGTGGGTTCCTTCTCTTGGTGCCTTGTCCTGGAAGTTAGTATGGTATTACATACAGTCATACCATCTCAAGAAGTATTTTGTTGTGGTGTTAAAATAACAGCACATTGCCAGGAGGTTTTCAAATTTAATTGGTGATTTCTTTAATGCAAGCAAAATATTAGGCTTTATTTTGACAATTTAGGGGCTCATGTGATCTAAATTGAGCCATTATTTTTAATTCTGTTTGAGTAATTGTTGTTACAGCTCACGTAAGAGCTAACATGATTAACCACACTTACTGGTTCCTAAAAGTGTGGCTTTGTGGCAGATTTTAGCTGATCTAAGACTGTGGTGGTGCTGCAGATGAGTGTGACCTGCTACCTTCTGTGGCCACGGCTGTGCTTCCCATCTCTCCCTGGCTTCAGCACTGGGAATTGTTGGTTGGGACGAGAGGGGTCAGTGTGCTGATAAGTGCCAGAAAAAAAGGACAGGTCATAGAATAAGGGGTAATACAATGGCCTGTGCTGAAAGGAGGAGTCTGGATGCTGGGAGCAGCTTTGCTGTCAGCTGAGCCCTGGATATTACAGGAGAAAATGAGTCTCCCTTAGCAAAGCTGGGTGAAAAAGGCATTCAGGGGTCCAGCCTTGCTAGCCAAGGGAGCAGAATGGCCAAGTGGCCATTCCATTTGGCAGTGCATGACATTACCCAGTGCTGAGAGAGGAGGTACAAAGGAAGGCAGGTCCTTGTTCTTGCTTGTGCCCACAAGGGCTGGTGGTGACCCATGGAAGACTGGGTTAAGTCTGGCCAAATGCAGCCTGCTGAGCTGGTAGGTTCTGCATGTATTCACCAAACTTCTCACAGCTGGGAATTCTCGGGTGAATGCTTTTGATCTGCTGTTGAAATGTAGACACTGAGGAGAGTAAGAAACAATACAGAGTCACAGAGCTATAGAATGGTTGAGGCTGGATAGGACCTCTGGAGCCGTCAAGTCCAGCCCCTTGCTGCAAACAGGTTCTATGCAGTCTGGAGCTGAGCATCTCCAAAGCTGCAGATTGCACAGCCTCCCTGTGCACCTGTTTCAGCGTGTGCTGACAGGGTGAAAAATTGCTTGCAAAGCCTCATCTGACTTCCTGGTGTTGCAATTAGTGTGATTGTTGCATCTCCTCCCACTTCTGGGTCACCTCTCATAAGATCTCAGCTCTGTTTTCTTTCTTCCCTCCCATTAGGTCACAGATGACTGCAATAAGCTTCTCTTTCTGCCTCCTCTTTAAACTGATTAAGCCCAGCTTTCTTGGCATCTCCTGGCAGATCCTGTGGTCTGGCCTGCACTGAGCTGGTGACTGTCACAGGACATTCCAGCTGCACTTGTGCTGTCACAGCCTGGTCTGCAGGAGCTGCCTTCACCACGAGGGTACACTCCTGCCTCACCTTCCAAGGGCTGCCCAGTAGGGATCTGCCCACCCTTCTGTACAAACTCAGCATCCCGCTGGCACCCAGACAGTACTGCTGCACACTGATTATTAATTTAAAATTCTTGGTGGCATTCCCTGATTAGCAAGGAAGCAGCATGAATGCATTTTTTTTTTGCTGCTTATTGTGCAGCATTATATCCTCAAAATGGGGATGATGCATTTCAAAAGACACTGTTGTCAGCTGCAATGATACCTTTCAAGGTTTAGCTATTTTGTTCCAATTAAGGGGGGAAAGCCTGCCAAATACAAACTAGATGGGACAGAAAAAAAGAGAAAAGAACAGTTTCTGGATATATGTATCATAACACTCCATTTCATTTCAAAATGCTCATATTCGTAGCACTTTAGCAGAAACTGAAAATTAGTGTTTTAGTACCCTTCAGTACTTAAAAGTACATTTTAAGCGCTATGCCACTGTTTTTGTGGGATGATTATCTTGCATAGTATAAAGTTTGTGGGAGTTTTTTGTGCTATATAAGCAATATTTTGACATGTATTTTGAACAGCCGCTGAAGTTCTAAGTGAATGGTTTTTGTTTTCATTTTAATACTGTTAGAAGAAGTTGTATTTTAATGTTACAGAATGTACTAATGGATTATATCTCATTTCCAACTGAGATGTTGTCATTTTTGTTATAGCAACAAAGTTTTGCCCCCTGTTGTCCTGTACGAGAGTGAGTGAGCATTTTGCTTTACAGCAGGTTGATTTTAATATTTTGTGACAAAAAGGAAAGAAAATTATTTTTAATTATCTAAAAATATGTCCCCTGGCTCAAAGTATACTTCTCAGATAGAAAGCAAGCAAGCAATATTTTGCTTTCTCAGCAATTTCTGTCACTTGAAGCGTGAATTGATCATGGAGGTAATAGCACATGGGGAAAATCCAGTGGGAACTGTCTGATTTCATATGTGTTTCAGTTCAAACACTTACGTTCTTTTGATTTGTAGACTGTAATTTTCACTGACAGTATTAGTGGCTTTTAGAAGAACAGCCCCTGACAGATGACATCCATCTAACCAGCTGCTGCCTAATCTGACTTCAGGCTGAATATTGTGTTATCTGACTAAATTGAAATACAGTAAATATTAATGACTGTTCATCTGTTATTTAAAATAAATAGAAAGTAGGGAGTGATGCTCATGTTTCATGCTTCTGCTGTAACTGGCTTCTTGTCATCTGTGACTGACAGCTTTTCTTTGTGAAAAATCGATGTTGTTTTAATTTTCTCTTTTCTCCCACAGGCTTTATTACTCAAGTTTTCAGTAGGGTCAGAAATAGTGAGAAGTCTCATGTGGTCTAAGTTTAGAACTGAAAAATCAAGATCTTAGTTTCCTTGTCAATCTTAGGAAAATTGCCTTTCAGATGAGTTAAATGCAATCAAGAAATGAAAAATTAAAAAAAAAAGCAAAAATAGTGCATAACAGATTTAGAATCATAGAATCCCTTAGGCTGAAAAAAGCCTCAAAGGTCATCAGTCCAGCTGTTAACTCAGCACTGCCAAAGCCACCACAAAACTCTGTCCCTAAGTGCCACATACACACTCCTTTTAAATACCTCCAGGGATGGTGACTCAATCACTCCTCTGGGCAGCCTGTTCTCATGCTTGATAACCCTTTCTGTGAAGAAATCTTTTTCTAAAATCCAATCTAAAGCTCCTCTGGCCCAACTTGAGGCCATTTCCTTCTGTTTTAGCACTTGTTGGTGGGGGAAGAGACAGACCCCCACTTTGCTACAGCCTCCTTCCTTCCAGGTGCNCCCCCACTTTGCTACAGCCTCCTTCCTTCCAGGTGCTTCTGGCAGGGAGTGATGAGATCTCCTC
>WEIU01006440.1:25380-46086 GCA_013389925.1 Aegithalos caudatus | reverse complement strand
TGTAATCCTCTGATCCCTGTAATATTATGAAGCTTATTCCTTCACAATTATCTATTTTACCCCCAACACTAACAGTAGGAGGACATGATCTATTCCAGACTAACTTCCCTTCTTATTTCCAAATGGGATGACACAGCAGGAGACAGCCAGGAGCAGTGAAAGGGTATCCAGCTTGGCATACAGAGTTGTGCTGGTCATTTTGCTTTAAATAGGAGTTGGTTAGCTGACCTTAAAACAATAGCCATAAGGTTATATCTATGGAAGCTTATGGTTTCTGCCTTAACTACTGGTTATTACTGTTAGCTTATCAGTAATTGGTTTTTTGTTGTGAGCCTGGGAGGCTGTGAAGTTTTAAAAGTGCATGGCTACATCTTTGAAATTCCTTGAAGCTGGTTGTTTTCCTCTGTACCACTTCAAAACCTAACACAACAGTGATCTCCTACTTTGAGATCCTTGGTGACATGGCCTTACAAATGTATAGTTGACAACAGCTGGTTTGCTTGCATTTAAAATTAGTAGTTAGACTTAGTGGCTGGGGAGTTAGTATGTAAGTTTGTGAAAATACAGGGCAGGCAAGATGGACAGATGTTCATACTGCATTTACAAGTATTTTTTGAATGATATTGAGTATGAAAGCATAAGAAGGCTGAGCAAAGCCATATATTCAAATTTCTGATGCAAGGATGCATGAACTTTGTCTCTATCTTCTGTAACAGCATTTGGATTTTCCATCTGCTAATGCTCTTAACTCATTTGAAGGAGTAGTTCTTAACTGTGCTGTTGTTGAAACATGTAGGTTTTTTTAAAGGAAAGGATATAGTTATGAGGCTGTGGTTAAAATCTTACTAAATACTAGTATAGAACTGTTTATCTGGGTGGAAAAAGAACTGAGAGTATAGGCTGTTTGTTCTCACTGGAAATTCTCCAAAATCCAGGGTCAACATCTTATAGCCTTGACCCCACGTGCAATCAGTGGACTTGGGCTAATATGGAGGTCACGTTTTTTTGGCAGAATGGTTTCGTATAGCTTCCTTGGTGCCATGGAACCTGTGTAGGAAGGAGAAAAGAACCATCAGGAAGGAGAAAGTAGCTTTGGTTTTAAAATACTTTCCACAATTAGAGTTTTATTACTGTATAAAGAGAGCCATTGGTAGCAGTGGCTATCAGCCACCCATGCAGGTACAAAAGATGTAGCTGCAGTCTTTGGCCAGAATGCACCCAGTTCAGCCTCATTCACTCCTGCTCTTTCTGTCAGTAAGGGGTTTATTGAAGGCCTGTCCTTATGCTTATCAGCCTTTGATCTGTAGAACCTTGAGGGGGGGTCTTTAAATATATGGAAAAGAGCTGCACAGATATTTTGCCCACAAGCAAAAAAAAAAAAAAAATTAAATTGGAAAAGAGAGACAAAGAGTGAACCTTTTAAAATTTTTATTGCCTTGTAACCAGGAACAGGGTAACTTTACACAGGAATGATGCTTGCTATTCCCACACCCCTGCCTCAAGGGTTATAATACTTCTAAATTTTGAGAAACCATGTACTAGAATTTGCTTGTATTTAAACAGCCCTTTCCATCTGTGGAAATGATTCTTTGCCAGAGAGATATTTTAAAACAGGTGTACATATGCCAGAAGGCACAGAGATTGATATGACGAAGACCACCTTGCAGCTCAGTGGCAGAGTTTCCTGATGCTTGCCACTAAAATGCCCCATTTTTCCAAAGAGGATCTGTTGGTGCTCTGTCTTTTGATTGGACACTCAGTAGACCTTGAATCTCTCTGCAGACTGGACTGCAGGTCAAGAAAGTGCAGTCCTCTGCCTGCCTCAAAAAACAAGCATTTCCTAACCCTCAGTGTATGTCCATGTCCTTAGGTATGGAGGGGCCATTAAGGGCAATTCAATTTACATTGTGGATTTGATTTTTGCTTTTTCAGATGAGACTGCCAAAGAAGGAACAGTTAATGCCAATTATAGTTAATGCCAATTAGAGTAGTGGCTTTTGTGTGAAGAACATTAGTCCAGTAAGAGCTGTCCCAGGACCACCAAGCTGTTTTACAGAAGCCAGCAACCAAGCCACCCAATGGAAATAGCTTTTAGTTTTGAAAGTACAGCATCTTGCCAGAGTCTTTGAAAAAGCTGTCTAAAGCAAGAAAATCCTTGGTAATGTCTCCACCTTGAATTTTTTTCCTCATAATGCACTTCTGGTTTTTTTACAAGTACTTTAACATGATCTTCTAAAATGTGATTAACTTGTGTATGTGCTTGAGGCATTCATGAACAAAACATATTTTAAAGTGACTTTTGCTGTTAACCTAAAGTTACATGTAAGCAAGAGGCTGCCACGGCGTACTGTGTGAAAGCTTTTGTGCCAGGCATGTTCACATTTCACAAGGGTAGCACTGATTTCTTTGCACTCCTCAGTTTACATTTCCAAACATATCTATATGTAAGTACTGGAGGATTAACTTTACATCTCATAAAGAGGTTGGCATTGTTCATGATAGTGCATAGCCTTTGGTATAATTACAGCAAGTCATGAGAAGATTCAACTGTTTCATTAGCTGACTGGAAACAATGAAGTCTTGAGTTTCATTAAAATCAGATGTAATACTTGTGTTCCAAGATCAGTTGGAAACTAATAGGAATAATCTATCCCAACTAAGGCTGAGCTGTGCTAATCACATTGGGGATCATACCTCAGTGATTCTGCATTAAAATGCATCATATCACAAGCCCAGCTTCTGGATGTAATCTCCTGGAGATGTGAAGAGTGAATGCAAGATGATGTGTGCTTTGCTTATGAAAGCATGTATGTGGAGCTCTTTGCTGCCTGACAGATCACCTGAAGATGCACCAGCCGTTTGTGGGCTCCTTAGTTTGGAAGCTGCACAGAACTGATGCAGATTTAACCCCATGAGAGAGAGGCAATCCCTTCATCAGTTCTTTATGTTTCAAAGTCTGGACCTCAGTAGCAACTCCTGATGATAAAAAAGAGGATGAGGGATTTGATTGCTGTTACCCAAAAAAGACAGGGTCACTTGAACAGCAGCAGTGCTCAGCACTAAGCTTGTAGTTCCCCTTCCTGGAGAGGGAGTCATACCCTTCACACTAGCACAGGAAGAGAGATGCACAACTGAATGGTTGTGATGGACTCTTTCAACTGGAATTCTGTTGTCAGTATCTACTAAACTGAGGCAAGAAATATGATTAGAGGTTGAGCCAAAAATTTAAACAGCTAGCTTTAAACTGGTTGCTACAAAAGAGAGAGTAAGGTCCAGTTTCCCCATCCTCATAGTCCAAGTAATATTTATTTTCCCTTATAGAAGGCTTGGCCTGTGAAAAGGCAAGATTTTAAAGTAAAGAAAGCAAAAAGTTGTGGTTTTGTTCCTTATATTTAAAAAAAAAAGTCTTACCCAGCCTGAAGGCAAGGCTATAATTGTGAAATGAATAAAATAATTACATATAATCTGAGGAAAAAAAGAAAGAGCCCTTTAAATGTTTTGCTTGGTTTTTTTGGGTTTTTTTTTTGTTTTGTTTTGTTTTGTTTTTTTTTAATATTTATTTAACTTTAGTAGCTAGCACAGTGGAGAAAAGAAGCCCTTGTTAGAGAGTGGAGAACCATTATCTCTTGAGTTAAGTTGTAAAAACTTTCATTTTGCATGTTCTGAGGAAATTCAGAGAAATAGGGAATCCTAGGAAATACGAATTAAACCACAACATGTTTAAAACTTAAAGTGACTTTGATAGAAAATGCAACAGCCACAGCAACAATGCAATGACAAAAATCAAGAAGCTTATGACCAACTTTTACCTGTTCCTCTCAAAAGGTTTGCATGATTTAAGGGTTGGCCTTGACTATCTGTTTTCTAAGAAGTCTCAAATGCTGAAGTCATGGAGGACAAAATAATCTATTGACTTTTTCTAGAAATAGATTGGGAACTCAGAAAACTGTCTGAAGTCAAGAGAAAAAATTCTGAGAAAATACAGAGGTTTGAGTCAGATGCAAAATCACTTGCGTCTTTCTTCCCAAAGCCCAGGAGGTGGAATCTTGTCTTTTCATTAGCTCCTGCTAGGAAAATGTCTGCAGTGAAGTGGAATGAAACACCATAGAACAAGCTGTGTCTGAGCTCTAGCCAGACACCCCCTTTTGGATCCCAAGGGAACTTAGATGTGCTGGTGCAAAACTGATTTTTTAGAAAGTGTGGCTGTGATAAAGGCATTTCCATAGTGAAAGAGGCCTGATTGGGTTAGGAGAGAGCTGAGAATATAAAAGCAATGCAATGTAACCTGTGTTTTGATTCAAGAAATCTTACGTGGAATGAGCTGAGGGAAATCGATTTCACAAAGTGTTACAGCCTTAATTGTGTCTTGGTACCTTTCATAACACAAAATGATATTCAGCCCAGAAATAAAACATTAAATTGGGAGCTATGAAATGAAAAAATAAGCAGCAGAAAACATGACTTTTGACTAAATGAATTGGCTGTAAAAACAGGGGTGAAAATGTGGTATAAAATTATCAAAGCTCTCTGCAATTTTTGCAGCACTTTCTCAGCCACAAATATGCTTTCCCACATAAGACAGTAAGTTGTTTCTTTGTAGAGCTATCATTAAGTACAGCAGAATGCCAAGTCAATGTCAAAGCTTTGAAAGCAAAGTATTAGTGTTTTCTTTCGTCCTTCCTTCCTTTGGAAAAAAATAAGAGATTTGTTTCAATTATGCATTTTTAACAGATTCAGATTACAAAACAATGTATTCTACACACATATGAAAATGAAGATGCCAAGGATTTCTTTCAATAAGATCTTTCCAAAAGGTCTGTTCTTTCTTTCAGAATACGTATTATGAGACCTTTGGAAAGGTGAGGAATATTTTCAGCATACAGATGGCAGTCTGCTTTCTAATTCCATTTTGCCTGACTGGCCTGGCTGAACTTCCTTACTGATCAGTAGTGACTGTATCACGCTTGAAAGCGTGCTAATGCACAGTGCTGAAGCAATGGTAGCTGACTGAGAACAAGGATTACAACTGTATATCTGAGGGGTGTTTTAGTCCGTGATTTTTGGAGCCTTGTTAGGTTTCTTCTTCATAATTAGATTGTTGTGAGCGGCACGATCGATGAAATGTAATCATCATAATTCCATCTAGGACTGAGGTTGCATTACCAGAACCGTGAGTTATGTCTACATGACACAATGAAGCATTATGTAGCTAGAGCAAGTTAGCTCTGAGGGCCAGAAGTACGGCCTTGTGAGCTGCAAATCCACCCCTGGTGCTGTGCAGCAGGGGAAGCTCAGGAATGCAGGCTGGTGGCAAGGTAACTCGAGGGAGGCAGAGTGGGCTCTGTGTAGCTATGTCCCCCTCCCTCCCATTGCTCTGTTGACCTGCACAACGATTTACTTTGATGTTTGCAGTCAGAGACAATGGCAGATACACACGTGTGCTCTTCCCACACTAAAGGAAACCTTAATTCTGGGCATGCACTGAAAGGAGGTCTTAAAAAGGTTATGTGATATAGTGCACAAGAAGAGGATTCTCTGGATTCATGGCCTATGTTCCTCATGGTTACTTGGTGTAGCCCTGGCCTCTAAGAATTGGCCTGGGTGTTTCATTACTACTTAAGCTCACTGTAAAATTCAGTAAAATATGATGATTTCAGTGTCTGCTGCTATCATATCTTTAGGAAAACATAAGGTGAAATTTTTTATTAACATGCTCATTGGAACTGAAAAATCTAGCTGCTTTATTCACTGCTGCATGTACGGTTTCAGCCATTAGACAAGGAATTGCCCTGCTGGAGAGTAACCACTTTGGAACTGGGTGTTTTTATGCATCAAGTCTCATCTGGAATATTTTAGAAGAGGATTAATCACTTCCCAGTTTTCTTGAACCTGAAACAGGACTTTCTGACTAAAATTCACATAACTTAATTTTCCTGTGGCTGCCTATAAAAACCACCAAGAAATCATGCCATCCAGCAAGGATAGTTTAATTTGGTTTTAGGGGAAAGAGATGCAGTTTGGCACAGAGTCATGCTGTAGTGGAAATATACAAAAATAATAGACTTTTTCTATACCGTATGCCCCTTACGCAATAAGCTTATTTTCATTTGCATGGACACTGTCCTCGTTCTGAGGGAAGCTGGAATCAGTTTGCAACAATAAGAATCTTTCTTTTTCAGTTTCATGGTTTTTTGCAAAGGAAGAAAAACAACACTGATTCAGCACTGGAGTGAAGTAAGTATTTTGAATATGAAAATGAAGCATGGAAAAGAGAAAATAATTATCTAAATTTGGGAGTAGAACCTGAGTAACATGACAAAATGCTCTGGAAAAAAAAATGCTTTTCAACAGATAATTTGCCAAAGCCTGTCCTATTGCATGTTCACTGAGGAAAATTAGGGCCTGCCTGAATATGCCATTAGTTACTGTAATCCATCTGCAGTGGAACTGATTTACCCTCCACCCCCTCCATGGAGATGCACCAGCACACACAGTAAGTCACACACACCAAGAGGCACATTAATCAGCTCACTCTCACCTCATGTTTTTGTGTAGTTAGGATTTTGTTGCCTCAAGGTGCAGCCCAGAGGTGCAGCCTCTTCTCAGGAGTGTTCTCATGGGCAGAGCACAATTGGTGCAGGTCACTGAAATCCACAGTCCCATGTGCATTGCCCATGGAGTCATGGCACAGGAGAGAGGAGCAAAGCTCTCCATGTCTGAGCTTGGAGCCAAAGACTCTACTCAAAGAGTGTTTGCTAAAACTGACTAATGTGATGGCCTTTTCTTTGTTACATGAACTAATGTGCCAGATGAAGTAATCAGTTCAACAAAAGATGTCACTGTCTTGTGCTGGAAAAGAATTCACCTTCTGTCTAAAGAGGAATTTGAAATTTGCTCTTGTTAAGAGCCATCATAATTTCATTAGGTAAATAGGCTTATCTGTTTATTCCAGTGCTCCTCTTGTCCACTATTGGGATGCAAAGAGGAAAAACGTATCAGAAGCATCAAAACAATTTCTCACTGCTGGAATACTCAGCTTGAGGCAGAAAATACTGCTAAAGTGTGCTGAGATACTCTTTATGCAATGAAGCACACTACAAATTGCTGGAAGCTCTCAGCAAATTCTTCACAAATAAAGGATCATAAGCTTCTAGGGGTGGAATTGGCTAACAGTTTCCTGCCAAAAGATTTTTAAATCTAGTATGGTCTATTTTTTCGTAACAAGAATTTTCAGTTTCTGTTAAATGTCTATTTTTTTAACCAAAGAGATGTGGGTTTAAGAAAAAAAAAAATCCTTGTTTTTCTGTGAATACAACGGAGTACAGAATGTCAAAACCTCTTCAGAGGAAAAAGTGAAGTAAATAAAGAAGACAAATTGGATACTTTGATTTACCCTAAAAAATAGAAGTGAAAATCCTGAGAAAAAAAAGATTCTTCAAGTAACACAAAAACTATTCTCCATGTCTGATTTTTTTCTATTACTCTGTGTTGAGAGTGAGTCTTTATTTCATCATAAAAATCATCAACAGCCATATGTATGATAACCAAAGTGCCTTAAAAGCAAATGATAAGTAGTTTTCATATCTGGATGATACATTATTAACAAAACAGTATTTTAAAAATTAATTATTTTCCAATAGTTTTTTGTTATGTACCTGCTTCATAAAACCCCAATAACATGCCAGTAACTCAGTTTCCATCTCTTAAACTGCTGGGATGTTTGTGGTTTAGTGTTAATAGCTTTATAGGCATAGAATTCTGACTCAAGCAAAGTATCATGTTAAAGGATTTATGCATTTAGTGTACTATCAAGTGCAAATACTGGCATTTCAACCTAGTATTTTCCAGACTGCCAGCCAAACCTATGTTTAAGATGTCTGGATATAGTCATGTTGGGGTTTTCCTACTATTCTGTCACAGGTTGACTGACTCTTTAGCTTGGTATGTCAGTATGAACATTGCTCTTTAATTTTGGAATATTTGAAATAATTTTCTCATTTTAAGCAAGTTGGATTTTAGATATCTGAAATAGATGGGTTCACCGTGTGATGCAGCTGGTGTGATTCTGAGTGTTATAATGTTTATACCTAATCAGAAGAATCTTTCAGATTGGCCACCACAAAACTGAAACACTAAGTTCACTTCGTACACTTTCCATATAAAACTTTGCTTGGATCTACTATGCCTTGCTTTGGAAAGTCCACCTGGAATGAAAAGTTAAAAGTGGAGCTCATTACCCAAGGCAGTAAGCGTGACAGCCCAAGGGCACATTCAAAATATAAACTCCTGTGGCTCAAGATAATCACAGTTGAAACAGGGACAATTGAAAAGAGCACTTCATGAGAAGTGAGCCCAAAACACAGACATGTTAAGAATTATATGTATGTAAATGTTTTCTTTGTGTGGATCCTATCAGTAATGAGGGCCTTCCTAGTTTTCATCTAGGTGATCCCTTTCCAGAAGTCCAAAATGTGGAGAGGAGGAGTGTCCTTTGAATGTATCTATATTGATTACTGCATCAGTATCAACTCAAAATTTCTGCTTTTAATATGTCTGGTATTTAGGTATGCAGACACCTTTAAGTAATGCAAGCATATCTTGATGCTAAAATAAGATGTATTTCTTGATCTTCTCTCTTTCCCAGAACAATGCACTGTATTCTCAGTGGTCATGGGCCCTCCATATATAGGGATGGATCCATCAGACTCTTATCTACCCTCTGACTTTCCATAGATTATTTGAGGTACAAATATACGTGTGAACGTATGGTAAATATTCCTTTTAATTGCATGAAAACTTGTACTTCTGCACAAAAATAAAAATATAAATTTCTGTGGGATGTACCATATGCTTGCTTGTTTCTGCCCAAGTCTCTGGACAAGGTTGACTGTATTTAAGAATGCAACAGATGATATTTGGAATAAAAAGTGATAGCATTTTTAATACCCAAGGATCTCAGTATAAATGCAAATATACAGCACTTTGCTTGTTCTCTGCCCTTTTTCCAAAGTTTTTATGTCGTGCTTTTTAAATAAGTATTCTATTAGTGTTGTTGTAGACAGAAACCAGTATATCAGAAGAGGATTATTTATCTCTTTATACAATATGTAGTGAACTGGAATTCTCAAATGTCTTGATGTAGAGCCTTAGTGTGTGACTTCCTTACTATGTTACAAGAAACCCCTCTGCATTTCTAATCCACAGCGAAGGTGAGCAGGAGCAGGAACTATGTGACAGCCTAAATGATGATCACAGCCACTGTAGGAAGGTAAGAAGGCACCTCTGCCACATTCTCAGCTGTAATAGCAGAAGCATGAGTTTGTTCATCAAATTCCTCCTGCTGCTGGTCCCTCAGGGGTAAGTGTGACCCCCTCTAAGCTTGCTAGTACTGACACAGCTGCTTTGAAAATGGCAAATTAAAATATCTACATGGAGTGGAGATCATCACATGGCCTGCATGTGATGTTGTGGTGGCCTTGGGACCCCAGAGAATTCTTTACAGCATGGTAGTGTGGGCCAGTCCTCTTTAGGGCTGATGCAAGCAGGAGTTTCTAATGTTTGCCAGACAGCTAAAAGGCTACAGAGAAATAAAAATGTCTGTGCCTTCCTGGAAAGTTTTCTGCATTGCCCCTAGCTGGTCTGACAGACCTCCAATTGCTCCCTGGGAGGAATGGCAATGTTCTCCTAGCATCCATCTTCCTCAGGGTTTGTAAACTTGTGCTAGAGCCATTAGCTGAATAGGAGGCCTCTACAAAGTGCCAAAACCGTGATTTTAAAAAATCCCCTTGGTTGCAGATACTGCAGATACTTCCTCCTGCTGGAGGGCATGAGACACTTGTGATACCAATTCAGTGACACAAAAATACTTTAACACCTAGAAAGTATCTCTGTCAATTACTTGCTGGAAATGTGTTTAGTATCGAATTAACTGTTCATGACTGTTCACCACAGGGTATTATATGTTATTTGCTGCCATTGCTACATTGCAAAAGCCTCAATGGTGGCAGAGTAGCATGGATTCATAGCATTTAATACAAGAAGTCTTTCAGAAGGAAGACATGCAAAGACTTTCAGCTTTAAATTATTTAATTCCTGTCATTTCTTAAGCAGATATGTGAGATTAATTAATCCATCGTTCCTCATGAAATCATTTCTTGCTGTTCAGCTGTGGAATTTTAGGATATTAAGAAGCTTGTGAGACAGGGGTGTTGATTGCCAAGCCAGCGGAAACTTTAGATGTCTACGTCAAAACTAAGCTTGTTTGACATGCAGGACCAAAACATTTGCAGTTGTATAATGATGAGGAGGGTTTGGCTTTTGTTTTCAGTTTGTTTTTAAGTAGTTCTGGATAGCAATTGATGTCCTGTTTTGCAAGGCACTAATATTAGAGGTCTCTTTAATGTGGGGAGCAGACTGCACTGTTCCTTGGGCTGAAACACTAGAGGCTGTTGCTTCATGATGATGAACAAAAAGCAATGAAAACTGTAGCAATCAGTGTGCTGGGATGGAGGCCTCAGACATACACTGTTCACACACGAGCATGTGCTGCTTTGAACATTGCTTGTTATTGTATGTGCACTGACTCACACATTCCATGTCTGCACGGCTGACCCCTGGGGGCTGGAAGCTGGCATGTAATGAAGGACATGCCAGCTCCTTGATTAGATTGCCTAGGCTGTAGGTTTTTAGTAAGCAGCCATGAGGTGTTTTTCAGTATGCTAAGCCATGAGGATTCCTAGTGATTGACATGTTACTGGGAAAGCAAGAAACTAGTCTGGCAATGGCACAAAAACTCTGGTTTTAGAAATTTTGGCCTGCTTTGTTTGGTTTTAAAATTAGTGCTTGTTTAAATTGTCAACTGTTATGAAATTGTCTATGATAGCAGCTACTTGTGAGACACTACCTGGAATCCTGCATCACAGGAAGGACACCAAACTGTTGGAGTGAGTCCAGGGGAGGCCACCAAGATGGTTAGAGGAATGGAGCATCTCTCCTTTGTGGAAAGGCTGAGAGTTTGGTTTGTTCAGCCTGGAGAAGAGAAGGCTTTAGGGTGACCTAATTGCAGCCTTCCTTAAGGGAGCCTACAAGAGAGCTGGAGAGGGACTTTTTTACATGAGTGTGTCGTGACAGAACAAGGGGAAATGGCTTCTAACTGAAAGACAGTAGATTTATATTAGATATTAGGAAGCAATTTTTTTATGGTGAGGCACTGGTGCAGGTTGTCCAGAGTAGTTGTGGATGCCCCACAGGGTTGTCCCTGAAAGTGCTCAAAGCCAAACTGGATGAGGCTTTGGGCAATGTGGTCTAGTTGAATGTGTCCCTGCCCAAGGTGGGGGAATTAGAACTAGATGATCTTTAAAGTCCCTTCCAACCCTATTCTACTGATTCCACTATGGTATGTGTTCCAACACTACCTGTAACAGGAATCAGACCTGACACTTATGCCAGGTGACTCATGTATTCCAAGGGGAAGATGTTCTGGGAAAAGGAAATGAGTAGAGGTGGGTGTTATCCTGTCTGTTTTCATTGTTTCAAACAATGCTATCTTCAGACATATGATTAGTGGGATTGTGCTGCTGTTTTTATCTTCTACATCACCCTCTCTCCCCTTCCTCCCACCTCCTAAGGAGCCTTCTCTTGGTGAGAGACTTGTATGAGGAAATAGGAAAATCTATACCCAGCATTTGTTCCCCTTGGCAGCTATCAGCTGTCAATCTAAGGAAGCCACAGTCTCCTGCAGGGCTCTGCTTGATGGTGGTAGGAAAAGAAAATACTGCCTACAGTCTTTCATATGTCAGTCACAGATCCCTGGATTCTGGGATTGAGCTCTGTGTTGTTGTAGGTAGAGGTAGATCTTACCACTGCTGGCATCAAACTGATTAAAACTCTACAAAACAACATGGCAGAGGGATCCTCAGAAATGATATTTCATCCACCAGAAAACATATGGTCTTATCTAAGCACTTAAGTTAGTTTGTAAAAGGATAAAACATAATGCTGGTTCAACTGCTTCTGATTGCTTAAACAGAAGAAAAGCTTTGTAGTTTAGTTGCTAAGGTAGGATTTGGAAGATCTGGGTCCATTTTGTTCCACTGCAGAATTCCTAGGTGAACCGAAAACATTCTTTAATCTCTGTTCCCATCTAAAAAGATACAGTTATAAGGCTCCTTTTATTTAAGTTTTCATGTGTGAGGTTTGACAGCAGGTATTTTCCTCATCCTAAGGGGGATACAAGGTATTCTTTAGGAGGGAACCTCATTTCACCTGAGCGTTACAGCTGTCCTTTGTTACACAGCTAATAATGGTACCTGTGAAATACACCTGTTCTTTTATACAAGCTTAGTTTTAAAGGAAAAAGTGACATAGTGACTCCAAGGGTTTTCACATTGGCAGGGGACTTATTACACAATTCAGAAATCTGTATTTTTACAGAACTGGCCAGACCTGGAGCCTGAGAACCTGGAACTGGCCAACAGGGAAAAGGGGAGAATGGACTCTTGGATTGAAACAAATCCCATCATCTTCTCTGTGGGACAAGGGCACTGCTGTGCACACCAGAACAGGTGGGTTACTCAATTTGGTGCACAGTGAAGATACTGCTGGAAAACATGAGCTTCCTTTTGTGTTTTAGGTGGTAAATGCAGATGTAATTTGAGTCAATACGTGGCTTTTCATTGAACACAAAGGGGCACACGGTTCCAGTTAGTTCTGAAATGAGATGCAATCATATCTGTGGATTGCAGGGTGGCAAATCACAGCAATCTGCCTCATGGTGCCTCATGCTGCCCATAGTGCAGAGTCCTGCAGCAGCAACCCCTCCTCACTGCCCTGGACTCTGTCTGCCCAAGGCATAGTGCTTTACTCAAGCAATAACATACAAAAAGGAACGCTGTCTGCCACAGCAAAGAGTGGCCTTACAGAGTCAAATCTCACTAATCCAGGACTAGCAGTGTTTTAATCTATTTGCATGGCTGCATTTCTGAATAGTTATTATTATTGCTGTTGTAGCTCTAAAAATAACCTAACCATAGCATTTCCTAAGTTGCTGTTTGAACACTAGTGGGGTACACTTCCAGAGTAAATTGCATTTTTCCTGTATTGGTTGCCACTTCTCATGTCTGGAGACACTATGAGAACAAATGGTTACTCAATCCTTTGTGATCAAGTAGAGAATCAGAGAATTTCCCTGCAGTTATCTTACAGTTCCTTCCTCTTTCCAGAGCATTTATTCTTATTTAAATCATTACAATAGCAAATTGAGGTCCAGTAAGCAGAATGTAACAAACATGAAAACTAAGAGATGGCTGATGAAGATC
Organism: Aegithalos caudatus; assembly: GCA_013389925.1. Classification (NCBI taxonomy): domain Eukaryota; kingdom Metazoa; phylum Chordata; class Aves; order Passeriformes; family Aegithalidae; genus Aegithalos; species Aegithalos caudatus. Next base: position 32,770 of record WEIU01006440.1, on the reverse strand, counting down.
ATAGCCCTAAAAACCTGACCTTCCCATCACTTTCACTAACTTTTAAAATAATAGAATGGTATGTAAGTATTAGAGCACTGAAAGGAAGAGAACAGGCTGGTCACCTGTCTTTTTTGATTTCAAAACCTTGAACTCTTTAAATAATGAAATTGAGTAGATAGCAAGTAGAGAATCAGTCACCTAAATCTAGAAGAAATCTGTTATTTTCTGATTATTTTAACCATGATATTTAAGATTATACATCCTTAGAAGAAAGGTATTGGTAGAAGTTTGTCTTTTCTCCAGACTGAAGATTGGTTAGAGAATTTTTCTCTTGGAATAGAATTTAAAATTATTCTGCTTGCTGTAGTTTGTTGGAACATCAGGAATTTTTATTCTCTGGATTTTTTTACCAAATGTTGCTCAGAAAAGTAGCTTTTGTGCCAAAAGGATTCTCATTTCAAAAATAGCCATGTATAGGAACGGTATGTACGGAAACCTAAATTTTCTTAATATAAAAAAATGTAAAATTTTTTTGAGTTTTTGAACAAAACACTTCATTGTGAAGTAGGTACATAGATTTTTTCATTTGGCTTGATAGTGGCTATTCAAGACAAAGAAATACACAGGTTAATGATGTAGAAAACGTTCTTGGGCAAAGAGTATAGATTTGTTTGCCTGTGAGTAATAGCCCTTTCTGGGTCTGTGTGCCTAAATAAGTGGGTAACTTTTTTAGAAATAGACATTGTATGCACCAATAGCACTGTAATTAGCCCTTAATCTCCCACCCTCAAAACCCCCTGTCTACTATTTAAGCAAAATCAGACATTGCTGTCCAGCCTGGAGGTTTTATATTTATAATCTTTCATCTTCATCCATGATCACATATCCAAGTCACTGTGTTAGAGAGGAGTGTGCTTAGCACAGTAAGAAACCAAGGTCTTCTGTGTGTACATCCTTTTATCTTCTAAGCACAAGATTTGGAACTAGATATTAGAAGGGTGGACATTTTATTACTACTTCTTAATTTGTATTAAAATACATGCAAGTTAGCTAACAGCAAAAATATATAGAGGCTCCAGGATATTAAGATAAAATAGGAAGCAGTTGAAAATCTGCAAGTAAATGTGAGAGAAGGTGTGATGCATTGGAGAGTACATTCATATGTAGTTCTAGATCCATGGTAATTGCCTAAGCCTGTTTGGCTTTGCAGTGGAAAAAAAGTGCTAAAGGTCCCATTCCAGCCCAGTCAGAAAGCCTGCTGATCAATCATCTTTGATCAAAGGTCATTGATCAATATCTCCTGCCTGGGAGAGGAGAGAGTTGGAGAAAAGAGAGAACATGTGACTATGGCTTTGAAATTAAGTCTGCAGGACTGGCTTCCAACCCTAAGACCACAATAAAGGTGAATCTTAAGAAGGTGGATCTAAGCTTGTGGAGCTTGGTGATGAGTTCACATACCTGCCATGTCCAAGCAAAACCAGACCATTGCTGCCAAACTGACTGCAGCGACAGGAACACCCTCCCTGGAAGCCACAGATGGCATTTCATGGAGGCCACAGACAGTGTTTGGGCTGAGGCTTGCCTACTGCACTGTGTTGACTTCAAAGCAGTAACCTGCAGGTCCTGTTTTCTCCAGTGGGAGATCTAAGGGAAGATGTAAGGAAGAAGAAGTGACTGAGAAAGTTCTGTTCTTGACTGGAATCCAGGATGTTAAATGAAGGTCTTTCAAAAAGGAAGTTTTCTGTGGGGCCTAACAGAAGTACATTCCCCTGGAGGGGATTCTGAAGGCTCTTTCTGATGGTGTGGGAGCCTTTGGCCCTGGGATGCTCACTAAGAATCAAATAGCCATACTGTAATTCTCTGGTCAACTGCTTACTTATTTCTAAATTACTGACTGGGATGACTAACAGGCAGGAGCTTCCTTACTGTGACTTTTTGTCCTTTTTTTCCTTTCTGGAATGCTGACATGCACTTTTAGTATGTGCTAGCAGTGCTGCTTAAGCTGTTGAGATGATGTGAAGTACTTCCTGATTTTGAAAGTAAAAGCAAGGTGTGCCAAGCCAGCTGTGTTGGATGAGCTTTTGACACATGCTCCTCACTCAGATCAGAGGAAGAGTCTGTGGCAAATCCTGGTAATAACTCTCTGAAGGTGGAGTGTTGACTGCTGGTAGGAAAGCAGATGGAGAGTAGATGGCATTTACTACAGCTGATAGGCATAGAGGTTTTATGGCTCTTGGAGTGCACTACTGCAACACTGCAAACTTGTACACAGCTGTGTCAGGCCACTGCAAGGCATGTTCTGTGCTGGTGGGGAGCATTTGGTGCTGGAGCAGTGCCCTGCTGGAGAGATGCTGTAGGCTGGGAGGGGTGCACACTCCCACTGCTGAGAATTTTTCTATAACGAGGCAAGCAACTTTTTAATCTGTTTGACTAGACAATGCAAGTGCCCCTTGCCAAGAGCCTGTCTTCTCAGTTTAAAGATGTGTTAATTGAGTAATAGACCATATTTATCATGAGGGAACTATATGTCTCAGGAATGTCTGCCACTGAAACATGACAAGTTCTGCAAAGATGTATTTTTTTAAGTAGCACATCCTTGTTGCACTGCGTGGGTTCTGCTGTGGCTATTGTTCCAGACAGGACTGGCCATAACCCCTGGAACAGATCAGCAGTGTGGACTTTGTTTTGTTATTGTGGTAACCCTTGTAACCCAAGAAGTCAATAGCTGACTTTTTAATTTTAATTTATCTTATTATAAAGAAATGGCAATGTGCTTCTGGTAAAGAAATCCAATTCTCTTTGTTTCTTCCAGCCCATAAAGAAATATTATGTTCACCAGATCTCACTTCTTCAATAATTTTGAGCCTACAGTCCTGAGATTATGCCCCTCAAAGATCCAATGAAGGATTGCTCTGTCTAAATTTTCATTAAATCTCAAAGTAATTATTGTATGTTTATAGTCTCAGTCTCCATCTAGGACATCAATTCACTAATCTTCAAGATTTTGGAAATAAGATTGCAAAAGACTGTCTTGAGATGTCTTAAGCAAGTTTGCCTCTCTGATGATAGATACTAAAACAGAATACAGTCAGTCTCCTTTCAGATATCAGATACTCAAAATGACTCGTCAGTTTTGAAAGGTAGAGACCCTCAGTGAGTGCTTTTCCATGAGGTATCTTGTTGAAATATTACTTCCTAAAGCTTGTAATAATTTAAGACATCTAGAATTATATGAGACAATAGTTCATAAAAATGTATTTTTAAAAATTGAATTTAAATTAAAATCAGACTACTTTTGCTTCTGACATACGTTTTAAAAGCATTATACTGAATTTTTATGAGGAAAAGTCTCAGCTGATTTTGATGTTAACATCCTGTCTGCTGTCTGGAAACACTGACTTGTGTTTACTGGTCACTGAAAAACATCTTGATTGGCCCAAGTAGCAAACTACAAACAAGTTAGTAGATTTCTAAACCAAATTGGACACACAGGCACAGTTCTCAGGACCTGTGAAGAGACAGAAACAGAAAGCAGATTTGGGTAGGCTTTGTCTACAGCAGGAGCATTTGGGCAAACTTCACAGCTGTTGTCACTGTTTGTCATGAGGAGCTTGTGGGGCAAAGTCCCTGTTACTGACAGTGCCTGCAGGGATGTGTCACTTGACCTTGGGTAAAGTTTGATGACAGGGAAGTTAAAGTAGAATCCTGTTGCTGGAAACAATGAAGGCAAACTTATTTAGAATCCAGACTTACTTCTACATGGCTGATTGTAAAACTGATTTGTTATTACATACCTTTGATTCTACCTTTTGCCTAATGGATATTGTTCTAGAGGATGTAATGTTATTCTAACATCTGCTTTCATGGTGTCTCTAATTGAGGAAAAGTTTTGATGTAGATATTTAAATGTGGTTTTACAGAGAAAAAAACCCCACAGTGCACATCTTAAAACACAGGAAAAGGAAATCCCACTGCCATGTAGTTGGGTCAGCCATGAAAATGAATCATAAGAATTTTCCAAAATCAAAAACTCCGAGGTTCACCATCCCTAATATTAAAGCCCTGGTTGGTCCAAGGCCAAACGTGTTCCTGGTTTGTGTCCTGGCTGACAATTTGAGGGAGAGCTTCACCAGAAACAGTTTTACTAGATGACAATATACAATGCATTTTAACACTGCATGTTTTATATCTCCTCTTTTTGAGACATACTGTTTTTCTTAAGAGTTGTCTAAAGACCACAAATATTCAGTTATAATAATTAAGTCTAGAATGTGCTGATTATTTCTAGACTGTTCATAGCTGGACCACTCAGTAAAACAATTATAAATTTGAAAGTGTGTAACCTCTCCTACTTGGTGTACCTAAAAAGTGTACATGTTTAAAATGCCTCTCAGGAGCCCTGTCTCTCAGTCTGAAGAGATAACCTGACACCTAGTGACAATAGCTCCTTCTTATCCACTTTAAACTTCCCTGTGTCTTTGACCAAATGGCTTTTATGATGCAACAGAGATTATGAAATAACATCAGGGGACTACTAAGGAGCATTTTGAGGTCCTTTCATTTTTTAATTCATTCTGAAGGCTTCCATGTAGGTGTAGCTGTTTTATCAAAAATGCTTTTGCTTTAATTGAACCAATCTCTTTAATTCATGAAGGAAAGGAACAGGGATTTTCCAAGATACCCTGTAGCAATTTATGCAGAGAGAAGAACTGTATTATCTTGGAAAAATTTGCTATTACTGCTTATTTTATTTTATTATTAAGATCTGCTGTAACAGCACAAGCTTCTTGTCTTTCAAAGGGAATTTCCTACAAAGGTGAATTCAACTTTTTTTGTGGGAATGCTGAAGCCATCAGATCTCATGACAATTAACACAGCATCTCAAGTGAGTGGTTGGATTGTGTGACAGTGGTTGGGAATGCGTTTTTTGAAAGGGAAAAAAAAAAATGGGAAATAGTTTTGTGCTGAGTCAGCAAGGTGAATTAGCTCACCAAGGCATTCACTAAAGGGTCCTTGGCCAAGGAAGAGAAAAGTCTGTGTGGTCAAGAGCAGTGGCAGAAAGAAGCCTGGTGGGTGTAGGATGAACAGTATCTTTTTTTTCAGTGATGAAGAGCAGCTAGAATGGCACAGCTTTACTGTAGCTCTTTATACTGGTAAAACATAAAGAAAATAATAACTAATGGGAATCAATCCTAATGGAAAAATAATAACTGGAATTGTTGAGATGCTGGGAAAGCAGTGTTTCCTAAGTGGTCATGGAAGATTCTTCCTGGTTCAGAATGTGTAAGGTCCCTGAATCAGTGAATTGGAAACTGGATCCACAGCCACTTCTCCCTTGATGGACTTTGTTATTGCCATCTTGATTATAGATGTGAAAAATTGTAGTTACAGATACAAAACTGGCACATGGAGGAAGCAGCTTTAACTTCCTCTTGCCTCACATATTTCCAGTGCTGCCTTGAGGAATTCTGATTTGTTCTTTACTTCTTCCCTTGACAAAGAGTCATCAGAAACCATAAAAATTCCCTATTTTGTGGAGTGGTCTAAAAACAAATGGATGAAAAGTGGAAGATCCCCAAACTCTGTCTTAAGAGTGACCATACTAGGACAGTATGGTATTATGCTGGCATTATGCATAAATTTCTGCTCAGCAATGATGAAGAGGATTTACTTCTCTAATCCTTGTAGTGTTTTACTTAAGTATTGTGTTGTCTCAAAAATATGCATTTCTTTCCATCAAGACTTTCTAAGCTAAATGATTCATAGAGAGGAGGAACAAAACCGCATATTTTAATATGATTATAGATAATTCAATTTCCATGCTGGTGATCAGCAATTAATTAGTAGCTGAAAACATTAATCCAGTCTGTGAACCACAAAGCTACAGTCTATCCCAACGGCTCCAAGATAGAGCAAATCTTTGGAGCCAGTTTAGTAATATAAGTAGACCATAAATCTGACCAAAGCGATCTAATGAAAAGTTCAAGCACGACCCAATGGTCTCTAGAAAGTTAGAATTCCAGAATAATTGAATTCAGAGTAATTTTATCCATTTGTGTGGGCTTCTGTGAAGTGGGAGATGGACAAGAGTTTTATTTCATTCTGGCTCTTCTAAAGAAATCTTAGACGTTTCCTTACTGATCAGATTACTTTTAGTTTTCTGTACGACATTTTATTAGAGTTTGTTGGGACTGTCTGCTATTGTTCCTCACGTAATCTTATGGAAATTCTGGGCAGCGGTAAGCACAATGGTTTTACCACCATGATTGGTACACATTTTCCACACATGATAAATGCAAGTGATTTGCTAAATGCCTGCCAATTAAATACTGTAACTTTCCCTTTTTACGCAATTATTCATATAAGCTAGAGACTTCAATCATCACTAGTTCACAATTCTGCCTTTATAACAATTAAACCAGTTATGGTATTGAAATGGGTTCTTGTATCTTCTACTGGCAGCAACAGTCTTGGTTAAAAGGATGGCGAATATAATCTACAACAGTTCCAAAAGCAGGAAATACTTCAAGCAAATTCCAGTGTAGTTTTTTGTCTGGTTATTTGTGAAGTTCCCAGCAACTTCCATCTGTCTCCCCTGGCTTCCATGTAATAAGTTAATAGTGCAATAATAGCTGATGAACGGAGAGGGAGCAGAGGAAACAGCAGAGTTGTGCTAAGAATGGAACGATGTGCCCTTACGATGATAAACTGATCCCATTCCATTAAATCACAAAGCTGTCTCCACTCTTGTCTTCATCCCACATGAGCGGCTGAAGAAAAAATCGTGGAATTGCTATCGCTCACTGCAGCTGTCAGGAAACGATACTAATTAGTTTAATTTGCAATAACACAAGCACTTAACTCTCCAAATAATCTAAGTTAGTAAGTCAGTTTTTATATTATGACAATGACATGTTTAAGAGCCTCTGGAGCAGTGATTTCTTTAACCTCTGACTCAAATGTCTTTCAAAGGAACACAACAAAACTCTTTGTCCCGTGTTTTTCCAGTACCTGCTTGTGAGGGCAATTACTTGATAGGAAATTGTGGCAGCGTTGCTTAAAGAGGAGAAAACCTGACAGATGGTGTACACTGGTATTTTGCAAGAAAGTGTAACAAAACATTATTGAAAAAAAAAAAACAAACCAACAGAAACCTGTCCTATGGAATTAATGGCCAGAGGATGATATCAAAAAAAGATGGTCAAACTGCCTTGGCCTCCTCCTTTCCTGGCTTTGTGTTATTTCTTGCTTTGGAAATTTCTTCTTTGTTTCATTCTCTGGCATGCACACACTTTTCTGGTATTGTGTATGAATTTCTAATGCTTCTGAACAAGGCAGAAAATGTTGATGAAACATTTGGAAGTACTAGTCAATTGCAAAAAGAACAAATATCACTCTATTGGCTTGA
>WEIU01006440.1:4252-25341 GCA_013389925.1 Aegithalos caudatus | reverse complement strand
CACTCCCCCCCCCCCCACCTATAAATAAAGTTGGGCTTGCTTGCTTTAGATGTCTCATATTTCACTCTGGACAGTCATAGGACGTTGTTTGACCTTCTGAAATTCTCTGATATAATTAGCAATTTAATGTAACATCAACATGCTGACTTTAAAGTTGTGGAGTAATCAAACATTGAAATGAATGGGGCATTTTTACCTCTCCAAGCTTGTGTTTCAGGCTCTATGCAAATTCAAATACTATATTAAGGCACTGCTTCTGTTTTTGGTGATTATTTTGTACTGACTTAATATATTGACAATAGTGATGGTGTGGAGAAAGCCATGGCGGTGCATGCCCCCATCTCCTCTATCTTCATTTTTAAATAATGACTTACATTTTGAAGCAGAGCATTTTGCAAAGAGAAAAATTCAGTGATGAATTCTTCAGTGATGGAATTGTGGAAATAGGCATTTCCTGAAAACAAACACATTAGGCTGACTTAGAAGACTTGACTGAATGGTCTTTTAAAGGCTTCAGTCAGACCTTGGATTTTAAGACCTTTATGTAATCAGTACAGTTCCATTGTACAGAATCAATCATCTCAGGATCTCTTCTGCTTCCTGGACTTTATTTTAAGACATTACTTAGAGACATACTCATCCCAGTCATTACAGTCCAGTGAGGGTCTGAAAATCCTGAATGCCAGGAACAATTGTAACAGTTTAAAAAGTGTATCAATATAGTAAAGAGGAAAGAAATTCTCTGTAATCAGGGCCTGGTGGGGGGGAAGCAAGAAAACAAAGGCTTATTTACTCAAAGAAAAAAATCCTAGAACTCCTTGTTTCTTCAAACTTCATAATAGAGTTTATCAACTGTCAATAACCAAATGCATGTTTCTCTTTTCCCAAGAGCTGATTAAAGCTGTGGTTGCCTCCTGTAATTCAGGGCATTCCATTGTGTTTGTTTCTCCTGGAATTTTCAGGCTGAATTACTGTAACTAATATACCACTAACTGTACTGCAAGAGTCCTGACCTTTTGAATCTCTGCTTCTTAGCAGAAAATTGGCAGAGAAAATTTCAACACAATAAATGCTTTTAATGTTTTACTTTATTTTGATCCAGAAATACATATACACCATCTTATTAAGTTAGTTTGCCACCAGTATCAGATTGGGTTGGAGAGTTCTAAAGATGAGGAGATGGGAAAAGATGAACTATTCCATTTGCAATGGATTCGCAATAACCAGGAAAAGACCAAAAACTTAGTGCTTTTGGCCTCACTCTGAAATGGGACCATACTTGTGTACAAGTATCTATACACACTGATCACAAGCCCTCCCAGAAGTTCCTTCCTTTTGGAAATATTCAAATTTTCACATATTCTTCAGAAATGGGGAGAAAGGTTTTGTAGCTTAAAAAATTATTACCTGAAATGTGGTTCTGATTATTCCTTGAATTCAAATAATTGTATTAGCTCATTAGGCCGTGCACAAATTGAGGAAGCATTCAAATGACAGGCACTAAATATTTTTGCCAGGCAAACAGATTCCACCTTCTTGTGGTCATTGGTAGCATGTCAAGGCTTCTGCTTACAGCAGAGCCTTAGCAACACGACACTGCATGATATGAAATGGAGGCACTGGAGGCTGCAGAGAAGAGACTGTCTGTGGTAACTGGAGGGTTGGTAAATGACAGTCATTTCAGGATGCTCATGTGCTGGCTGAATCAGTTTAGGAAGTCTATGTTTCTTGAGGCTGCTTTCTTTTTTCCTAGGTGTGAGGGAAATATTGATATTTATCAAGTAGTTCTGTAGTACATTGCTTTTGCAGACACATCCTACACTGAGATAAACACAATAAAGTTTTGGTAAGGGTGAAAAATACACAAAGTGAAATTTCCCTTGGCCAGGGACTTCTGTGCTTTTTTCAGGGATAGTGTCACTTTTGGATAGGCTGGTGAGTCTAGGAATAACCAAATGATCTCTGTATGCAAAAGCAATACCCAGATGACCCTGGCTCTCTGTGCCAGCATGGAACCACAAGATCCCTGTGAAGAGTAAAACCTGGCTCAGCATGTGACATGGAACCTTCAAACTAAAGGTGAGTTGCCACAGGAGGACCTTACTGCACAGGACTAAGAATAACAATATGCTACATTTTTCCTAAAAAATAATTTCTGACACTAACCTCTTCAAGCTAAAGCTAGTAATTTCACATAGTCGTATGGATAGGATTGCTAGTTTTCCCTCACATCTCTTCTTATCCATTGTTTCCGATCCTCATCCTCAATACACCAATTTGTCATTGCTGACTTCAATGTTATAAAATATTTAGCTTTTTGATGCTAGATTAAATAGAATAAATAAAACACAACTGCTTCACAGCTACTATTACTACTACTACACTACTATCCAAACTCCTGTACAGATGGATGATATGAATGTAAGCAGATAAATCACTCAACAAAATTAAAAATAATAAGATTGTTCATCAACAACAAAAACATCACTATTTAAAGATAGGATTTTCAAAATTCTACAGTTAGCAGAGTTGGGTATTTCAAGGGAAATCTTTTAGTAGCCTTTACATTGTTTGTACATTTAGTTAGAACCAAAGTGAAAAAAACAGATTTTTTTAATGAGTCTGCTCTCTGAGGACAGCAATGTAGCTGAANACAATGAAAAATATCTTCTTCTAAAGTGTGTAATTACACTCTGTCGCTCTCAAATCTCCTCTGGTTTCTGAGCTCATTTAATAATAGTGAACAGATGAGCAAAAGTTACAAATGAAGGTACTATCAATTTGCTGCTCAGCACATAAATACCTATAATGATAGTGTGCTTGTCAGCATCCATTGTTTCCAGTTCTGCCCATTTTCTATTTCTACAGGGATTTCCATTCCTCTTATGCCGACAGCAAGAGACAAACAGGGATTTCAGACTAGGCAAAAAGGGCCCCAAGAATCAGAGTGTGTATATTAGTGTCTGTATTCCCTGAGGCTTAGATTGCTAAATCAAAAAGTTTTACCTTGGCGATTCACATCTGTACAAGTCTGGCAAGTCCAGATTGATTTGCCTACTAACAAGAAGTTTCTGGAGTGAATTGAGGCAAAAGGTTTGGACTTACCTCTACTTTTGTCAAAAGCACAAGTCCATTTTGTATGTCACATTCCACTTAACCAATTTTGTATCTAAATGGACACACCATGAGGAAATGTTTGTAGAAGCGCAGTGGAAACCTCTGAGAAGATGACTGTGGGGAGATTCATGAATGGCATTATGTTGTATGGGAAGGAGGGAGTGAAAATTTTTAAGTCAGAGGGTATAAAACAAGTAATCCCTCATTATCTCCCCTACAGATATTCTGACCTATGAATATTGCCTTATTCTTGCCACTCCTCAAAGCCTCCTGGCAGCCACTCTGCAATTGTAGCAAGCAGTCAATTGTAAATATTAGAATAGCAGTTTTGCCCTNATGTCTGGCTTGTTGTGTTAAGTGCCACTACAAATTAGAAAGTTGCATGGGCGTGGAGTTTCTCTGTATGCTCAGTGCAGGGCTGGGACACTCTGTGGTGGAGGGAACCATGCTGTCTTGCAGATTATAGGTAGGAGTAATGCTTTAGCCAATAGATAGACCTGTCAGGTTTTGTCAGGACAAGGTTTCCCATATCCCATTTCAAGTGTCTTGGTCTAAGAGGGAGGCCTGATGAGGATCTTGGCCTCTCATGTCATCCTGGGAGTGCTGTCTGTACAGCTTTGAGTTTATTCTCCTTTTCAGACATGCTAAATTTGTATCCATATCCTACAGCCTGTTCTAAGAGGAAGCCTTAAGCTGCACTCCAGTGTTTTCTGGAAGTGAAGAGACACCACAGTCCGAAAATTATTTTGCTCTTACACCATAGATCCAATGGGTTTTGTGACAGAGGGACTATGTGGCACACATATGGGTGTGCCTGGACCCTAACATATCCTAGACCTCTCTTGCTGGAAGTACTTCCTGTGCCAAACCTCAGATTTCCCTACATCCAGTAAGGAAACAAGGTGGGCCAGGCAGGGCAGAGTTATTGGCTGCAATTCTAGTAGAAACTGTGGGGTTTGTGTGAGTATATGCAAAGTACACTCATCATTTCTCCTGTCAATTTCCTGTTTTCCTGAATCTTTCCCTTCAAATGAAGACAGGCTCTGAATCTTTGCTGATCTGGCCCTGCTACATTTTATTGGTAAAACACCACATTGTGCTCTGCTTTTAATATATTCATTTCTTAACATTTTAAGTCGGAAAAAAAAATTGCCACTGTTCTGTGTAACGTTTAAACATCACTATTTACAGCACAGGCTTCTCCAAATGGGTTGCACTGATGTTGCCCTGAGAAAGCACAGTACAGATGGGACAAGGCTAGGCTGTGACATTTTTTATGAGCAGTGGGAAAATCCCCTCAGGGCAATCATTTGCTTTGCTACACACAGGCATTCCAGGGCAGACTCAACAGCAGTCTCTAGAATACCTTCCTCTGGAATACATCCTTGTTATTGGGATGTAAAATGGAGGGCTTCATCAGTGCCATATAGGCAGTGCTCCCATAAAAATATTTATCCATTATATTTATTCAGTTTGTTTCTATAGGGAGATACCCCATGCATCTTAATTCAGAAATCCAGATTATATTGGGTCGTTTGCCCTAGTGTGTTTTCCAGAATTGAAGGTACTTTTCTCCTGCTTTTAGTAGTAGCCCCTTAAAATATTTGCTATAAAGCCAAACCTTTTGGAAATTAAAAAAAGGACAAGCCTGCCTCTGCTTGAACCTGATCTTTCTACTGAAACCTGCCCTTATCCCCTACCCATCCTTTCTCTGGGTACTTCAGAACTTCAAGCTTGTGATTTCTATTGCAGGATTAAAGAAGGGTGTCTCAAAGAATCAGGCTTTGAATAAATACTTGGATTTTAGTAAGGGTCAGGACAAGATGAACCCTGCCCACAGCCCTTGCTTCTCCCCCTTCTCTGTGAGGGCTCCTGTGTGTGGGAAGGTGCACTCTTGCATGTACATGCATGCACCTTCACAGAAAAGTGAAGCTGTTGTCTTCTCCATTCACTGTATTCTAACAACTTTAATTTAATTTAATGAGGTGCACAGAACTGATATGAATAATAAACTATATTGAGCTATATTCACAAAAGAAGAGGAATAGCAGCCTTTATTCGGTTTCTCTGTCTTTTATATCTTCTCTCATTTTCTATCTTCATTTTGTTCAGATCAAGTATACTTTGTAAAAGAACCCTCTGCTTTTTTGTGTGTGTTAGTTTTGTAAGAGAATAAGTAAGCTCTTTGGACACTTAAGTGAGTTGAACTGCAGGTTAGAAAAATTAATACTCTGTTTGCCTAATTCAATAAAAACTTTTTTCCTATCTGTTTGGATTATCATGCATATCTGATTTGGCTGCTGGGACTAAATCCACACTCCAGGCCTTGTGCAATCCAAAAGCAGCCCAGGTTGTAAATCCTGGTCCTGAGGCCCAAAAGCCACAATGTTGAGAGTTCTCTGCTATGCAAGTCCTCCCTACTGGTCCCCTTTGCCCCATCCCCTTTAGCTGCAGGTTTTGACTAGGAGGAAAATGCTTGTCACAGGCTCTTATCAGAAGAATTTCTCATTTGGCATCTATCCCTGCTGGTTAGCACAGCAGCACCAGTGGTGCAGCTCAGAGTGTGGAAAAGATGGTAGAACCACACTATTCTTTGTGTATTGAGTCATTCCTGCTGCAAACAGCACAGAGTGCACTTCATTCAGATGTAATGTGTGGGACAGCAGACCCTGAGACTAGATGAAATAAAGGAGTGGGTTATGTTTTTTTATTGATTGAATAGATGTTCAATCAATATAAACCTGAGGCCAGATTTATGTTGTAGTTGAGCCCAATGATTAGTATCACAACTGTGAATGCCACAATCAAATACTCACTGATTATAGACAGTCCTTAAAAATAACTTGAGAAACTACAAGGTGATATTAGCTTCCTATAGATCTTTCACCTTATTAGTTTTTAGGTTTAATTATATTCCTACTTGTTCTATATCTCTCTCAGGCCTGCCTCCCCCGTCTCACAAACATGTGTACAAATGATGTACACAGTATATTGAAGACCCAGAGGTGCTTTGCAAGTTGTGAATTTTATTTTCTTTTAAGCCATTACCTTCTCACCTGTGAAGGAATGTGATGAGCCAGCTAAGCCAGTTGTCTGGCTGTGTCACGTAACTGCAGCAGTTCAAGACATTTGAAAGCAAGAGAAGGTTTGGTGCTTCAAATATTGATGTCTTTTTCTCCAACGAAAAGGTCTTTTCCATCCCCATCACAGAATTGGGCCTAAAGAAACATCTAGAGTTAGCAGCCTTTATATGTATGCACACATGGGAGAACAGATGCCAGGTTAAAAAATAAAAAAAAGAAACTGTGAAAAATGATGGGAAAAGTCATCTGTTTCAGTGACCTTCTAATTCTGCTGTACTGGTCCTCTGGAGGACATTGCTGTCAGTGGCATTTACATCTCTGAATTGAAGGGGATGTGAATCCATGAGATGAGAGCATTCATCTCCTCCTTGAAAGTGTCAGTTCCCCCAGTTCCTGTTTCCCAGAGCATTTTTAAGATCTAGCTTTTGTTTTCTGCAAAATGTAAGTCCATGAGAGACAACTGCCAGGCTTCATCGTGGTCTTACCATTAACAATTGACCAGCAGTTCTGGGATGAAAACAAATCAGTTCAAATAAGGGTGGGGAGAGCAGGCCAAGACTGTCCTGACTGCATTTCATGACACAGGCATGTTCCAGACTGACCAGTGCTCAGCAAGGACAAAAGCCTCATCTTTCCCTTGATAAAGCTCTTGTCAGGTCCTAGACAAGACAATGCACTAGTAGATTTTCCATCTTTCAGAAAGGAAAAGCAAAAGGTAAAAATATCTTGTACACTCAGTTTCAGCAGTAAATTAAATCTGTTTCTACTGAGGTATTTTTCTTATAATTATCCCACAGCTCTTATGTTATGCATCCCTGTCTCCTGTGCCACAACAAATTCCTAATATTCTCTTTTAGATAATTCTGTCAGAAATCTTGTTTTCCCATTTAAATAAATCAATATAGACATCATCTGAGGTGGAAAGTCCAAGCTCACTAAACAACTCCAGGTAAGATTTGCTTTGTAACAATGACCAGATTTTTCCAACTGAAGTTGTGTGTGTTCAGTATATCTGAAAAGAACAATCCTTGCTATTTAGAGTTGATACTTTGACATTCCATTTTACTCCAGAAAGAAAAATAGTTTAAGTTTTATTTGAAAAACTCTTCAAATGTGATTTATCAACTAGGAAAGCATTCAGTTATCATTTGAGATTATAAGGTTTGTGCAAGTTTGCATATTAATAAATAATAATACATCTGCCATGCAGGTCTTGTTTCTGGGAGTTGGAGTGGAAGAGCAGATATTGTAACCTCTGCAGTTTTGCTTTTGCCTGAGGCAAGATCTTGGCTCCATGGAAAGCAGTAGCAAATCTTGCATGAGGGACACAGGATTTCATCTCAGATTTTCAGTATTACAGTGTGCATCATGCACCACTGACCAAAGTCTGTCTCGGCCTCTATAGTATTTACAATTGTTATGTGTTGGGATGAAGTTCCAGTGCTCACATTACCAAAGAAAATCCTTCAGGTAGATTTATTAACACTGAGGCTAAAGATACATTGTATGGTGGCTTTTGGCCCAAGCACAACATGCATATGCACATGTACTCCACATCTCACCTGGTCTAAGCACTTGATGAATGCAAAAGTACACATTGCTCCCAGAACACCAAAATTTCTTTCTCAATTTCACCTTCCAGTTTATTTCCACATTTTAGTGCTAGATCAATAATTGTCAGGACCCTGTGTGCCAGAAGGGTCTAGTGACCATGGTCAGCTTCACCTGGGGGTTCCCATTACGTGCCCTGCCCATAAAGACAGAACTATAGTGTAGGTCAGGGGCTCTATTTAAGCTCTGTCCTTGCTAGTTCAGATTGCTTCTTGAGAGTAATAAATTTTGTGAATTGGGAAACAAACACTCCACCCAGGAAAAGAACCGCTTAAGGTCAGATTAAAAGATTTTTGTGGTGGTTAAAGAAATAGAATAAAACTTTTGGAAAATGTTAGCCTAATGTATTACAAATGAGATATATACTGAGATAAAAGAGTAAATATTTTTGTGGGGTTTTTTTGGCTTGGTTTGTTTGGTGGGTTTTTTCCTCTTTTTGTTTGTTTGTAGCTGTTGGCCTCATTTCTAAATGATTCAGATTTTAATTTGGTTACATTTTAACTGAAAAAATCACATCAGAATGAAAAGTAATGCCTAGACTATATTATGAAGAAACAGTTGTTTCTAGAACAGTATTTGTCTACAAATACATCCTCTGGCTGGGGGAATATGGGGAAAAGGCAGTAGTGCAAAGATCTCTTTACTTTCCCTATTGTTCCTACCTACAGTAGGAGCTGTGTAGGAACTTGATGGCTCCTGACATGCACACTGGAGGTTACTGTCTTCTCTTTTTCAAGATTATTTTAAACTGAAGGCTAGATTCAGCCCACTTCTTTACAAGTTCAAGAATACAGTGTATTATACATTCTGAATAGTGGTTTCTCTATGTGTGTTTTAGCTTCAGTTATTCTTCCTATTTCTTCATACTGTTGCTTATAAGTACAATAATTTGCAGCATCCTCATCAGTTGACTCCCTAATTATTTTTGAATAATCTTCTTGACCTTTTTCACTAGCAACCAAGTATTTGTTAAAGACCCACCGAGAATGGAAAGAAGAGGAGAGTATAAATAGTTTCTTGAAGTAAGTATCTTTCCATTTTTCATATGAAACTGCTTTAACGGATGTTGTTCTTAAAATATACAACTGACATAAACCCAAAGCAGCTACAAGAAATAAATTTCTCACGAAGGATGCCAGCCTACAGAAACATTACAATGAGCTAGGGCATGTTTTTTTAATTGCAAACACCCTAAACAGCATGCAATTGCCTTATTTTTGTACAATGCTTATAACTAATGCACTGTCAGGAAAAAGAATCTAAATTCCTAAAAATAATTTTGAATAATTAATTATAGCCACCTGTTTAAATGGAATGTCTCAAACACCTAAGGCAGCAGGATCTGGAAGAGAATAATTCAGCAAAACAATAGTATCCATCCAAAGTCAAGGTGAACACATGCTGGAAACTTGTTAATGCTGGGGAGTTTATCCAAGATTTGCAGCTTGGCCAGTAGGACATAAAAGAAAATTGGTGATGTCTTCAAGGCAGGTACCAGGGTGAGACAGCGCTGTCTGAATGGTGGCTGAGTGGCTTCCCTTACTGCCCTACTGAATAGTCCAGGGGAATAAAACTCTGCGTATGTGTGCCAAAGAGCCACCCTTTTGAAGTCTTGGATCCCAGGCTATGTTTTTCCAGGCATTCTGAGTTCATTCACAGCTGAACATTATTCATCTTGCAGTAGAAACTGGTAAACAAGTGGAAGTTTCTTCCTGGTGTGAAAGATGCTCTTCCCCAGCCCCCTGACACTTTGTATCTTTGTCAGGGTTACCTGGTTTTCTTTCTTTTTTATTTTCTTTTGTAGTGATAATCCTTGTTTGGTGTCTTTGTAGTTTATGAGCTGAGAGAAGGAAGGATGGACAGAGTAGCCAGTGTGCCTGTAAATTTTTCTTAAAACCTCTTGTCTTTGATATTGGCTACTGCTATTCCCTGTGTAGAAGGGGGTGCAGATGGGGATACCTACAGATCATTAATTGCTTTGATTTAGTAACAGCAAAAGTACTTTTGTGTTAGAACTGACTCATTGAGTTAAGGAGGCCTGATGGAGTAACAGTAACAGTAAAATACAACAGAAGGCGGAAAGTTTGGGCAAAACCTTTCCATATTGTTCCTTATTCTAAATTCTAGTTGACTTTAGCAACAATTTTGGTTTCGTTTGTATCAGGTTACAAAAATTACAGATTTTGGAAACAGAATAGATGAGAAGGGAATCATCTGAATGTTTATTCAAAGTTTGAATGCTCTCTACAGCAACAATTGTCAATGCAGGAAAGGAAATACAACTATATTGTCAATAAACCTTCAGTAAATTGGTCCTTAAATCACTTTAAGGCAAAGTTTAACTTAGTTACTTGTGTAACAGCGCAGAACCTACTTCTAATGTGACTGTAGGAATAGGACTTTTGGCACTGATACATATAAGATTCAGCCCTGGTTTTGAAGCTTCTTTTCTGTGTTGACTTGATCACTGATTCAAACCAGGTGATGGGCCAAATGAAATTTTAAAATATTTGAAATGTGTGAAGGAAGAGATAAGAAGCATATACTATTTTTCCTAGGGAATTTCTGTATGTTGCACATTTTACCAGTCTCTTTCTATACTAATTGTAATCCTAATGTTAGTGTCCCAACTAACAGTTGAAAATGATCCTTAATACAGAAAGTTTCCAGATCATTCAAAATGTTCTGAGAGTCTGTGTTCTGCCCTGCGTTTTGGAAGTGTTCTCCCAGACTGGGAAGCAGACTGGTCTGGAAGAATGCACAGAGCAGGGAATTAGGAATGACTGGGGAACCTTCCAGTGACCTGCTGCATAGCCTTGGGCAACCACTCTGCTCCTTGCCTCTTTTCCTTCTCACACTAAATGACCCCAGGAGGTGCATGTGAGGGCAGGAAGCTGGGAAGCAGCACGGTGGGATCCTTAGTTCATTCTCAAGCCTGTCTTTATGCAGAACAGAAATGTGACCGTTCTGCAGGCACTTTGCTCCTCCTTGGGCAGGGAAAAGGTAAGAGCTGCCTTAGCAAGTTCAGTGTTCAGACTTCACAATTTCCAGCAAACAGATGGTTCTGCCACTGGGGTTCTGTAACTTGCCCACAACAGCCTCCACTGACACTGCTTTACTGTCTTGCTCACCAAAACAAGATAGGCTCAGGTGAACTGCCTATTGACAGTGAAGTCTGGCCTCAGACAACTCTGGAGATATGCCCAAGAGCTGTTTCAGACAGTGCTTGTTGGCTTACTCCAAACTCATGCCAAGAAACATTTCAGTGTCTGGTGGCAACAGGCAGTTGTGTTCTGGGGCCTAGGAACACTCCTAAAAACGCAAGTTATTTCCCACATTGATGGATCCCAAGCTGGTATAGAATTTGTCTTGATAAAGATGTTTTAAAAGTATTTAAAGAGTATTAAAAATGTCAAATGTCAACAAATTGTTTTTATTGCAGTGGAGATGGACAAGTGTAGCCAGAAAATTGAAATCTGATGGTATTGAGACTATGCAGAAAGTAAAAACGCTAAGAGCTTTAGTGTCACTCTAAAACTCAAATTGAAGCTTTCACCACCTGAGCTGATGATAGGAATAACTAAATGTGCTGCTTTATCATGGCTGTACAGTGTCTTTGTGGGAGGGGCTTTGTTCTCTTTTCCTGAATTGCAGGAAAAATAGAATGGAGAGAAAGGATAATTTGTAAAGGACTGGCAGTGAAAATTACCTTTTTCCCTTAAAAATATGAAATACTCAAAATCTCAACTTTCTGTTGAGATTTGAAATAGAAATTGGGTTTTGTTATCCTAAAACTTTGTTAAACCAAGAAAGCATTTTCTGCCGAACTCTAAGCAAAGTATTGCAACAAACCTTCAAACAGAACATCACTAACAGGCCAAAACTGATTCTGCAGCCCACCAGAAGTCCTAGGGAAAAATTGGTGGTACAGAAAAGGTTGGCTTCAATTTGCAAGAAAAGAAAGCCTTCATGGCTTTAGAAGTGATGAAAGATAGCTGAGTAAAGGCTCAAGGAGCTGTGTCTGCAGCAAGGGAAGTGGGTGGACAGATCCCTGTATACAATAGTGCTGTGAGATGTGAAATTGCTAAAATAGCCCCTGCCTAATGTAATCACCTTTCAAAGAATATTTGAGAGGCATTTTGTCAGTGAAATATAAACAAAGGCTATGTTTGAAATTCGAAACTTGTCCAAAGTAATTTTTCTTTCAAAGGCTGTTTCCCGTGCTTGTGCTTGTTCTAGTGTTTTGAAAAGGCATCTTTTTAGAGGACAAGCTATTTTTAATTGTTTATTAAAAAAAATAACCAACCAAAAACCTTTTACAAAGCAGTAAAGAACAGCAAATGCATCTCTGAACAACTTTACATTTCTAGCACAATAGAAACTGCATCAAAGCAGCCATTACCCAAGAACTTTTAGGAACTTTTTCTTGAGCAGAGATCTCATGAGACTATAGAGAGAACAGCAGGCATGGTACCAACAAATTTTTTGCTATTTACAAATAGTCTGTATCAGGCAATAACTTCAGACTTTAGAATGATTTCTCATTCTAAAACATTCCAGCTTGCATTACAAACTAGTAGCATGATCCCTTAACTGTGCCCGTGTAAGACTCCTGTTGGCTTCAAAGGCAGAGTTGTGTTCAGGCTGACACAGGATCATGACCTTGACCCAGAGACAAATTATTTACTGTGGTCACTTCAACCTGGTCTGAATGGGAACTACCAAAAGAAAAGGGAGCAAAGTGCCTAATAGTCTGTATTAGCTGTTGCTTAAGGCAGGAAAGTAAAAACCATAAACCACAAAAAAACCTCACCTCTCTTTCTGCAACTAAAATTTTGTTGGGTGTTGAATTACAGAGGACAGACGTTAAGCTAGGATTCTGGATACAGTTAGGGTATCCAATCTAGGATAAATAAATAATAAATATGGGTACCCTAATAAATCTAGGGTATCTCAAGTATCCCATGATGTCTCTTACAATCACTAATGATGACCTTTGGCATCTCAAACGCAAAGTTTATGAGCACCAGGAATAGTGACACGTGGTTTCTCATGGATTTTGTCTGGTGTCAGACTACGAGTCATGGCAAGTTTTTTGCTGCAGGTGGCCCATTTATATCTGCTTTCCTTGTCAGTTGATTCTTGTGTAATGAGACAGTTCATCTTGCAACTTTTCTTATGGCAGGTCACACTGGGGGAGAAATGACAGGACTTCCTACACTGGGGGAGAAATGACAGGACTTCCTACACTGGGGGAGAAATGACAGGACTTCCTACACTGGGGGAGAAATGACAGGACTTCCTACACTGGGGGAGAAATGACAGGACTTCCCTCCTATCCCTTTTCTTATTGTTCATTGCTGGTAGGAACTTACTGATCTCTTTCACCTCTGTACTTCAGGTCTTTCTAGTAAATTTTAAATTATTGTTTGTTTCAACCATCACCCATAAGTTTTTAGGGGGTGTTGTGTACGTATCATGACTGTGTGTGATTTGATTTACAGGAAACTTAGGGGGCAGAAAAAGTCACTGATGTTATTTGCAGGCATTGGTGGAAATTATCTCAGAAGGAAACCTGTTAGAAACCTGTTAATTTGTGGGCATTAACATAGTTTTTCTTTGTTGCAATGGGAATCACCAGAAGGTTTCTATTGTATATTCTACCTTTCTTTGTGCTTGGAGAGTAAAAAAATATAGGTGTCTTATTCCCTGTGAGAGGGCACATACCACAGGGTCTCAGACCCTTTATGATCTTCCTAGGAAATCCTTGATTATACAGAAGTGGGGGGCAGTGACTGAATTGCAAGCTACCAGGGGCTCCCACTGCCATCTCCAAGAGAAAAGTCACCCCACTGCCACTTGATGGCTTTACCTTGCTATTCATGCCCACTCAGGTGGCCAGCTGCAGCCTAGACTAAAACTTTAAGAATGTGTGGAAGTGAGTTTTGTGTTATTCGTCAGTCGTGAATATATGAAAGAGAAATCCAGCCTGGCAGTTGCACAGTTATTTACATGCCTGGTTTCCCACGAAGCCTACCTCCTGTTTCGATTCTTTGTTAGCTGTTGTTTCTAATTTTTGTGAAGGCTTCAGGAAGCTTGTTTTAGCTGCAGTGAGTGAATTGTCTTGGCAGAAATGAGAGAAAAGTTAAGAGGAGGGGTCTGCTACATTGTGCAGACGTTGTACATTGAATTAATCGAAAATATATTGCTATCAATAGACTTCAGACTTCCTCTCCTCTCTCTTTCCAAGCTGAAAGCCACCCACAGCCTCAGTGATGCCGAGGGTTGTTGGGCAGCAGAGGGGAGTTGCTGAGCTCAGGGTGATGCCTTGAGAGGCTACCTAGAACAGGCTTGACAGTGTTAAAGGAATAAAATAGGTTTTTAATAAAAGGCCTTGGAAGAATACACCTTGGGCAGTACAAGAGCCTGGCCGAGGCTGCATCCAAGATGGACGACAGATCACACTTTTTCACTTTATAAGTTTTGGTCCTTTTAAGTATTGGGGTTAATTGTCCAATTACAGCTTCAGGTTATGAAGTCCCATCCTCCCAGTCTGCGCTCCTCAACTCGCTGTTGTTTATATTTTTGGGGCCTTAAGCTGCAACGGTGTCCTTGGTTCTTGGGCTGGAAATGGATTGTTTTGTCTAACTAAACTGAAAAGAACTTGCTACCACTTTATAAGAAGTTTAGAGTTATAAACTAATGCAGTAAAAAACCTGGCAGATACGAAAGCTAAAACTTAAGGCGTCAAGGGTGCAGCCGGCGGGGTCGGGCTGGCCCGGCCCAGCGTTGCACTCCCCTGTTTGCTTTGTGGGAGTGGACAGGCGCTGGGAACTCGTTGGGATTTTACTGTCGAAGCTTTCTAAAGTGGTGTAAATGTGTGTGCACAAGCTGCCGTGCAGGCCTATAAAAGCAGGACCATATAATCCAGGTAAAAATTGAGAAAGTGATTTATTTGGTTCTCGTTCTCGTCCTCGTCAGTGAGGACAAGAACCCTCTGTCCCACCCCCCCGGCCAGCGCTCGGCTTCTCACGGGGCTGAGCGCTGGAGGAGGCGGAAGCCCGGGGCGCCCGAGCCCTGCGGGGCCGGCACGCAGCAAGCCCGGCTTCCATCGGCGTTCGGGCCCGCCGGAGGTCTGGCTTGGTTCGTACGCTCCCAAAGTAGTCCGCAAATATTCGTTTGTGGGCGCCCCACAGGAAAATGCCCCGGGAGGTGCTCCCAGGGCCTTCAGTTCCCAGCCTTTGGCGGGTCTTGGGATGCCTGCGAGCCGGAGGGCTCCCGTTCCTCCGGCACGGAGCCCCGCAGCGCACCCGGGACTGGTGAAGGAAGAGGGGAAGGTAGAGGGCTGGACCGCCCTGGTGCCGTGGCTGCTGACAGTTCCCTGACACAGGCACGGGCCAGGGCCCGGCGACCTCTGGCTTGGGCAGGGAGAGGACAAACGGGCGACAAAGGGTGGGCCCTGGCGGGTTGTAGCAGAGAGACATCCATGCCTTCAATCTTGCTTGAAGATAGACTGGCAGTGCGATGCCCCTGCACCCCTCAGCCCGTTCTCCAGGTGATATAGCTGGATATCATGCAGATCGGAGGAAAACACCCGGCGGTGAAAACCTGGGGAAACTGCTTCCACTTTTTGGTATACGTGCTGACATAGCCTGCCAGAGGCAGGCTGAAAAGGCTGAGGGCAATTGGTGGAGTTAGCAATGCTGCTCGCACTCTCCCATACAGTTACAAGGGTCAGCCTTTGCAGAGAGAGGCGACACGCTGTGATAGCGGCCGCAACGTTTGGGGAGGCCGGGAAGAGTCCACACAAGGGAGAGAGAGTACACGGAGAGAGTGGGAGGGTGCCATGCCCCGGGCACTTGACAGGGTCGGGCCTCGGTAGTCGGGATCTGCGGAGTGCCAGGGGAGGCTGCCTCGGTGCCCGAGTTCAGCCCTTCGGCCATACACGGGTGCGGGTGGTTACCTATCTGCAGGGGCTGGGGGTGGACCCTCTGCCGTGGCCCTGCGTTGTGGCGGCGTGTGAGGGGAAGGGTGCGAAGGGCCCGGCTCGTTCAAGGGAAACGACGGAGGGGACAAGCGGCGCTCAGCGGGCCGGTTTCTTTAACTGTCCGCACCCGGCCCTCTCCTCCTGCCTGAGAGGTGACGCCAAGTGCAAGCGGGGCGGAGGGTCACCGCTGGCACCGAAAGGACAGGAGACGCCTCCAGCGCTGTGTGTCGCCGTGCTGGGCCTTTGGCCGCGCCACGTTCCGCGGCACCTGCCGCCCTGCCCTGGTCCGGTTCCCGCGGGCAGTCGTGTCGCGCCGTTGCCGCCAAGAGTCGCCGAGGCCAAAAGTATCAAAATCTGGATGCTGCTAACACTTCCCTCCCGGGGTGGCAGGAGCAGGTCCATCCTCTCACCATATCGTAGGAATCGAATCCCGGCTCCAGCTGCGTGGAGGCTTCCCCGTCAATCCGCTGTCTGACGAAGCTCAGTGTCCCCTCCTTTCTTGCTGCGGCAAGCCGGCAGGGCTGTGGGCTCCCGCGAGTGACTGCCTAGGAAGGGATCGCTGCCCGTCTCACCGCCAGGCTGTCGAGGACTCGGCTCGGCTTGAGACTGGCCCGAGTGGGTGCCTGGAGCTCTGGGAGTGGGTCAGAGGGCTGGAACCGCCGGGACGCGGGTTGCCGTCAGCTCGCCCCTGCGAGGCGCGCGCTTCGCTCGCGTCTGGGCGCCCACTCGCGGTCCCTCAATCGGATCGAGCCAGTTCTGTGCAATTCCTCGAGGCTGACCGTCAGGGTAGTCGGGCTCTCTTGAAAGCGACTTAGCAGAAGCACAGGACTGAGAAACTTTGAGAAAGTTGGGCAAATTCGTCCCTTTTGTATGAGGGGAAACTAAAAAGCCTCACGCCATGACCCCCTCTTGAGTGAGAGCACGGACGGGAGCCGCTGCAACTCCGCCTTGTCCTGGCTGCGGAGGGAGATGCTGCAGCCCGAGAAATCCCGCCGTATCTCGTTCAAAATAGGCTGATACAAAGTCAAGACGCTAACAAACAGGCTTTCCCCGGTAAACGCGTGCAAAGACGCTCCAGAAATCGGGGGCCTGTCACTGTTTATGTCCGTCTTAGCGAGGAGGGATGTGCAGAACTCTTCCCAGGGACACAGTACATACCTGCTAAGAGCCAAAGGCGCCGTAAGCTGTTGCACAAATGAATTGATTCAGTAACCGCCAGGGCTATAACATCCTTATTTATGCTAAAGCATGTGACACAATCTTCAAAATGTGGCAGCTTCAAGTTACCACCTCTTTATTACTTATACAAGCTAATAGGTGAAGTGACTTTTACCTTCTCTACTTGAAGGAGGCACAAAGAAGCAGACAGGTAATTCCGCGCTGCTAATTACTGTGTTGTGATGGGTAGTGAAGGGAGAGGTTGTAGTGGAAAATGGGAAGACCGATTATGAAATCTCGCAGTTTAGCTAGTAGTGACCATCTCAGACCTCATGATTATTTTTTCTTAAGCTGCGGATGCCAGTATGTTAGAAAATCTGGCTCCTTATCTGCCGGCGAGGAAACCCGTTTATTCTGTCCTAAAGGATGATTTGATAACAGGCTTTTTTTTTTTTTTTTTCTTTTTCTTTTCCCTGTGACTGATTTAAATTATCGCCTAAATGTTAGCGTTTAAAATCGAGTGTTTAGCTGTTGTGCTTCAGGGTGTGGAGGGAGGGAAGCGGTAGCTCTCTCTCCCGCTCCTGGGTTCTGCGGTGCCGAGAAAGATCGCACTCAGTGCCGAGAGCGGAGAGCGGAATTTTGCCGTCTGCCGCGGTGAAGTTGCGGTAGTGTTGCAGTTCCGCTTGTGTGAGGCTTGCCAAGCTTAAGGCAAAAAGTGTCCCGTATACAAAACGAGCAGAATATTTACAGGTAATTGTGACTGTCAAATACTCCGTTGCGTTGACAAAGCGCAGAGATCTTGGAGCGTTTCGTCTTTCGGGGGGTGGGAAGTTGCGGGGGCTTGGGACCCCTGAGAGGGGCAGCGGCGCGGGCCCGGTCGGCCGGGAAACTCTGTGTGTGTGGGGCGGGGGGGGTGTCTGGATCCCAGCGAAACGCTGGCAAGGAGGAAATAACAGTGTCACCCCGCAGAGACGGTGTGGCTGAAGGGCTCTTCCTGGGGCAGGAGTGAAGCGGTTCGCAGAACAGAGTAAGTGAGAGCTGCTGTCCCCACTGGGGACGAACTCTCTGGTTAGATGGTGATTTAGTTGGAGCGATTCCGTGACGGGGAGCACACGAGCACTGCGTCTGCTCTGGTTTTATAATGGGATTTCAAACGGTGGATGACTCTCACCCGTCCCTTTACAAACCTGAAATTTGTCACGGGAGCGCGCTGGCTGCGCGCAGGCCGGCGGCCCCTCCGGCGGAGGGGGGCGNGCAGCGGCAGAGGCCGCACTGCGGGGCCGGGAGGTGGCAGCGCCCGCCAGCGGCCGAGCACTTGCTGCCGGCCCTCCCCGCGCCCTGATTGCTGCTCAGGAACGGGGCAGGGGTGGCACGGAGAGAGCGTCGTCAGAGACTGTGGAATCAGAGGGAGATCAGCTCCGCGGAGCCCAGCGGGCAAAAGGCAGGCAGACTCAGGGTAGGGTCTCCAGTTCCCAGCCGCCCCGGTATCTGCATCATAGGCTTCTGCCTCCTTCCGCTGCGTCGAGAACCCACGTCCAGGTTGAAGGACCCGCCTCGGCAAGGCTACCGGGGTGCCTCGGGCGGCGGGCCATCTTTTGCCCACCCTTTAAAGTGCTGGGAGCGGCCAGACAGCCCCGAAACCCGGAGGGGCCCTTTCGCGGGCCAAGTACAAACTCAAGCTCCGAAACTCTTTTGAAGTGTTGGCATGTATTGGCTGGCAAAGTTTTGAGGTCACAAGAAAAGACGATAGGATTGTTTTGCAGGAGGAAAAGAGACAGGATTTGGCCCTTTCCTGCCCCTGGGCCCCATGTGTGACCCCTCTGCAGGGAGCGCCTTGCTGAGCCCCGTAGGTAGCAGTACAGGGCTTGCGAAAGCCTAAAAAGGCTGAGGCTTACCCTGTCAGCTTTCTATCTATGGCGATTCCGCCAGGGACAAGCCAGGTTCGTGGCCGGGAGGATCTGATCTACCTTCTTGCAGGAGCCAGGCTACGGGATATTTGCGGCTCCTGTGTATTAGGATGCGTTTCCTCGATCTGATCATCGGCGTTTTCAGCCTTTATAATTCAATAAAACCCTGATTTTATCTTCACTCGAAATCCCCTTCACTGTCTGCCCTTTTCTTCCTAATCAGACCCGCAGCCTTTAGTTACTTGCACAGAAGACTCTAAGCCTTCAGCCGGGCGCCCCAGCTGCCGGCCGGGCTGTTTTGTCACAGGCTGCCCTGCCTTTGGCTTCAGCCTAACGGCGACGAGCGAGGGCGGGAGCTGGGGGCCGGCACCGGGGCTCCGTGCGGTCCCGCCACGGCTCTGCTCCCTCAGCACCATTTCGCGAGGCAGGAGCCGGGGGGAACTGCTGCCTTGTGCCGCAGAGCGGAGGGTTCTCCCGTCTCATTTGCTGAAGTTTTAATTAACACGGGGGTACGAAGATGGGTGTTGAGAAGCAAAGTTTGTGTTTAGGGGGAAAATGGCACCCTGCTCTGTCCAAAGAACAGTCGCTAATGAGCACAGCGTCCTGAGCGCGGTGGGGCTAGGGCTGAGCTCAGCTCGTTGGGAAGCTCACGGGGAGGGGGCTCGGAATCGGCTCTGTCCTCCCAGTTCTGTTGAGGACTTTACTCGCATCTGGTCTCCGCTGCCGTAGGAACTCGGAGAGTTCCTTGTGAGGCGATGGTGTCCAACCTGGGCGGGTGATGTTTTGCTTCTAGGTCGGAGCCTGGCGGGGCAGCAAAGATGCTATCTTGCTAATTTACTAAATCGTTGTAATTAAAACGATTCATGCCTCGGGGTACGGGTCCGCAGTTCTGCACGCTCGGCATGTCCTGCAGAGCTCGACCGTCACTCGTTCTCACCCCGAGCGAGTGCGCGGTTGGAAGGGAACGGCGGGTTTCCCCGGCATCCTGCGTCCCGCATGCACACTGGGGGTGTAAAGGCAGGCGCTGGGCTGGCTCCCGGGCCGAGGGTGGCGGCTCTCTGCTGCAGCCCCTTCCCGCATTCGTTCACGCCGCAGCTCGGGCAGAGCGCGGCAGGCGGAACGCTCGTTTCCCATCCCGGCGCCACTCGGAGCGGCCACCTCGGGGTGAAGGGGGGGACACCGCCCGGCCCGGGGCAAACGGCACTGGAGTGGCCTTAGGCTGCGGCGAAGGAGCGGCCGCAGTTGTTGCTCGGGTGGAAGGGCTTGTTAGTTACTTCTCTCTCGGATCTAGGGAACTTCCCTTAATTGCAACGAAGGTGGCAAGACTCTTGTTTCATTTCCAGCGATAAACCGCTAATTTGAAGGAGAAGAGCCACAGGGCACAGGCGCTTCGGTCTGTGCTCTCTGCTCCTGACAGTGTACAAATCTAAACAGAACTATTTTAAAGAAGCCATGCAATACTGAAGAGTCTCGCAAGTCTGTTAAGGTGAGGTGGGTCGATGAGCTTGATATCTCACGGAGAAAAATCCCTTGCGGTTAGCATTGCAGCGTGTGATTGCGGGAAAACGCAAGCCCATAGCCATGGGGAAAGCCAAGATCTGGAGACGTGTTTGAGGAACACGGGGTGGGGGAGAAGCTGAGGATCGTAGTAGGGAGCCGGAGGGCAGGAGAGAGCCTAGAAGGACTCCGGCAGCGGCCAGCTCAACACCGCACCAAGCGTCCAGCCGGCCCGGCCTGCCGGTGAGCCCCGCTCCCTGCGCCCGCCTCGGCCAGGGCTGCGCTGCCTTCTGAGCACCGAAATACGGTGTAATAGCGTATTACGTGCTACTCGGCTCCGGCCGAGTCGTTCCCTTCCCTGTATACGTGTGGCTCTAGAGATTGCTTCTCTATTGTCCACAGCTCCTTCTCCATATAAACCAGAGTTATCAGCAAAAGGCTCATTAATAAAACCACTGGGGGAAGGATGGAAGCGCAGGTAGGTCTGCAGAGATACTGCTGTCCCGAAACCCTTTGGTCGGAGCTCGGACGCCGTAAAGACGCTTTGGGTTTGGTTTTATAATTTTTTTTTTTCTTATTCCAATGGCACAGCACGAACGAACCGCTGTGGATCCCGAAGGGGCTGGAGGCAGCCGGCGGTGCTCGGGGGATGCAGAGCCGGCTCCCTCGGGGCCGAAGCGTTATCCCGCGGAGCCGGGGGACTCGCCGGGCGGCCCGGCGGCCGCCCCA
>WEIU01006439.1:142396-157353 GCA_013389925.1 Aegithalos caudatus | reverse complement strand
AAAAGCACCAACAAAGCATCAAAAATGTGACTTTTCTACTGCACTGTTTTAAACCTTGTTGCTGGGACAATAACTTGCTTTTCAATAATAAATTGTAGACCAGAAGCAATGCTGTATACAGAGAACATATGTTTTTGCAAAATTCAATTCACAGTTTAAAGCACTCCTGAGAATATCCCAAACTAACTATTTTCTCAATTTTTCAACAGAATATTAGATAACCAGAATATTTCATTAATAAATTAACAAAACACATTAAGCCTACCAATGTTCTCAGTAAATTCCACTGGTTTGGAATACTTGTGTCACACTGCAATTAAAATTGACTGGATTGACACAACAGTACAGATGTAAGCTGCCCTAGAACATCAGTGAAAGCTACATCAGTTGGAGAGGGAATGAGTTTAGGGACCTCTGTTGTAAGAGTTAGCCTCAAGTGCAGTACAATTTCCAAATTAGGGCTCACTGAAATTGGGAAAAGAAGAGTGGAAAGCTAAATGAGGAGAATCAGAGTATGATTTCTGCAGAAACAATTAGTCTGTCAACAGTGGTATCAAAGGAAATAAGGAGTGTTACTTCATTGAAGGAAAAATAAACCAAGGTTTTTTACAAGGTTCTTTTGGGAAGAAAAAAACAGCATTCCTGCTGTCTCCCTTTTCAGGCAACCAACATTGAAACTCTGAGTCTAGCCTTGCCCTGAAATTGTGTAGCATCTGCTGCTCTAGCTGCATCCCTACAAATCTATGGTACCTAGTGGGATTCATCCAAGAATCCTCAAAGAGCTGGCTGACATCATCTCAAAACCTCTCTCAATGATTTTTGAGCAGTCTTGGGAATCTGGAGCGGTCCCAGCTGACTGGAAAAAAGTCCCAGTTTTCAAGAAGGGCAAGAAGAAAGACCTCAGAAAATACAGGTCTGTCTCACTTCAATGCCCAGAAAAACCATGGAGAAGATTATTCTGGGAGGTATTGAAAAACACCTGAAAGAACACAGTCATTCATTACAGCCAGCACGGCTTCATTAGTGGAAACCTGATTTCCTTTTATGACAAGGAAACCCACCCAGCTGACCAAGGGAAGCCAGTGGATGTAATCCCTTTGGATTTCACTAAAGATTTTGATACTGTTTGTCACAGGATCCTCTAGACAACATGTCCAGTACTCAGCTGGATAAACACTTTATGTGATGGGTGAGGAACAGGCTCATGAGCCAGGCACAAAGGGTTACAATGAATGGGGTGACATCAGACTGGTGACCTGTCACTGGTAGGGACTCCATCCTTGGCCCTGTGCTCTTCATCAGCTTCATAAATGACTTGGATACAGACCTGGAAGGGATACTGAGCAAGTCTGCAGACAACACAAAACTGGGAGGAGCTGTTGACTGCTTTGAGGACAGGGAAGCCCTGCAGAGAGACCCTGACAACACAGAGAACAGGGAAATCACCAACCATATGAAGTTCAACATCAGAGTGCAGATTCTGCACCTGGGATGGTGTACAGACAAACTGGGGAATGAGATACTGGAAAGGAGTGCCACAGAAAGGGACCTGGGGGTCCTGGTTTATGGCAAGTTGATGAGTCAGCAGTGGCCTGGTAGCTGGGAAGGCCATCCGTGTACTGGGGGAGCACAGCATCTCCAGGCAAGGGAGGGGATTGTCCAGCCCTACTCTGCACTTCTGCAGCCTCACTTTGAATAATCTGGACAGTTTGGGCTGCTGCAATTTAAGAAAGATATGAGAGAGTGTCCAAAGGAGGGCAACAAAGATCATGAAGGGCTTTGAGGGAAGCCTTTTGAGGAGTGGCTGAGGTGACTTAGTCTGTTCAGCCTGGAGGAGACTGAGGGGAAAACTCAATGCAGTTACAACTTCCGTGTGAGGGGAAGAAAGGGGAAGGCACTGATCTCTTCTGTATGGTGACCAGTGACAGGACTTGAGGAAACAGCATGAAGCTGAGTCAGGAGAGGTTTAGGTTATCATGAAAAGGTTCTTCACCCAGAGGGTGTTTGGGCACTGGAACAGGCTCCCCAGGAAGTTGTCACAGCACCAGCCTGAGAGAGTGCAAGGAGCAGTTGGACAATGCTCTCAGGCACATGGTGTGATTCTTGGGGATGTCCTCTTTAGGGCAAGGATTTAGATTTGATGATCCTTCTAAGTCCCTTCTAACTCTACATATTCTGTGATTCTGTGATCAATGGCAGATATCACAGGTACCTGTATATAGTAATTTCTGTATATAGTAATTTAGACCATCCCTGTACATCTGCACCAGGGATCCCAGTCATGTCCAAAGTACAACTGTGTGCAGTCATCTTGCACCCAATGTTATTTAAACATTTAATCCAAAAGCTTTGTAATGAAAATTGCAGTGATTCCTGAAACAAATTTATTTAATTAACCTTTCGTACCTTTCCAGTTTTTCAGAAAGATTATCAGCAGAGTCTGCAGAAGGGATTTGATAAATATCTGATAGCTCCAACCGTCGTCTGTAACCCTTTTTCAAAATTGGGTTTGTCCATCTAAGCAAATATTAAAATAAAAAAAACAAAAGTTAGAAATAAAAAAAATTCTAGTATTAATTCTGGAGTTGCTTTGTCTCACCCTGAATATATTGTCCACAGCATCCAAGTATGTCTAAGTGCACATGCACTCACACATGACACAATATAGAGCAGCCCTGCATTATATTTACAAAACTGTATTGACAAGTATAATATTAAAAGAATAATTGTGAAACTCCTTCATTTTATAAGTTTTGGGGTGGGATCATGCCCCAAACTTCCTACTGAGTCAGCAGGAGACAAATGAACAGGGGATTGAAACCTTTGTACTGTATTTCCAAACATGCTACATCCATATAAATGACTAATAAATTAGAACTGTAGTACAGTGGACATGTAAGTTTCATTCCTATGTGCTCTGCTCTGGGAAGACCCCAGCTGAAGTACTGTGTCCAGCTCTGCAGTTCTCGACACAGGAAGGACAGAAACCTGTTGGAGTGAGCCCAGAGGAGGCCATGACAAGGATTAGACAGATGGAGCATCTCTCCATATGAGGAAAAACTTAAAGAATTGGAATTGTTCAGCCTGGAGAAAAGATGGCTCCAGGAAAATCTTAGAGCAGCCTTCCAGTACCTAAAAGGGGCCTCTGGGAGAGCTGGACAGGGACTTTTTACAAGGGCATGTAATGACAGGACAAGGGGGAATGGTTTTAAACTGAAATAGGGCAAGTTTAGATCAGATATTGGGAAGAAATTCCTTACTGTGAGGGTAGTCAGACACTGGAACCTGGAACAGGTTGCCTAGAGAAGCTGGTGATGCTCCATCCCTGGCAGTGTTCAAGGCCAGGTTGGATGCAGCTTAGAGAAACCTGGTCTATTGGAAAGTGCCCCTGCCCATGGCAGAGGGGTTGGAAGCCAGTGATCCTTAAGATCCCTTCCAACACAAGCCATTCTATGATCCTATGACATCCTGTAAATGCACTTAACAACACAAATCTTGCATGGGACTCCTCATAAGATCTTCATTGTGTCCATTATATACTTACATTTTGCATTTGTTTTTTCAAATGTCATGGTTTAAATTTTAATACCAATTTAATGGGCATACTGAAACAAAACAAAGCAGGAAAAGACTACTCTGAATGGCTACTCTGTAGAGTAAACCTTTATAAGCCATGACTAATTTTATCCAACAATTCAGCTCCAAAAAGGCCTATGAATCCCCAAGGATCAACTTATACAACATCTTTCATCAGATTCTGTCCAGAAATCTTCTTGAAAGCAAAGGACTAGAGAAAACATAAGAACTGTTTTGAACTAATGGTGTATTTTGAAACTATTTGAATTTCTGCTTTACTGTCATTGATAAAAAGATCCCTTCCTTAAAAAAATGAAGTGCCTGCAAAAGAAGTAGCTTGTGGTTGATTGCTATCACACTTCCATATGTAAACCAGAGTTTGTAAAAAACCCTGCATGATTCACGATTATGATAAAATTCTGGAAAACCTCAATAATTTCAAAACTTTTGCTTTAAACTCTTTTTGTAAACAACAGCTTAAAACCCACAAAATATATGCAATAATGTTCCCCACAGTCACTCAGAAAATACAATCAGCTTATTGGATATGCTTACCTGTATGCCTGTAAGAACATAAGTCATACACAAAGTAATCCACATTCTCAATTGCAGCCTCTGAAGGTGCAAAGAATTTGATACAAAGGTAAAAGAACATCATTGAACACTACAAAAGTGCAAAAAGGCCTTAACACAACAGATGAAGACTACTTGTGTGCAACTGTGTGCACGCACATGCACACTTGAACATTTACTTTAATGAAGTTATGAACTGCATGAGACACCCGTCCATAATCCCCATAATTCAGTAAAGCACCAAGATATTTCTCAAGTGCATGGTTATATCACAGCCACTGCAAAGAGAATACGCCCTAAGAAATGGAAGGAGTATCCTTCATTTCTGCAATAATAGTATGATTTCAGATGAATTATATGGCTTCTAGCACAGTCTTTCATACCACTGTAGCTGAGAAATAAGTGATTCATGGTATGTTATAGGAAGGGAGCTAGGAGTGTCCACTTTGAAGAGTTACTGGATTCTCATTTTACCATTTGGAGATGATAAAGCATCCATAAACTTTACAGCTACTGGAAATAGGGGACAATATTTTTCAGGGATAAAATAGATTAGAAGAAGACCTTTGAATTTCATGTAACTTATGTGAAAGTCTTTCATGACTACTGCAAATGGTATATCAGGTACTGATTTGTATTTTTCCAGATCCTGAAGACAGAATGGACCAGTCGCTATTGGCTTTGTGCACATCTTGTGGAGAAATGGCTAATCCTTGTCATTCAGGAACAGAAACTCTCATGAATTCCTGTTCTCAGCTTCACCAGTGTCCCATATATGTAGATATTTCAGTAATGACAGAATGAATACAAGTTAAAGGACACAAAAACACTACTGCAACTAATGTAAGGAAGTAACAGTACTTCCTAGGCAACTTCTTTAATTCACAACACTGTAGCCAAGTAATAACTTTCTTAAGCCCCTTAATAATACTTTGAGTCTGCAATAAGCAATTCCCAACCTGACAAAAGATAAGTGCTTTACAATTTCACTTTGTATGTTTTGAGAAAACATTTTTTATTACACTCTTTCCCTCCAAATATTTGATTTTATTTATAGTTTTTGTTAACACCTATCCTGACATTTTGCCACAGACAGAACTAACTGCATTTAGAAAGAGAGCTGAGTGGCTGTATTATCATTTGGGCAAGGCAGCACGCTTAGCAGATCTACTGTACTTCTAGGAATGTCTCTTGTTTTACTCTGTGCTTAACTCTGTGGTAACCAGGCGCAGGTATCATTGCCATCAAAATGATGTGGTCCCTAAACTACCCTCCTCTCCCAAGTCAGTACAGACCTATGCAGTCCTCACTGCTCATCACGGTTGCAACCGTGCTAGATGAACTCCTCCAGCCAGCTAAAGGAGCCATGCTGACACCTTCCCCTGGGCATCTCCCAGTACTCAGCCAGGTTCCTACTGCAAGCTGCTGGCAAGGCTTGCACAAGAGATGTTCATCTCCCAGCTGCCCTGGCCCTGCTTGGAAGTCCCACCCTAAATAGATCTGGGCAATTTGTGTGCTGTGCCAAGTGGCTTCAGTTTGGAGTGGTAATCGTGGGAGGAGCTGGCCTGACATGTGATGTTTGTCTCAAGGTGGATTTTCAACAGCTGCTTGAGTTGTGCTGTCAAGAACTGCTGGAGACAGTTGGTGTTTTATCAAAAGGAATATACCAGACCTAAAACAGATAAATATCTCATAAAGCCAATTTTTGCCAGATTCCTATAGCATTTCTATAGCCATTATGATCTAGATTCTTTGCAAAGATTTGAAATGCAAAATGACTAAGAATTTATTTTAAATGTCAATATAATCTGTAGTTTTCTATTAAACCATAACACTAGGTGACATAGCTCAGTCAGAGTTTGTCAATGAATGTGGTTCTTCTATTTTTTTGGCTTATTGGAAATAACTTGTCAGCATTAATTCTGGGGTTTTTCCTGAGGCTGTTGAGAAAGAGAAATTTATTCTGAAAGGAAGAGAACAAGAAGGAAGGGAAACAGATTGGCTTTACAGCATTATGTTAGCAAATACCATCGGATTAGTGGCTGGCATTTAATGAACCCTTTCACAGAGAAACCTGTAGTGCTGTGAGAGTTTTCCCACTAACTAGGAATGTTATTATGGGTACACACATACGAAACACAGCAGGGAACAAGTTTCAAGGATGTACAGTAGGAAAGAAGAAAAGAAGGTAAATTCCACATCTGTTATCTATTGCCTGTAGGAAAGCATAGATTATGAACTTTATATGTAAATATCAAATATATAACATACTGTTTGGTAGATTTCTAGTGACCATTTCTTTGTCATTTACTTAAGCAGTAATGTAACAGATTTCGTATTACAGCTCTTACTTTCTACAGCATGCTCAGACACATTCCACTCAAGCAAATGGTATCAATAGGACAGATGTCTTTGGCTTTCCAGAGAGTATTAACACAGACAATTTGTCAATAGGATTTGACTCTCCCTTAAGGCTGCTTTGCATGTCACTGAAGACAGAAGGAGCATCTGTGTTGCTAAGCCAACTGCCCAGATCTTCTTCTTGAGCACAGGAATACCCTAGCTCCATCGGGCTCCTCAGATCAAGAAGCAGAGTTTGCTGAGACACTAACAGAACAGTGGTGCTGGGCTACCCAAGACCAGCAAAACAGAGCAGCTTTCTTACAAGGGTCACTGACCACCTGGTATTTCAACAGGTGCTCTGTGCACAACACAGCAACACCTACTGAGAAGTGCAAAAGTGGCCATGGTTTCTCTCCCTTCTACAAAGCATTAATACCTAGGCCAAATATAGTTAAGCATAGTGACTGCAGCTCCTAAGGAACTGGACCTAAAATTCAATGGAGAGAGCAAGAATAGTGCCTCTGGCTTTAACTTATCCTTCCTCCTAACAATTAATGGGGAGGTGGGGGGAGGGCAGGGAGGAAGGAACAGAATCAAGTCATAATTATGATGCTATGGAGCCTAAGATTTACAAGATGCTTGTAGAGCCATGAATTCTTACCAACTGCAAGAAAAGGCTGAGGTAGCATGTAGATCTCAGACATTCCCAAAGAGTCCCTCAGACCAGACTACATCAGAAGCTCTGCACTCCCATCCTCCCCCAAAAGATACCCATCACTCCAGCAGCAGCAAATTATAAATTATTACTTACTTTATACTGGAAGTTGCTCTAGTACACCCAAAACTGCTTCTCCAGAAGAGCGTCTGCACCACCAGCTGTCTTCTCTAAGCCTTATTCCTGCCCCCTGTCCCTTGCTTACCCTCAACAGAGTAGGGTTGCAGTTACCTTGTTTTGAATAGTAACCTACTGAAATATCATGTTATAGATCCTGAAAACTATATTAACTTGAGCATTTCCCCCTTTATAAACAAAAAATGCAATATAGTTTAATATTTAAATATAATTATTACAGGGTTTCAACAATAAAAGTAAATGCAGATCCTACCGATTTCTGTTTTGTTGTTTCCCCCCCCCATATCACAAAAATTAAGATTTTAATTTCTTCACTAATAAACAAATCATCCCCATGAGGTGTTATTTGACATGGAAAGTATTTAGCTGCAATATTATTGACTCTGCCACTAGCTGTGAGCAGCACCATTTTAAGAATACTCAATGTTCTGCTGAAACCCCAGGATTTCAATAGCAAATCTTAATTAGGATTACGCCACAGCAATTCTTGGGGAAGTCTTGTCTTTTATGCCCAGTTTTTGTGAAGTGGCACTTGTTCAAATTATTATCTAATTTCTAAATACTTTTTTAGCAGAAATTCAATACTTTTTCCCTTACAGTTAGTAAGGTAGTCAAAATATCTCCGTTTGCAGAAGTACTGAGAGATATTTGAAAGAAAACAAAGCACATCAGAGGATAGCTTGTGCAAGATGGAAGGACAGAATATATTAATTCATTGCAATCTGTCGATTGTTTAGGTACCAAAGTCAAGTGTAAGACATGCTTCAAATATTTAACAATGCTAACAAAATAACAGGGGTGATTATGTGCTATGAACAATGTTTGCAAGGCTGTTTCAGCACATACCTACAGTCAGACTGACGAGCAGAGGATGTTCATTTACACTCTTTTATTCAATTATATATCTCTCAGCAAAAATAAAAGAAATATTTACTTTCTTCTAGTCCTTTGAAAGAACAAGGAACATTACAGAAAATTTGCACCAACAAAACTGTTGCAGAGCAGTGCTATTCATGATTTAATTGAATTTTAAAATATTCCAGATGTGTCACTAAGTGATAGCAACACATTTCACCCAATTTAGCACTTCACTCTGTTATCCATGCATTTTTAAAGGTATAAAACAGCATAGAGTTGCACATCAAGTGCAATGGCCCTTTGCAAAACTATAATTTGTTCCAACCCCAATGACTGATATGGGATCAGGTACAAACAAACAGGTGAACACAGTCGCATTTTATTTAATTTTACTACCAAGTGTCAAAACGTAAGTTACCATTACAGTAATATGGAATCAACCCTGAACTAGATGCTGCTTCTCTAACTATTTGCTCTCTGCAATTTTCTCTGTATCCTGCTATTTGATGATACTATTCCTCAGCATCATCCTTGCAAATTAATGAGAAAATGCCTCATATCTTTTGATTTCCAAAACAGTCTTGGGCTTTGAGAAAAGCAACATTGGGGAGACCTTTGGGGTTTCGTCTTCTTTGCATTTATTACCTATAGAGAAATAAAAGCCTTGCAGAACTTCAGGATTAACTTTAAAATGAGTTAAGGTGAAAGTTATAGTGAGATACCAGAATGACTCCAATACAACAAAGGTTCACATCCTCTATTAAAAAAAAAAAAAAAAAAAAAAAAAAAAAAAAAAAAAAAAAAGGATAAATACCAACATTAAAATATGAGAATGTACCTAAAACCAAGTACCTTTACCAGCTGTCACTTAGGATTTTCTCCCAAGGCAAAACCTTGCCCACAGAATCAAGACATTTGTATTGCAACAGCCCACCCCAAGCACTGCCTTTCAGGATCAATTCCCCCTTCCTACCTATCCTCTCCTGAAAGAAGGATGCCTACTCACATCTGACAGGTATGAAGCTTCTGCTTTAAATTGAAAAACAATGCTCTCTCAAAATATGTCTTAAATGCCTACTTATTCTCTCCTAATTTGGGGAGTTTCATGACAATGCAGCCTCAGATTAGCTATTTGCTGACTGAAAAGGCTCATGCAGATCCTTTTGCTTATAAGAGAGGGACTGATGTAAACAGTCTCTGAGCTCTTGATTGTCTCACCCAGCCATAACCCCATTCTCATGAAAGGCAGCTGAACTGCATCTACAAGTTCACATGGCAAAATGTGGCAATGTGTTTCAATGTCTCCTCATATACTAGTTAATATTCACCTTTAACCTACTTATTTCCAAGGACATAACCTGAACACATTATTACCTGGATGTCAAGTTGGAACTCATGCTGCCTCCACAACTATACCTACACATGTATGCTGCAAAGCTAGAGAGGTGGGTGAAGAGAAAAAACATAAACCAAGATAACAGCAACCAGTAGAAACCTTTTGCAATAAGTCACACTATTCTCACCACTTTGAAATTTAGCATATCCAAAAATGTAGATATTCAGAGACTTGGATTCTTCAGAATGAAAGAAGTGATATTTGTTCACTGCAGAAATATTCTGAAATAACTTTGTCGCACCAGAAATACTCTTGCGCAATCAAATTTCTGAACAGGAGATCTCAGTCAGATTGCAATGACTCTACCACATGCTCCTAGGACAAATCCCAATCCTTGTATATCCCACTTTCCTCTCTACAGAATTAGTAAGGAAACTTCTTTTTAACCCATCCTTTGTGCTATCTGCTTAGACTTCAAGATCTTCAAAACAGACTTCCTTATCTTTGCTTAGTACAAAGGACTTCAAGTTTCTGTCAGTGCATTTAGAAGCCTCTATAATACAGACAATAAATTTACTAACTGTGTCATTGCCTACAGCATTAAAAAAATCAAGGATTTGGATGGATTATTTTCTATCTCACCAAAATCAAACAAGCGTGTAGAAAATTACAAGGTACAAAAAGGTCTGCAAATATTTCAAATGCTTGATAATTTATTTTGAGTGTCAAGATAGTAAGTCTTCCTCCTGCAGGAAGAAAACAGGCTTTAAATATATTTCAGAAGTCAGATGCAAATTGATCTAGGCATCTGTGCTTTAGAGTTTTAAAACAGCGAGAGAAGGTCCCTGTGCGACACAAGGTTATCATTTTTGGTCATCAGACCAAAGATGCAATATCAGACTGAGCCAAAGACACAATTTAGCCCTATTGTTAAAGAAGGTATTCCTCTGACTGAAATTAGTTGAAGTGTAGGAGACTCTGCAACCTTTATCCAGTTCACTTCAAGCTTCATATTTTGCCTTGGAAACAGCAATAGAAGTCAAATTTTCAGAAGGAGTCCAAAACTTGCATGCACATCTTTGAACCATCTGATTTTCAGAAGTCACCTTGCTGTTTTAGACCTGTCCGAAGGACTGGCAGACCAGCAGGTCTCCAAGGACCACTTGAGGCAACAGACAAATGATCAGGCAGCCTCACAGGGCCATGATCTGTGCTGCAGCTGCAGCTGTGCTTGGTTATCACTAACAGCCAGGATTTACAATTGCCTGGAATCAGTGAAAGTCACCTCATCAGGGCTAGATACATACAGGGCTGTAAGAATATACCATAGAAAAACTGACTTGTATAAGTGTCTAAGATGACTACCCCAGAAACTGAGGAATAACACTGTGCCATTCATCTGCTACTGCACACAGAAACTCCTTATTCAAAGAGGAAAGATAACCAAAGTGTTATAGCTAGGTATTGATAAGGATTGGTTATGACAATTTCCAGACTCTTGCCCTTCAGAGTGAAATGTATAGACATGAATTTGGCCTTTAAGCTTCCTATAAAAAACCTGGGTCATTTAGGAACACAAGACAATTTATGGAGAACCTTTGAGTAAAAATGTACACATTAAATCCCAATTTTCACATGGAAAACACAAGATTTTTCAGTTCAAGAATGAAAGTCCTAAGTAACTTGTTGGCGTTGACTTCCACAATATGCAGTTCAAGGATAGAGCAGGGGCTGCCCAGGGAAGGTCTGGCTTTAGCTCCTTTCTCTAAAGGGAATCAATTTAATTCTCATGAAAATGCCTTTTCAAACAAGAAGCTATCTTGTACAAGACACT
Organism: Aegithalos caudatus; assembly: GCA_013389925.1. Taxonomy (NCBI): domain Eukaryota; kingdom Metazoa; phylum Chordata; class Aves; order Passeriformes; family Aegithalidae; genus Aegithalos; species Aegithalos caudatus. Next base: position 145,980 of record WEIU01006439.1, on the reverse strand, counting down.
CTTAAGCTTGAAAATATGACTGAATTAAGCTAGAGTGATAGAATAACATTACTGTAGCAAATGGGCTAAGCACTTTCAAAACTTAAGTCCTGAATTCTCTTGTCCACCGTAAAGGTTATTAGCAGACTTCTAAAGAAGTCTCACACCAGGAATTAGGACTTGCAAAGAAGTTTTTTATTCAGAAGAGTACAGTCACTCTTGATTCATGCTCTAAAAAGCAGCTGAGCCAGAGATAGAGAACTAAAACAGCTTCTCTGCCAAACACTGGTAACACTTGGTCCTACTTCCTAGAAGACGTATAGAACTGAATTCCTTTTCCTAGCCCTCACAACACACACGGGGCAGAAGAATGAATCCAACATTTATCCTGTACTGGTGAAATTGTTCTAGGAACCACAAGACAGCTGTATAAATCTATAGATTTCTTTTTCTCTAGTTTGGAAAGCAAGAAACAACTAGAGCAGATCTGATTGACTGAATCCATGAGAAGACTTGACACAAAATCTGAGTTAGTTTGTATTTCTCATTTGGATTTAATAATGAAACAGGCACTAAAGGACTAGGTCCTACCAAGAGTTATCACATTTGATAGGTACCAAAGCAAAAGTATATGCTTAAAGAGATGGACACAAGCACAAGGATTACTTTTCGAAAACTTGTATTTTAATATCTAAAGCTGCACGTAAAAGAAAAGTAATGAAGTCAGAATTGTCTCATAGTTGCAGCCATTTCTTAAACTCCAGCAATACCTCTGTGTGCCAGTTCTCAGATAAAAATTGATTAATTAACAAGACTTCCTGATCTCAGTTAATTTTCAATAAAAACTTGGTGATTGCAAAGTGCCCGATATTGTTTGTGACAAAAAGGTGTGGCCTTGACCCTTCAAAACCCCCAAACTCCAAAATAAACTAAGTAATGACTATAAAGATAAAAGTGAAGCTTCACAATGAGTATAAAGCTAAGCATTTGGTGATCTGACTGCTTCTGCATAAAACTCTGTTTTCTTTAAGCAAGATAAAAAGTTGCCAATGAACAAAGAATGTTTTGCATGTGGTTGGGAACAAAACAAATCAACTCTGAAAATGTAGTAAGGAAAATACAACAAAACACAAAACAATCTCTGAAACCCCAGATTCTTAGTAACTAGTGTTTCTAAGTGTCCCTCTAACAGAGGAACTCAAACCACTTGATTTCACACCATGTTTCTTAATCAACAAAGCTCAGTTTTTAAAACAAAATTATTTAAAATTTAGGATGAAATTTAATTTCTAATTTTAAAAGCTTTCTATCATAACCACTCATAGCAATTATCCTCTTTTTTTTTGCCCCAGTAATATCACCATCACTAATACAGCAAAAAGGTAACATTTTCTATAAGATACTACTCTTTGTATACCAAGATTTTTTCTCACCTTTTTAGCAGAAAGAAATAAGAAAAAAGTACAAACAATACTGAAACATGTATAAATTAGTCAATTATGAGCAGAGAGGTATATTCTGATTTTAACACATGTTAAACCTATCACTCCTGCTCAAACAGGATAGATTATGAAGCAATAAAACCTTGCCAATAAGTTTACACACCTATAGCTGATAACAGCTTGTACAATATTAAACAGTAATATTTTTATCAGCAAGATTTACTGAATAATCATAGTTAATACTTTAACATAATTTCTGCTAACATGATCTTCAACTTATCAAATCATATTCAGATTGGCACTTCACATATAAATGCATTGCAGACTCTTAGAAAAGTTACTTCACTGAAACATGTACTGTGTTGTACTTGATAACAACTATTTCATTATTATTGAAAAAAAAGAAATCTCTCTCCATACTCCTTCATTCCATTTGTTTTCTCTAGTTAATATTCATCATGAACCTCTCCTTAACTTCANCTGTGTTGTACTTGGTAACAACTATTTCATTATTATTGAAAAAAAAAGAAATCTCTCTCCATACTCCTTCATTCCATTTGTTTTCTCTAGTTAATATTCATCATGAACCTCTCCTTAACTTCATATACTTTATTATTATTATTATTTTGGTTACAGTCACCTGACCAATAGCTGGTACAGTATAATGTATCATGCATGATAAACATTATTAAAACACCATTCAATTGACTTAAAGACTGTGATTTAAAAGATGAGCTCGGGGCTCAGGATGGTTAATTATGTACTTAATGGGCAGGAACTGCATCTGGTTTCAGACATGGAAACTTTCACTATGGTAGTGATCAGAAATATATTTGATTTATCTTATTGTGTTGTTTTTTTCTTCTCACCTTCAACACCCTAGGTTCTGGGATGAAAAATTTATAGAAGTTTATAAATAGACTAAATTAAATAGAGCAAGTGGCCCCTCAAGCAATTAAATTAATACAGACTTATTTCCTACAGATTTCTGTCTTATACTTGATAGGAGCACTGACTGAAGCATCATTTATGAAGAATTTGTAGTTGCTTGCACTCCTTTCATGCATATTCTCTGGTTCTAACAGTATTTGGCAGCAAGCATGACTTCTTTCCCACTGCAGCACCATTGGAGAAAAACTATAGGATCATTACTTTCACCTAGATGTTTGTAAAACTTTAGGAACAAGTTATGTTTGGGATCCTATCTGGCTAAAATGAGCCAAAGGAGGGAGACAGGTAAACAGTGACTCATACAGACTCCCTTCCATTGAGAAACTTAAAAAAACACATACAGACCAACCTGCTGAAAGCTATCCCAAAAGGATTTAAAAGAGAGATAAAAGCACTCTGTTTTTCAGGCAGAGACACCATGATGTTATAGTTTTACACCATGTGCTCTCAATTTCAGTCATCATGTTTACATCTTACACAAGATTTCCTCCCGCCCTTCCTTGCCATGCAAAAGACCCTCCAGTAACAAAAGGGGGAACCAGTACTCTGGTAAAACCAGTGCTGTGTGGGCCAATGCCAAAAAGATTATTTGCTCTTTCCATTTCACGGTGTCATTTCTAGCGATGTCACATAAGACATACTCAGCTTCCATATTGTCTTAAAAAATACATTGTGCCCAGGCACTGGTATTAGCTCCTTCTCTTTTTATTTGAAGTTTTTAGAAAGAAAAGGCACTAGGAAGTTTGCTTGTAAGAGAACATTTTCAAGGCTTACAAGGGACTGTTTCCAGTAAGATCATATATTACACTTGCACACTGAGCACATGCTAAACACTCAAAAGACCCAAACAGAAGGAATCCTTGTTCTGAGAGCATTTCCCCTCTGCTCCCTACCACCCCAACGTGTTCTCAAAGTTTACATGAAATAACAGATTAACTAGTTGAGCAATTACCAAAGGTTGCTCAAATTATGTCATAAATTCATCTCTCCGGGTCCAGCAAAGGTTTATGACACCTGACAGAGCCCATTCCTGGTGCTAAAACCCCAGCAACAACAACAAAAAAGAGTGTCTGACCAACAAGCGAGACTCCCACCGCTCTCCCCACAGACCTTTCCAGAGCTAACTGGCCCCAGTGCTCGGTTCCCTTCTCCGGGCAAGTGGAGTGGGCTGGGCTGGGCTGGGGGCGCGGAGCCCCCGCTGAGCTCCCGCCC
>WEIU01006439.1:105063-126236 GCA_013389925.1 Aegithalos caudatus | reverse complement strand
GCCTCACCTGTGCCAAGTACAGAGGGACAATCATTGCCCTAGTCCTGCTGGCCACATTATTTCTGATCCAAGCCATGATGCCACTGGCCTTCTTGGCCACCTGGGCATACTGCTTGGTCATGTTCAGTCTTCTGTCAACCAAAGACAATCAGGGCATCCCCAGTGCATACCTGCTCCCACATGCCCAATAAGAAGGACTTATGGTTTCCTGTTACTTGGACCTGCTGTGACAGAATAGCTCAAATTATCATAAAAGTCTCTTCCACATGTGGACAGACACTTGTGCACATCACTTTGGAGAGTAGAATAAGAATGCAAGACAGCTAGAACTCAGCACAACATCTCTGAATGGTTTTCCCACATAGTATGTTCTCATTATTCAACTTTTGGCATTTGTAACAATTTTAGTTATACCACTGAGGCTGTGGACAGTATCACAATATTCTTGAAGGGAAGACCTTAAAGCAAATGTAAAGGAGATGCTGCTGATTTCGTTGGAAGAGATAGCGAAGTTGGTAACAAGGTCCAGTTAGCACATCCTAGGAATTCAGTGAGGGCTGAACAGTTCCTCTCAGAAGAGAAACTGAGATTTTAGGAGCTCTGAATTACTAGTATCACTTTGGAGAGCCAGAATTGTAGTTCATAATATAAAATACCATCCTGACTTAATAAGCTCAAACAAAACAATTCCAGAAGACAATATATGTGTGGGAGTTCTCACAGTGCCCAGAGACTACTGGTGAGCAGCCCCAGCAGCTGTAAAAGTAAGAGATAACCAAAGACTTAACATGCTGTAGTAAACCTACAATAGCAAGGCCATTCAGTACGAAGACATGACAATCAGAATGTATGCTTTGTTAACAAAAGAAAAGAAAGATTTAAAAAAACAAACACCAAACATGATAAAGCCAAACCAGCTTTTGATTCAAAACTAGTCCCTTTTCCAAAAAGTCATATTCCTTTTGAATTGGTCAAAGCAAATTAAGAATGTGGAAACCAATACAAATATTACATATGTGAATATTCTGAAATATATAGATAACCTTCAATCTTGATAAAAGTGGTAAGACAAAGAGAGATATCAGAATAAAAGGTAAATGGTGTAGAAAGCTCAAAGCAGCACCTGATCGTTACAAACTGCCTTTAGAAAATTCAAACATTTGAGTTTCTAAGAGACAGGCAATACTATTACAAGTGGTTGCCTGAGTACCAGCAGAGAGTCAACAGGCTGAAACAAGAAGGTACTCACCATGATAACGAAGTGGGAGTACTGCCAGTTAAGATTAAGGGGACGAAAGAGCATAGAACAGAGTAGAGATAGTGTTGGAATGAGGAATTTTTAATAGAGAGGTTGCATCGAGTAATATCAGGAATTGTTCTGACATGGACTTGCTACACAGACTAAAGCTTCTAGGTTTTATGTAAAGAAGCTAAAAATCTGCCAGAGTGACACTAAAATAAAATAAAGTCTCTTCAACACCTTAATTCTTGTTCTAGCTTTTTTTATACATTACCATCATAATAAGAGATATTTTCACAACAGGATTCAGGTTTACATCATGTCCATGAATTCCCCACTAAGTATAGGAAATTTTGACAATGATTTAATGCTTCTACCAGAAAATAAATTTTACAAACAGAAAACCAGTTGGTATGAAATTTATACTCATGTGTTTGGCAGAAGATTGAAAGTTTTAGATCAGGTAACAACTAGACAGATTTGGTCAAGTGGACAGGAGGAACACAGATGTAAAAAATGAATAATAAGCAAAATAGATAAAATGAAATGCTTTCCATATTTTTAAGTCCATTAGAATAATGACTGAAATAATTATGAACGACCCAATTTGCTGCAGTGCAGCATCTCATAACAAAAAAGGATGGCAAAAGTAAAACTGATTTAACACCAAAGGTGTTTTCAGATCACAGGAAGAACACAGACCACTTAAGTACTTATTCTCTAAAAAGTATCCATCTTCATACTTGAAATACATTAAATATAAGAGATGGTACAGCTATTTACAAGTCAGCTGAAAATTCATCCAGGACAATATAAAGTACTTTGCTTCCCATTTGTTTCATGAATGTGACCTACTAAATTGCAATCACTTGTGTTACTTTATGGGACCTTTTTCAAATTACGCAAATTCCCGGATGTACTGCTCTTAACCATGGAACTGGTACAGCTGTTAGTTCACCATCTCCCAGTAGTACATTTACTGGTAATTTGTCAATTCTGTAGAGCCAGAGCTATCCTCTCTGAGAATGAGGACCTCTTACAATGTTCCCAGCTTAAGCCATTCTATGCACATAAAATGAGTAATGCACAGCAACAAGAAAATATGTTGGGAAGTGTTCCTATAGGAGTAAGTAAAAACACACTGATATTTGGTAAATATGGATGACAACCAGGACTTACCATACCGTCAAAATAAGTCTGCCTAGCTGGAAAGTGAAAATAGACTTCAAGGTCACAAATAAGCTTAGAGTAAGAAGACTGTGAAAAAGGAGAGTCTACATCAACAATAATGTCTGATTTACAGTACCAAGCAATCACGAAAGGAGCAATCACCTGCTTTGAACTTCTGTATGATTGTCTTGTTCACGTTTGAAATAGCTATTGGGTACACTGGCTGCATGGTTCTTCTACACTTTGAGCTTATGAAAGGAGTTGGGATTTTTTTCTTTTAACTCTAGGTACTCTCAAGCCTTTTACTGAAAATTACCTTCCTAGAGTGGTGCCCTTTGAGAAAGCAGCAGTATGCAGGTTGCATTTCAAGTGTTTGTTGTGACATTTCAATTTGGATGGGCTATCATGCAGAGAAAAGGAAAAAATTCACAAACCAACCAACCAACCATCTCCAAACCTGAAGCTGGTACAAATAAATCACAACTGTCAAATACTAAACAACTGGTAATGTATTAAATGAATGAATTTATTCATAGTACCAGCACCAGCTGGAAACAACTCTCTTGGAGTATGTGATGTCAGTTGTAAAATGTCTCACTAAGTTGTGTTTAGAGTTTAGCCATGGGGGATGTAAGTTCTACTAGCAAGTCCATCTTCTGTAACACAGCTAAGCCAAATGAATAATAATATGGAACTTGATCCTGGTAATGGTTTTTATAAAGTTGAGTACTGATAGATTCAATACAGATACAGAGAAGCTACACAAAAAAGGCATAAATACTACTTTTCCTCTATAGAAAATAAGAAATGTTCAGACCAGTAATTAAAATCCCTTAAAGCTTAGAATAAAAGTTACAATTTTGTAAGAACTGACATGGCTACAAAACCATTCAATGATTACACATGGCAAACATTATATCTTCATTACCAAAATATTTTAAACAGAGATTCAGTGTATACAGGGAAATCCAAAATAAGCATATAAAGCTAAGCCTTTATATAGAAGCATCTATTACAGTTGAGTCAATTTTAACAACCTTTGCTCCAGGAAGGCTGTGTGAAAAGAAGGGGGTTTGCATTTCTATCAAGTTTCCAGAACTGAAAGTTTCTCTCATGGGATTTCATTTAAAATGTTCACCTAGTTCTTACACCAGAGCTCCTCGTTGTTAATAATCTGAATTTCATTATTCTTTAATGCAAACAGGCTGTCATATTTAACAGACAAGCAAATAAAATCCAGAAAATGCAGCTATTAAAAATGTCAAGCGGGCACAATTGAAATATGCAGACCATGTAGGTTTCTTTTTTAATAAGTGCAATTTTTATAGCACTCAGTATATTCTAAGCATAGCTCTAGCTAACTAGCAAATCCCAACACAGAAAAAGTTGCCTTGCACATCCCAAAACAGAAAAAGTTGCCTAACACATTGCATTGCACTAAGAAACAAAAGTTAAGCAAAAAATAAAATAAATAAGTAAGAAAACCTTCACAACCACCTTCTGATCAAGATGAGGGTAATTTTTCTTAAAATTACCTTGCCAGAATTTTTACAGTGTCATGGGCACAAGGACTACACTTATCATTTTGTACTCTTCTCCAAGACCAAACTCCACTTCTGTCAATTTCATTTCAACCTGGGGGAAGGCCTGAGATGAGCTCAAGGAGCAATGATGCCTGTGGATGGATGAAATACAGAACGTCATTCCTCATTTGCTCTTCAGAGAGCTTCACACGAACCTCGTGATGGATGAGACGTTACTACCGGTCATTAGAAAGAGCTCTAACCACAATTCTGTAATTTAAAGCGACGCCCTATGTAGCCAGGCTGGAGGTCGAAAGTCTGGCTCGTTATGCGCGGCTGCCGTTCAGCTTTCCCGCAGGAGTGTCCCCACCGCGGGCCCGGGCTGTGCGACACTGCGTGTACACACATCAGTGACGTCCCCGGCTGCTGCGAGCTGAGGTGGCGTGGAAAGAGCACGAAAATTACGTCAGCAGCTACAGAGAGGAACCCGTGTCTTTTACCTTGAATCCACACACATAAACCAGCCACAGAACTAAAGACACAACTTCTCACTTGGCTTTGCTGCGTCTCCCAGCACCCACAAAGCAGCGCAGCCACAAGCGCCCCGTGTCACAGTCCCACGCGCTTCCAGCAGCGCGGTCACCGACTCCGTGTACCAGGCGCCGCTCCTCCCCGCCCGGCACGGAGCAGCGCCGCCCTTCCCCTCCCCAGGCGCAGCTCCCGCCCACGGCGCACCNCGACAGCGACGACGGCGCTTGGGACATTGGCGTCGTGCGGAAGGAGCCGCAGGTGGGGCTGAGCTTCCCTGCACCTGGGGCTCGCCAGCCGTGGCCGGACGGTCTCGGGGCGGGAGGCCTTGGCTTGGAACCGTGAGGGGAGCGGAGCGCGGTGGGTCCCAGGGGAGGGTGCGGCTGAGTGATTCCTCTTAGGCTGTTTCCTACCAGGGTGATGCTGGTGTACCCTCAACCCAGTAAAGGAAACCTGAATTGTAGCGGTTTATCTCTTACAAAACCCTTTAATCTTTATTTAAAAGCTCTTTCTCCCCTTGAGTAACAGACCCTGGTCCTATTAATATTTCACCATGAGAGTAAATTTGAGAGTGGCCGAGTGGCTGTAAAGCTGTTTTATATCTTAAATCTCTTGACTCTGTTTCTTGCTAACTTGGAAGATTTCAGTAGTTTTATTGCATCTAACAGGTGTGAAGTATCCATTAGTGTGAGGTAGATTCTGTGAGGGTTTTTAAGTGTGGGTTTGTCTCATGACCAGAATTATAAAATGGAAGTATAACTGAATTCTTGAAGTCTTATGCTAAAGGCTGTAGCTAGTGTTTAAGAGGCCTTGGTCTTAAAGTAGATGTTCCTATCCAAAGATGTGGATTGATTGAAAATTGTTGTCTGAATAGAATAAAAATAGGGCTAAATTGTTCTACTGACTCTTTTTCACCTTTGGTTCTCTAGATACTTTTGTTGGTCTTCACAAAAGTTATTGGAAAGATGGGCTATGGTGTGCTGTAAAAATTGCATGTTTCTAAGTTATAATGTTGGGTGTTAAAAACTTATGATAAAAGCTTTGTTTCATACCCACCTTTGTCTCTAAGGAAACTAGTGAATAATCACTCCTCTGCTTACCAGTGTATGTAAATGTTTTGTACACTTGATATAGCTCCAACAGCAACCTTCAGCTGCATCTGCAGCTTTAATAGGGAACAAATCTATGATGCTAGTGAAAACAAGTTAAATTGAGCATAAACTAGTCTGATGCATAAACTAGTCTTTTGGTCAGTGCCTTTTTCAGACAGAAAGTTTATGATGCAGCTCTACAAATGCCTCTCACCACAGAATTAGGATGACAGAGGAGCTGTAACCCCTCAGAGCAGTGGACTTCTGCTGTTAGGCCTGACAGCTGCTGAGGTCCCTTGACTCAAGCTCAAACTGTCATATCTGGTAATTGTATTTTAGAACGTTGCACTTCACAATATGTGAAATGGAGGAAAAAAAAAAGGTACATAAATGCATTGCAAAGTTCTTCTAGTGTCATAAGATGAAAAAGAATCTTAATTGAAATCAAATTATGGTAAGTAAAATTGAGAGCAGTGTAGGAGGATAGAAGGTCTGTTGAGAAAGAAGATATTTTCATTTTCAGAGAATGGAACCTCTCAGAAAAATTGATTTTTAAAACTTAGGCATTATAGCAGACCCTGAACAGATCTACAGAGATGGAAGAACAAAAGTTTTATGTTGCTTTTTCCCTTCTTCTGTGCTGTGTCCTTTCAGAGATTATTAGTGCTTTTATACTGAAGCCAAGCTATATTGTTTTTGCCTTGAAACAGTTTCCAGATTTTGACTTAATTTTTCTTTGTTTATCTAGCAGTTGGATCAAATGTTGCAGGCGGACAAGAATGAGGCATTAAAGAAGGCTCTGTTTCGTGGTGATGTGTCATTAATTGAAGAACTCTTAAACTCGGGTGAGGAAAGTCAGTTACAAAGTTGAATATTTTTTAATGAACTCTGCAAGACAACTAAACTTTCTCATTTAAAACAAGACTTTATATCCTTTACTGGAAACGTTCATATGTTCTACAGGCACATTATTTTGAAAGATTAAATTACTTTTTCAGTAACTCAGACTTGGTATTTCAGCACATTCCTTCTAATTTGTTTCTTTTGTCAGTCAGGAGCCCTGAAATTTGAGAAAACTATAATGTTTGAACTATGAAATAAGGTGTTTCTTTGTTTTCAGATGCATCTTTAACATGCAAATAGCAATTACAAATACAGAATTAGAGGTGGTTTAAATTGAGGGGCAAAATTCAGTGGGTGGTCTTTGGTGTTGAAGGTTGTCCAGCATGGAGGCTAGCCTTTTTTATTTTCATGTTTCCCCAGACAGCACTGTTAAGTGTCTGGTATGTGCCCCATGTAGTACTGCTGTCCTGGCAACATCAGCTGAACAAAGATTTTGTGAATCTGAAAGGTCTAACAGGCTTTTTGTGGCATTTGTTTCTAAAAAATAGTCTGTTTTAACACTGAAAGCCTTTTTCCCTGTTCTGTTACTCAGTATTTGTCTTTAATGTGTTTGTTAATCAGTGTTAGGAAGATTGGATCACTTATTGAAGCATCCAGGGCAATCAGAAACTGCATAGCTGAGTTGACCTGCCTAGTGATAATTGTCAGGAAGTTCTGCTTCAGCAAGCAAGGAGAATATAGTAACCAAGAGCTTGTTCTCTGAGGAAAAATCTGTCTTAGGGAAGAAAGTAGTTTATTGGTTAGCAATGGGCTTTTCTGAGTTTTGAAACAATGACATTATTTGCCCTTTTAGAAGCCAACTGTTTCTCACCACAATGGGGTAATGGTTTTCTTTTTAAGTTAAGCAAAACTACTGCACAGACTGAAACACAAGAAGTGCAATACAAGCATGAAATACATCTGTCTTGCTTTGAGAAAATATATTCTTATTTATGGGTAGAGTTGTTGTGATGTCTGTGCATCAGATTGCTTCACTGTTCTGCTACACCATCCATTTAAAATTGTTGTATTGCAGTCAAACAGCAATAGTTCACTTTCTGTGCTAATTCCTGCTACACAGGGGACAGTTGTTGCTGTTGGAAGATAATAGGTTTCTGTAAGTGCATAGGTTCAGGCTGAGGATTCATGTAGTCTAATTTCCTGTCCCTGAAACAAATAAGGCAGTGTTATAAAAGAACATGTAATTTCCTTAAAGTGGGATCAGCAGTAAATTCTGACCCATCCAGTACTGTTGTGCAAAGCAGCAGAAAACAGTGCCTTTTACAGAGCTCTTTCTGAAGAGAGGTAACATTGTCCTTCAGGGAATCCATGCTCAGGTTAAATCTTTGCCTCCAGAAATACCTTAAGTGTATGTTTGGTAGAGCTTGTAGGAGGCTCACTGCCAGCAGTCAGCCAAACTTAAGGTTTGTATTGGACGTGGATTTCCTAGCAACAGTTGGGGCAATTCATTCAGTGAGAGTGAGACTGTATTGTCTTCTGGCTTGATTAAATGTTGCTTTAGTATTTTTGATGCTGGAGCAGTGTTACAAGCACAGTGTTTTTCCTTACCACTTCTATTAAGTGGTAACTTAGGAAACTAAGTTTCTGAAGTACATGTCACAAAAAGTAATGCAAGCAAGTAGCACCTTCAAAGATGATTTGGGTATTTTGGTTTGCTTTAGGAGTAAAATACTTAGCACCACGGAATTCATGTGTTCAATTTCTTAAAATGGAATTAAAAGTTATGACCTCATGATAGTTTAGGCTGATTAAATATATAACCACAGTCAAATCCTCCTTTTTCCTTCATTGTTTGTTTCAGTTATATCTTTGAATGAGTGCTGGAGCTCATCTCATCTTTTGTGAGCCAGTTCAAGGAATTACAAATATTACTACACAACAGGAATGGGAGTGTGCCTAGCATGTGAGAATAATTTTTCAGCCAATTTAGGACTCTGAACCCTGAGTCAGGTGACCACCATAGCTGGCCCAGCAGAGGGAGAGGACAGCAGCTCTAATGTGACTCAGCATTAAGGTTGTGTGGGAACAGACCTAAGTGCAGACAGACTTAAATCAATACTTCTACTAAAGTCTTAGAGAAACAAGCATTTTAGAACTTCCCCTCAGATAAATGGCATGTGAATGGATTCTAACACTAAGAGCTGTTTTTTAACTGAATGAAAGTCAAGTCCTCATCTTTTTGGTGTCAAACATGGAATTAATTAGCAGAGTTACATTTTTCTTTATAAAACAGCCTTTCTACTATAGCTGTTATTAGCCACAGTCAAGAAAGTATCTGAAAGGGATATGGGAGAAACAGTAGTAGTCACAGAAGGAATGCAATTCTTACTTTGCTGTTCTATTGCTTCATTATTGTTCATATTCTTCACGTGGTTTCTGCTGTAGTTTGTCTGTGGCCAGAATGTCTTTCTCCCCTTTGCTGCTTAAACAGATACTTATCTGTTTTATCATCAATATCTTAAAATATATTTATCTGTAATTAACATTGTAAAGAAGACTGTTGGGTTTGTCTCCTAGCTGTAATTTCTGGGGCCGTGTAACTGAAAAGCTCCTCTGCTCATAGCTACAGAGGAAAGCCCAAGTAATGCCCTGGTGCAGCTCCTCTCAGGCCCATCATGGAAGCAGTGGCCTTACCTCTGCAGTCTCAGAGAAGCAGAGACGTGCAGGCAAGTTACAGACTCAGAGCCAGGGACTCCCAGCTGCACCAAAAGGTGCTTGTGCCTGGGGTCCAGCAGCTGCAGAGACAGGAGTGAGTGAAAGCTGTGCCTGGCACAGGAGTGGGCCCAGAGGTCGGAGGCCCTGTGTCTGTGATGCCAGCAGCTGGAGGGGATGGATCACAGGATGATACTGCTCAGAAGAGTGCTCTGTTTGTGTTGATCTCTGTGGCCAGTGGGGTGTGTGTGCTCCTGCTGGGAATACATGCTCAGCATTGATAGGGGTTGGACCTGTGGTTCCGGAGTGCAGCAGCCTCACTTCTCTCTGGCTATTGGGTCTGGTCTGATTTTTCACTAAAAAGTTTTTTCTGGGCTTTACTGTTTTCTCAAGGAGAAAATCTCAAGGATTTCTCAAGGGCCATTTTAAGGCTGGACTAACAGTGCTTACTTCAATAACAGCTCATGTAATGAGAGTAGTAACCTATTTGAGTAGTCATCAAGGTGAGACATTTCTGGTTCAGTCAACAACTCCTATAACCAAGCAGCCAAGAAGCCACGTGACTGCTCCTGTTTCAGTTGTCCTTTCTCTGTCTTCATCTGGGATTACAGATTGTTTGCACTGGGACTTTCACACTAAGTGGTACTTCGAAGCAGTCACTACCAAGATGGTAGGAGACTGCAGGACAAACAACATATTGTCAAATAGACCATTCTACTTCTAGAACTTGGAAAAAGCAACAGCATCGTGGCAGATACTGGCTGCTATACATGTAAAGAAAGCATTGAGGAAAATGCCTTCTCAAGTGTTTTAATAAGTCTGGATATAACTGCCAAATAGATCATTTGTCATTTGTTGTTCTGGTATGTACTAAGGTAAAAAGCTTTAGATGGGAGCTGATGGACTGCTTTTCTTCTCACAAGGAAAAGAGACTTTTTTTTTAAGGCTGACAGGGTGACAGTTTTGGGGTATTTTTTTCCTTATACTAGTATTACTTCAGTGAGCTGTTGAATATCAGACTTGCTAAATTCCTAAAGTGACTTACAAGGGAGCTCTGATGTGACTGCTAAAGGACATTTTCTGGCTCCCCTTGTAGAACTGTGGGCTTCAGTGAAAAGTTTTCTACACTGCAGATAGGCCAGTGTGCTGTGACATTAACTGCAGTTAGTATGTGTACATTGCTAAGGAGATTTGATTGTAAATTCTGTGGCATGCAGGTGTTAGATTGCTTCAACACATGGCTTTCATTGAATTGCTACCTTGTTATTGATTCTGTAATTCCAGTAATATTAAGAAATTAAATCCAAGAGCCATGAGTGACCTGTTTGTCCCTCAGCTTTAATGACTTAATATTGCTATGCTGAACACATCTTTGGTATACTCATTTTGCATGAAAAAGTATGCATGTAGCTTAACTGTCACAAATTTCTTAGGATAATTTTGGGGTTTTTTGGAGTGTTTTTTTTCCTAAAGTATTTTTGATTATGCGTGGTCACTGTAGGACTAATATGGAACCAGCTGTTGGAACCTTTTCTAGGGGAAGCAATATTTGTTGAAGGATTGAAAAAGACATACAAGTTTTTATTAGAAAGTTGTCAGATGAATGTCTTAGGCTGGTACTTGGTTCTTGGTGCATTTGGGAAGGCTGGGCTGTCTGTCAGGCATGCTTCTAGCCATTTTAGCCATTCTGGCTGTTAGAAAGAGTAACAATTCTGGTGGTTGTGTTTGAACCTTGTATAGTCTCCTGTTTCTTCTTCTTATTGAGATAATATTCTGTTCGTATCAAACACAAATCTGCTAGCTAATTGTCTTGCAGGACAGAGAATACAAGGAGCTGTGAAGCAGGCAGCCCTAGATGTTGTTATCCTAATTGCCTGACAAGCAGTTTGCTCCCACAGCAGTCTTCTTGGCTTGGCAAGAGTCAAACTTTTTAAGTGTGATTGAAGAAAGCTATTGCACAGAAGTAGAGAAAACAGATTCTTTGTGCTTATATGAAATTACTTTTGCAGCTAAATGTTTGAGGTTTTTAATGTGGTCTTTCTGTGGTACTTAACTTCTTGGATTTAGAACATTGATGTCAGTTTTAAAAGTTGTTTTCTGTTGTTTTAAATAAAGATGTATTTAAAAAAAAGAAAATGCCATTAGAGATTTCTCTCCCTTGTACTAAATGCAAACAGGGTGTAACCTTTGTAATGATACATATTGAGAGTAAGTTTTATAAAAAGCATGTTTGTTGTGATGCAGTTTCATGACTAATTTCTTGAATTTTGACAGGTATCAGCATAGAAACTAGCTTTCAGTTTGGATGGACTCCCCTGATGTGTGCAGCCAGCGTGGCTAACTTTGCAGTAGTACGTCTTCTTCTGGACAGAGGTGCTAATGCATGTTTTGAAATAGGTAAGATGGGAATGAAAAATACTGGCTAGTAAAGCTCACTGACAGATATTGTCCCTATCCTTATTCTCTTGTTTACATATGTAGGGAAAAATCAAAAGTTCACAGTGGAACTGAGACACACTCTACCTTTCACAGTTTTGAAGGAAAAATAGTAGCTTTAAAGTAAAAAAAAAACCAAAAAACAGAAACAAAACCAAAAAAACCCCAAAAGACCAACCAAACAAAAAACAAACAACTCAACCTACTGGAAAAAAGAAACAACCTACTGGAATTGATCTGGAATCAGCTGATGTGTTCTCTTGTTCTTTCTCTCTCAGTTCCACTTTCCCCCACACCTCCCAAATCCCAAGTACTTTTTTAAAAAGTGTTTGGAAGTACTTGCTCAAAAATTGTAGTATAAAGTTGTACAGGTGACAGTCTATGCAGTAGTAGTAGACTGAAATGCAGATGGTACAAATTTGGCTCTGAAAATTTTCTCTAACCTCTTAGCAGCTGATCAGAGTATGAGATTAGTGTAGATTGCCCACACCAAAAGCAGTTGTGCATTCTTCTAATCATTGTCCTTGTAGCCAGTTCAGAGAACTTCCATGTGTCTGCCTACAGCTTGTACCTGTTCCTTGTTTATGGCTATAGAAAGCTATAAATGGGACAGAAACTGCTGTGGGCAGTAGTTTAGGCTGACCAGGTAACCAAATGCATGTCATTTGTCATTAGTGTGATAACTGTTGCCCAAAGTGGCACCTCTCTAGGATCAAGTTTCTTGGCTTGTTTCCCTGTTAGACTGTGTAGGGAAACTGGAAGTAGGGCATATGGGCAGCAGAGAACTGTCCAGCCAGGAGCAGTCTTGGAAGTTATTGATTTGGGTCAGGTCATGTGTATTCAGTAAAGCTGTGCTATCCTAAGGGGGTGCTAAATCTCACCAGCCCTCCTACTATTTTTTACATCAGCAGCAGTCGTACAAGTGATCCTATAACAATTACCCTTTAGTGCTTATAATCTTAATAAACAGCTTAATCTTAATAATAACCTTGAGTCACTCTTCGGTCATTCTTTATCACTAGTTACTTAATTTTTACCCTTTTTGGTAGTTGACAAGAACTAATATATCATTCATTGTGTGATGGATTCAAAATGTTGTATCCTTGGGGAATAATTCCATCAGAACTACTGGAGTTTTTGTCTAGACTGAACATAAACTTACCTTTTTTGCAGTGTTTTAGCAATTATTCTCTGTAAAAGTGAAATCTAAGAATCCCAAGGTGTTTCTTCCCTTTCATCTCATGCTCACATGTGTGAGCTATAGGTAGGTTGACACAAATTTATTTCCCACTCTTTATCACTGCTTGAGATCGTGAATACAACTATAGGTTCCTCCCAAATACCATTCCCAGATTGAGAGTGCTTTATTTAAAGTCCTGCCATCTTTCCATTCTTATTCTAGTTGATAATCTAGGTTAAACGTATTCAGTAAAAATTTATCAGCATATCAAGTAATTTCTGCATGAGGCAGTTGAAAATTAAAAGATGGTGTATTAAAAAAATCAAATTAATTTAAATGTAGAACTGAGTTGTAGATGTGCAGGACAAGAAGGGGTGAGAGCAGTGGGGGTAACGTACATAACAAACTTTTCATGTTTAATAATGAAATCTGGCCTCATTGAAGAATGAAGGTGTTAATTATACAGTCAAAATTTCTACAAGAAAATTTTAAAATGTTGTAACACTTGACAGGATATGAAATAGGGACAGCTAATATTATTATACTTCTTGAATGGATGAAGGCATGTTGGAACTTGTGAACGAGTTTGTGCAATAAACAAAATGGGCAGTTACTCAAATGGCAGTCTTCTAAATGACATTGGGGCCAGCTAACTAAGGTCTTTGAGATGTTGCCTTTCCCATATGGAAACTGTGGTAATCATGGGAAAGAAGGTCTCCTGTGTTCTGTGGGCAAACAGCAGTTGTACAGTTCTGATTTGTGAGCCAAGATGGTATGTAACACGCTGCTGGTTTCAGAGCTGGAGAAATAAATATGCTGGTATTCCCTATGGACTGTGTAGATGCTATTTAAATCCACATCTAAACCAATACTTTTAGTACTTCTGCCACTACTGGACCATAGTAAGTTAATACATTTAATTCTTCCTCCTTAAGACCTATCATGAAGCCCTTTTGCTTCAAGTGTCTTTTGTATGGGCCTCTGTTTTCCCCAAAATTGATGTCACTATGTGTTCTAATACATTCCAAGTACCTTTTTCTATCCATTGCAGCTGTTACTTCCGTTTACTGGGGGGAGGAACAGGGAGTGAACCTACTAGTGTGGAATGTGTTTTGAGAAATAAGCATCTATAGTTAAGCTCCTGTTGTAGCTTTGGGGTACTTTCAAGCTATTCTAAACTTCAGTAGGAATAAGTGCTTTACTGCTGTGATTCACTCTCTGAGTGATCCTCAGGTGCCTTTGTTTTACTTGATCATTCTAGTGATTTTCACAGACAGGAAACAAGATTGTTTCCAAATACCGTAGAGTATCAAAATCTCAGTAGCAACTCTAGCAAACATCAAGTCTTTTAAAGGGGCTTTTGGATTGGCATGGTATTTACATTTACATATGTAATTCTCTAACTGCAAATTTCCAACAGATAAATACACTGTGTTGATGGCAGCGTGTACTGCACAAGCTTCAGAGGAGAACATTTTGAACACTGTTGAACTGCTTCTATCAAGGAATGCTGACCCTAACCTTTCTTGCAGGTATTGAAAACCCCACATCTGTGAATACAGTACAAAATTTAATGTTATTATACAGAGATGTGTATAGATTGAGGTGTTGTTGGTGGTTAAGGTGAAGTGTACGTACTTGTAATTTCACTGGTGGTATAAGAAAAGATTAGTACCCAGATACTTATACCTGTTAGTACAGTTGATAATCTGAGTAAATAAGACTGTGATCAGCTTTATCGAAGTGTAAGTATATTCTTCAGCTGAACAAAATAAAAATTAATCTTAGTTATTCACTTGACTGAAGTATAGGGGCAAGAAATATTGTCTTCTGCCTTTCCTAAATCATAGTGCCTCTTCTGCATAGGGATGGAAGTTAAATCAATTAATTCTTTATTTAAATTCATATCCTGCTTCTGAACTTTTTGTGGATATCTGACTATATTCTTTTCACAGAATGCTTCCTTAGGAAAACAAAATTCTGTAAATGAAATACATTTATTCCACTGCAATCTGGAATAATTTGGATTAAAGAGATTAAGCTCCTTTTAGAAACAAGTAATAGTGTCCTTCTTCAATTACAACTTTTTTTGTTTGAAGCAGTGCATTGTGAGATGTCTGTAGTTATACAGTTTGATGAAATGTTTCATTTAACATGAAAAAAAAATTCTGGACTGACCCCAGGATAAACTTCTCTTGCCTCTGCTAAAAAAAAATACTGTTTAGGTCAACTGGTTTTTCATCTAACAGAATTTTTGTGTACCACTTCTTTTCCATCACATTACCTGGCATATATAGACTGAGTAACTCTCTAAAAAGAATAGAGTTGCAGGCCTTTGGTTTTCCTTAGTAGAACTCAATGACTCAAGGCCCTGAACCTCACTATGAGCATAGTACTGATAGGCAAGGGGGAAACAGAGTTCTGCTGAAGTGCACCTGATGTCTGGCACCAAATTTAAATGCCGTTCTTATTAGAGAGACTAGAAATTGTTTGTGAGAGAAGAGAAAGCTACATAATCTGAAATAATTACATATTGTTGTTGTCAGATAGCTGGATGCTAGAATAAACATCCTGCTTTAAAAAACAAAGGAAATTGATGCATTATTAACTTTGTCTTGGGGTGTTGGAAATGTAAGCAAGAGCACAGGGCTGCAGATTTGTATTTGGACAGGCCTTTGGCTAAACTTTGGGAGCAAACAGTATGAGTGCTGACACAAGAGGTGGGACTTCTAATTTTTAAATTTTCTTTATAAACTTAGAGTATGTTTTGCATGGCTGATCTTTATACACAAATATTTATTTACTATCTTTTTATGTCCTTACACCTTGTGCTAACATGAGTTATTTGTGCATCCAGCAGATAGGGTTGTGGCTTTTTCACTTTTGCAGTAGTAGTCTTTATCAAATGAAAAGATAAATTAAGTGACAGTCAGAAACATCATATTTGTGCAGAGGCTTGAAAAATCCAGACCTTGTCATCTCAAACCTTTGAGCTGCCTTTATGTCTTTCCAGTATTTCACATATGTGCATGCCACTCCATCGTTGGGTCTGCTCAGGCAACAGCTGCTGTTTCTTAGGGACTTCTTGCTCTGTGCTCAGGAATGAGAATAAAACACAATAAACTGCCTTATGTGATAAGGTCTCAAACAGCCCCTCTCTGTCCCATTTCACCTGTTTCATTAGAGCAACCAGGATGTTCTGTGGGAGTGATCAGAACTGTCAGTGAGTTGCGGTGACTGTGAAAGTACTTCCTGTGTGATCAGCTGACTGCAGGTGAAGAACTGAGATTCTCATTATTTGGCTTTCTCAGCATATAAGAACCAGAATGATTCTAGGAAGCTTCACTTTGCTCCACCAGCCACTGGAATATGTGTGAATGCAAAGCAGAATACTTAATCTTCATGTAAGGGTGGGGTTTAATGTTTATCCTTTCTCTGTTGCACCATCAGGGCAACCCAGTAGGCTCTTATTTCATGTCATCTGGAAGTGATAGACAGAAACTTGGTGGGAGTGGGTCTAATTTATAAAGTGTGTGTGGAATGGGGACTAGTGGGAAAGGAACTGATTTTTGAAATGCTAAGAAAGAAGGTGAGTTTAGGAATGGGTAGGCAGATGGTTTCTTTGTAGAGGGATATGGTTCTGAGAAGAAAATATTCAGTAGCATAACTTAGGATATTTTTGCTAAATCAGAATTGGAAACTGAGTGCTGGTGGCTGTAAAAACAGTTTTGTTGTTGAGAATGTAGTGTATCAAAGCATAAGTGCTAGCTAAAGGGTTTTAAAAGTCAAACAAGTAGAGTAATGGCTGGGTGAAACAAGAAGGCATTGTAAGACCTGCTCTGAATAGCCATTGTAGAGCTACTATAGCCTGAATGCTTCATTTAAGTGACTGCTACCTTGAGAAATTCGTTTTGCTTATCTCATGTAATTTACCTTCCTCTTGCTCCAAAATGTAAATTATATACTTTTCCAGGCCTTACAAAGGGATAATGTTTAAGTTGTGTTTTTTAGAAACCTTTCCTTAACCTGCAGTGCTTTCCTAAAGTTATACTAAAGTATGTTCTTCCAGTATTTCTTGTTATATAGGGTTTCCCACTTCATCACTAAATCCCACTAAGCCAGAAAACAGGCAAATAGATTATCTCCTGTTGCTGTGAACACACGTTGCCACTTAATTTCTCAGTTCCAGGCTTAATGTGCAGCAATGGAGTGGGGAAACTGGCTCCAAAAGCTTCTGAAGATGCTTCCTGTTTATCTGAAGCATTGTTCAGTTTACAGATCAATAGACTAAAATAGTGTCTTGCAGCATCATTGCCTTGCTTTGGGATCTCAGTAAGAAAAGATTCATACCAAACTCTGGTTTAAATGATTTTCTACCTGCTGTATTTTTTATCTATTATTATTTTTATCTATTATTATTATTATAACACTGATCTAGTTAATAAGCACATAGCCAGTTATGAGACTTTACTTACAGCTTGTAAAGGCCACCAGTTTGAAATACTGAATTTTCTATATATGTCTCGCCAGTGGAAAGAAACCTGTGTGTAAATAGGAGACCTCTCCTCTCCTTTCTCTTAGGAAATTTTCCAGGAAGATGAAGTTTGTCTTGCTTGAGATCATGATACCAAACATAAGCATGTTATTTGTCAAGTGTGGTGATATCTGCACCACAAATTCATGAATACAAAAATGTATTCAATAAATTTTTGAGTCAGATGCTTGCCATCTAGGAGATGAAAGAAACTTTTATCACCAGTTCTGTCATGACTCCTGATTATCCAGGATAGGAGTAGGAGACTTCATAGTAGGTCTGTTCTACTAAGCTTGTTGTCTTGTGATGTAAATTTTGCGCCATTTTTTCCTCAGGGTAGAGTGAACCTTACAGAACTTCTGGTTGTATCATTGTATACACATCACATACAAAGTCTTGGATGGCCCCAAAGACTGAAAAAAGCTTCTGTTTTTGTCTTTTTCTTCAGTCTTAATATAAAGAACGTGAAGCTGTGTTAGAGGACGTTTACATTGGACGTTCGGAGGAGTTCTTCTGCTAGAGGGTAGTTGGGCATGAGAGCAGGCTCCCCAGGAAAATGGTCATAGCACCAACTTTAATAGAGCTCAGGAACCATTTGGATAATGCTGTCAAACCATGTGTTGTGATGCTTTGCTTATCATGTCCAGGGCCAGGAGCTGGATTCTGTAGTCCTTGTGGGTCCCTTCCAGCTCATAATTTTCAGTGACTCTGAAGATAAAAACAGATAAACAAAAAAATCCTCTCTTCATTTGCATGAGACCCTTTTTTTATGTAGGTGCTGCAAAACTAGAAGCAAACAGTTAGATGTTTAACTAATAAATGGCTTCTATGCCTTTTAATATTTTATTTATTTGCTGACTATGAATTGAGTATCATATTCAATATGAAAAAATGTCATGTGACAAATTGTACCATACAAAAGGACTTAATGGGTGTAATGTCATCTGCAAACCGGATTGCTGAAACACAGCAGTTACTCAAAATGATGAAAGGATTCTTAAGATCTGTCTGGATAATTATCACTACACTCTGTGAACATTTTTAGGTACACTAAGATGTACCAAAAAGTTTAGTTTCTCTACAGCTTAAGCAGGTAACAGTGGATTTGCCATGTTAAAGCTTGCTGTTGTGGTTGTGGGGGTTCATTGCAGGGTTAGGAAACCAAGGTTTGTTTTCCCCAATGCTCTTGTCTCCCTCCTCTGGCCGTACATGTAAATGGACGCTGCTTTCTTGGGATGGCTCAGGGCACCCCCTTGCATGTAGAGGTGCAAATTGGTGCAGCAATGCATGTGGTTCTATCCTGAAACAGCTTGTAGCCTTTGAAATTAAAACTCAAGCGTTAAATTGGAGTGCTTGCAGTACTAATTGCACAATCATGTTGATGGACCTTTTAAATGTTTTATTTATTGAGTTTTATTTCCAAATGGAGCAGTATGTTAAGTGGCATTTGTGTCGTTGTTGGCTTGGTTTCAGATTATCATGCCTGAAGTATTATACAGCTGTAACTACATCATATTCTTTGGAGAAAAGACTATTTTGTAGCCTCAGGGCTTTTGTTAAGTATTTTTCCTTTGAAAAACCAGAAGATAATAGTAGTGTATCAAGAAGTAGTATCAACATTTTTTAAGGAAAGGTTGAGAGTGGGAGAAACAAAAATTAAATCAGATGTGACTGGTTTTGCAGTCAGATGTAAATAGTAAACACTTCAAAGGTGGATGGCATGGGAAGTTTGTCAAAGTTTGTCAAAGGCTACCTACCACTGAAGAGAAATAAGCATGGGAGTGAGTGTCCATGTTGGGCAAACAAGTTTGATTTTTGTTACTAAAATTTATTAGGTTGTAATCAACTTCTGCTCATTCTTTAAAATATAGATATCTGTATATGTCTTTATATAGACATCTCTGTAGAGACCTATAGAAATAGTGAGGTATATAGACATCAGTTATTAGGTTGAGGATGAAGATTATTGTCTTTCTCTATTTTTATATTAATCTTCATAGGTTCACAGGGCAATTCAGGTCAGAAGGGATTTCAGGAGGTTTCTAGTCCAACTTCTTTAAAGCTATGTCTGGTGTAAAATTGGGCTAGGTTGCCATTTGGTCTTGAAATCCATTAAAGACCGCAGACTAAAAGAATTCTCTGAGCAACCAGTTCCACTGATTGGCTGTGCTCCATGGTGAAATGTCTCCTCACATACAGTCAGAACTTCTGCTTTTGTAGTGTTTATGAACTAAATTCTAGACTGATGCAAGTCTTTTTGCTTCATTACCAAGTTCCTTTATCCTATGTCTTGAAGGTCTGGTTACCTTTCATTTTGCTTATCTGTGTGTTTGATATTTTTCCCCTAGCATAAGGCTGTTTCAAATTTGTAATGTTACTGGATTTCATTCAGTACACTTTCAACTGTGTCTGCATAAGACAAAACATCATCCTGGCATGAATGTTCAAAACCAAAGAAAGATGTCCAAAGCATTAGTTCTACCAATACTCTCTGGAAGAAGGCCAAAATTTTGAGGCAGTTGCTTTAAGACATGAATTTGGAGATCCCTCTAGTGGTTGATGAACTTAGTATTAAGAAACCCAGTATTGGGAAGAACAGTCTTCCCCTTGGGTGTTTCCTAGCAAGATAGCATAAGCTTTAGAAAGCAAGTTTTTGACATGGAGCTATACATACATAACAAGCAATACATAATATTTTTCATTTAAAACTGTTGCTTTTTAGAATACAGTAGGTTTTAATTAAACAATGGTAGTAAAATATTTTAGCAATTAATTGGTTTGCAATCTTACTCCACCAAAGAATGTGTCAGGCATCTGGAAAATAACTTTGCAAACAGAAGTTTTTGGGCAGTATTTCACTATGGGTTCATCTTGCAAACATCTCTAAAAGCTTAAGATCACGTCTTGGTTTGATACAATTCAAAGGAGAACACTTTGGAAAGAGTCGCTCACCCACATCCGCAAACGCAGGCACCCCCACCCAAACAGCTCCCCCCACAAACACACCTGCAACCGCATGCAAGCACCCCTGCAACCCCGCGCCTGCAAACGCGCCTGCATGCAAATGTGCCAGCACCCCGCAAACGCACACCCCCCATGCACCCCCACCCCCCATGCATGCAAGCACACAAGCACAACCGCACCCCTGTAACCCCGCAAACACAAACACCCCCCCACACCCCACCNCCCCATGCACCTCCCCACGCAAATGCACCTGCAACACACCCACATGCAAACATGCAAGCACACCCACACCCCCACAAACACCCCAACACCCCGCCACGCAAACGCACCACACAAACGCAAGCACCCGCACACAAACACCCGCATGCAAACACACCACCATAAACACACCCACGCCCACAAATGCAAACACCCACATGCAAGCGCACCGCCCACAATCACCCCCACACGCAAACACCTGCACAGAAACACATCCCCACCCGCAAACACACAGGCAGGCAAACACACAAACACGCCAACACACCCCCACCCACTCAGACACCCATCACTGCAAACACACATACACAAGAAAACACATGCAAATGCTCACACGCAAACCCCCACACGTGCACACACAAACACAGCCCCCACGCTAACCCGCCTCCACCAATGCAAACCCCCACCCACAAACACACTCCCACACNAACGCACCCGCGCCCGCTAATGCACCTGCATCCCCGCAAACGCACTCTCTCAACTCAAAAACTCAAAACGCCCCAACACACCCCCATGCAAACACGGGAATGCAGCCATGCACACACCCCCACACGCATACATACCCCCACACGCAGACATACACTCAAACGCAAACAAGAAAACGCACACCCCGACCTGCAAATGCACAGGCACGCAAGCACACCAACACCCCCGCACGCCCCCACACCCCCATGGACACACACCCACAAACACACCC
>WEIU01006439.1:77836-103970 GCA_013389925.1 Aegithalos caudatus | reverse complement strand
ATGCACACACCCCCACATACCACAACACAAACACGCAAACGCACCCGCACGCAAACATGCAAGCACCCCCAGAAAACGCAAACAGCCCTGCAAACACACCCTCACACACCCCCATGCAAACACACCCGCCCTGCAAACGCACCCCCTCCTCGCAAGTACACCCACCCCTGCAAACAGCCCTGCAGATGCAAGCGCACCCACACAAACACACCCACACACCCCCCACACAAATGCGCCCATGCGCACCCACTCCCACAAGCAATCATACCCACACACACACCCTCCCTCTCCTGCTGCAGGCCCTTAAAGATACCATAATGATTTCAGGGCACAGATGATTATGGGATATGATGTCATTACGAATCACCCTAAGACAGATCAGTAGACTGTTGTCCTCATGGTTTTGGGATGCAAAAAACCAGAGTAATAGGAAGGGTGGTGTCTAAGTGCTCCTTCAGCAGCTGTAGTCAGCAGCTGTAGCGAACAGTTATCTGTGTAGGAAAGAAGGTATCAACAGATACACTTCATAGAATCAGCAAGATTGGAAGAGACTTTCAAGATCATTTTAATCTGGCCATCAACCTGGCACCACCATAACCACCCCTAAACCATATGCCAAAGTGCCTCATCCAGATCCCTTTTGAGCACTTCCTGAGACAGTAACTGCCATCTCCCTGGGCAGCTCTTCCAATGCCTAACCACTTGTTCAGTGGGGAAAACAAAAAATTCAATATCTAGTCTGAACCTTCTACTAGTGCAATGTCTGTGAACAGAATACAAAAATGGGATAAAGGGCAAAAATATTATGTTTAGTTTTAGTACTTGAAAATTTAAGATCTTCAGTATTATCTGTTTGTGTAATCTTCTTGGGCATACTTGGAGTGGGGGTAGTCCTGACTGTTAGTAATAAGAGTGAAGCTCTTGCCGTTACAGCATGCCTCTGCACAGCAGTAAGAGCTGTATGATCTGTGATTCTTTTGCTTACACTGATTGTACCAGAGAGAGTTTTATGAACATAGTTGTTGTTTTTAATATTCTTTCTCTTAAGTATTCAGTTGCGATTTACATGTTGCCCTCAATGAAGCTGCATAGTTTTTCCCAACTTTGGATTGAAATTATTCTGCATGTAGAATGCATCACTTAGGCTGTGTCTTTTAAAAATATTTTTTAATGAAAATAGAAGTGTGCCACCTTTTTTTTTTCTTTTTGCATTTTGATGTAACTTATTTTACCTGGCACCTTTCCTTTCAGGAAACAAATGACTGCGCTGATGTATGCAGCTAGAAAAGGCTATCCTCGGGTTGTTGCTTTTCTTGTTGCTCATGGATCACACATAAATGCCCAAGATGAAAATGGATATACAGTAAGGGATTTTTTGTGTATGTTGTATTTAATGATAAAAATTTAAAAAGTGACTACCCACTAGCTTGTTTCAAAGCACAGCTTTCTGAGAAGCATTTGTCAGAATTTTCTGCTTTAACACTACCTTGAGATCATCTTGCATTAATTGTCTTTGTCTCCATATTGAATAGTGCTTTATTGATTGAAACTATTGAGTTTTGCTTCATATGTAAAATGGGTAAAACAAAGTTGTTCTTTGCAGGCATTAATGTGGGCAGCACATCATGGACATAAAAGTGTAATTTTGAAGTTGCTTGAGCTAGGAGCTGACAAAAATCTACAGACCAAGGATGAAAAAACAGCAGCAGAGCTAGCAAAAATCAATAAACATTTAGAGGTATTTAATTTCTCTTAGAAATGCAAATTCTGTGTTTTGTGTCAAAAATCTGTTCATTAATTGTATAATTTTCTGTAGAAATATTACTTTAATAACTATATCATAGCAGCCTGTTGAATACTAGTGCTTTTACGTTTATAACAGACTATTTTCTGTTATATCACAGCTTTTCACAGTGCTGTAAAGGCTATACTGTAATGTTTTGGAAACCTTTTTTCTTTATTCTCTCAGAATCATTGACTTTAGATGTAGAATACAAAACAAGGGATTATTCATGTTTGCAGTGTTGATATGAGAAGTAGAAAAACATATTGTTTTTTACTTATCGCCCAAAGTATTTGAGAGAATGCAGATATCAAACTGATTTGTAGAGTATAGTGAAAAGGGTAAAGCCAAAAAAAAAAAAAGAGGAGTTGATACTGGCCGTTTTCAAAATCTATTCTCCAGAGGAAGGTGTAAAATAATGTAAATTGAGCATCAGATCATGGAGAGAGCAGACACTAATTACCAATTTAGAGAACTACTGAAGATGACATGTATTCTTCTAAAATAAACACGTTTACTGCTGTTGTCAGATGATACCTGGTGGATCAGTCAGACCATATTTCTGTGTATTTTGTTTTGAGTTGCTCTTACCAACGATGTGACTTTTTACACTGGCTCCTCAAAAATGTGTAATTCACTCTCACAAATTGTAATTTACAGGTTCTTTTTCTTGCCTTTTTTTTCCCTGCCAGCCTCAAGGACTAGGCAGGAGCAAAAATGATAACTGCACAGAGCTGTCAGTGGAAGCTAGCAACACAGTGGAAGATCTGTGTCTGAGGCTTAGTGATCTGCTAGCTCCGGTTACTGAAAAGGATTACAAATGCTTTCTGCCTTTGATAAACAACTTGTTCAGCAGGCTGTAGCCATATAACTGTATAACATGGCTTCCTCTGACATGGAGGGAATATAGACTTGTCACACTTGAGAGATGGCTCTTGTGTCTTGACCTGAAGTGCTAACTTTCACACATTTGGTGCAAAGTCTTGCAGATGGTGTTGGGATATATAATGGTCGTGAGCTTCTTCCAGCTTCAGGGTCTGTTTTCAGGCAACTCAAGAGGCTGTCATACAGACAGAACTGTTTCTGGGAGGGAGAATATTTTTCTTTTGTATTATTCTAGATTTGACTGGGAGTTATTTTCTTCCTAACTGCTTGTATGGTACTGTGTTTTAGGATTGTGACCAAGAAAGTGTTGATAACACACCAGTGTTTTGGCTGTTGCTCTGCAGTGTTTGTGCAGAATCAAGGCCATCTTTGTTTCTCTTGCAAGTAGGCTGAGAGTGAGCAAGAGGTTGGGAGGGGGCACAGCCCTGGGCTGCTCTCTCCAGCTGACACAAGGGGTATTCCATGCCCTATAACATCATACATAGCAATAAAATGGGAGAGTGGCTGAGTATTGGTCTGCTGGTGGGAGGTGCTAAGTGCCTGCTTTTGCATCACTTAGCTTTTGGGCTTGGTGGTGTTTTTTTCCCCTTTACAGCAAATTGCTTAGTCCATGAAAAGTTTTCTCACTTTTACCCTTCTCATTCTCCCCCATTCTGCTGACCTCAGTGGGGCTTATTTGCCAGCCAGGATCAACCCACTTACTTGTGTATGTGTAAATGTGTATAAAACTGACTAGTTCCAGGCAAGTGATTTCACCATTCGTTTAGCTTTATTGAGGTTCTACTTCTTCTCCTGAATTTTCTTGTAACTATCTCAAAATCCACACAGATGCAGTTCAATGTCTGCAATCTATCACTACTGCGTAGTGATGCCTAGCAGAAGGCTGCTTCTTTAATCAGTTGAAAGAATCCCTGTCAGATATAGTTAACTTAGATTGTCAGTTGGAAATTGACAAAAGTTATGTTTATATATGCACTGGAAATGGAGATGTTAGAAGAGTCACATGCCTTTTGTTCTTTAGAGAACTTATTGCATTGAGTATGTACAATTCTTGCCTACAAGCAGCAAATATACTGGTTGGTGTTTGGCTTTTCCTGTAGTGGCAGATGTTTTTTTTAGACCATGTGATAAAACAGCACTGTGCTCTGTGTTCACCATTGTACGCTTTAGAGAAATGGCAGATGTTTCATGTTCTCTGTAAGTAGTAATTGATTGTACTCTTACTCCCATATATTTTTATACATTTTGAGTTTTAATAATAATTAATTCATTTTGGCTGTTCCAGATATTTAGTTTGCTGTCTTTGGCTGCAAATCACTTGCAAGGGAGATACCATAAAACAGCTGAGCAAGAGGCTATCTGCAAATTTCTGACAGCTGTCTCTGACCACAGTGTTGGGTAAATACAGTTATAAACATTCCTAAGAGATTGTATTTGTTCATATCAATGATTAAGTTGTTCTGATACATAATGTGTCTTGTTTGGAGTGCTACCAAGAGTCCACAGTAAGTATATTAATGTACTATTCAATTTTTCGAGATTGCAAAGTTCGGTGGCGATATAAACAAAAAGCATGCCCTAGATTTTTCTTTCCTCTTACTTAGTGTAAAGTATAGGAGAGCCAGGGTCCAGTGTCACTTCAGTTCATTTCAGCTCTGTTAAATTTGTATGCTCCCCTATTGCATACTTCTTGTTCTGTGCTTATCTTCATTTGATGCTAAATTTTTGATGCTTTCACTGAATGCCTTTCAGCTTCATTGCCACCAAGAAGAGCTATGCCCTTTTCTTTTTTCCTGAATCAATTAGAGAGTCAAAATTAAGTATGAACAGCAGTTAAGCTCTGGAAGTTTCGGCAGAATGTGCTCCTGACCCTGAGGCTTGAAGGTGCCCTATGCCTGAAAGCAGAACCTGCTTCAGCAACTTCAGAGATTCCTGATGTGATTTTTGTACAGGAACTTGGCTAAGAAGTCCTCAAGAAACCATTGGCTTGTGTCCTTCAGCTTGAGCTGTGTGCTCTTAGACAGCTTTGCAGTGCTCTGATTGGTCACATTGCCCCTGCTCACCTGCTCCTGATGCATTTGGAATGCTCTAGTTTTGTGGCATTAGGCTGGAGGCAGTTCACTGTGTAGCAGTTCACAGTCAGAGTTCACAGTCTCAGAGTACTTAAGGCAAAGCCTCACCAGGTTCTGTTCTTAGAATCCTAGAATCATTTAGGTTGGAAAACACCTCCATCAAGGCCAACCCTTGACCGGACACTACCATGTTGACTAAACCATAACGCTAAGCACCACGTCCAGTCATTTCTTGAACTCTTCTAGGGATGGAGACTCGATCACCTCCCTGGGCAGCATGTTCCAATACTTGACCCTTTCAGTGAAGAAATTCCTCCTGATATCCTGCCTAAACCTCCCTTGTGTCAGTTCTCGTGTCCTGTTGCTAGTTTCCTGGGAGAAGAGGCCAACCCCCACCTGGCCATTAGCCTCCTTTTAGGCAGCAGTGATAAGGTCTCCCCTGAGCCTCCTTTTCCCCATGCTAAAGAACCAAGCTCCCTCAGTTGCTCCTTATACAACTCACTCTCTAGACCCTTCAGCAGCTCCAGGGCTTCAGTGTCTTTCTTGTAGTGAGGGGCCCAGAACTGGACACAGAACTTGAGGTGTGGCCTCACCAGTGCTGAGTGCAGGGGGACAATCTCTTCCCTAGTCCTGCTGGCCACACAATTTCTGATCCAAGCCAGGATGCTGTTGGCCTTCTTGGCCACCTGGGCACATGCTGGCTCACATTCAGCTGTCAGTGAGCACCCCAAGGCCCTTTTCTGCTGGACTGCCTTCCAGACACTCTTCCCCCAGCTGTAGCACTGCATGGGGTTGTTAAGACCAAAGGGCAGCACTTTGCCTCATTGAACCTGATACAGTTGGCCTTGGCCCATTGATCCAGCCTGTCCATATCCCTCCAGCAGATCAGTATTCTCACCCTGCTTGGTGTCATGTGTGAATTTATTCAGGATACCCTCAATTTGGATCAATTTGGATCTGGATCATCAATAAACTATTAAACAGGACTGGCCCCAACACAAAACCCTGGGGACTGCCAGCTGGATGTAACTCCATTCACCACCACTCTCTGGGCCTGAGCATACAGCCAGTTTTTAACACAGTGGGCTGCCAGCTTCTCTAGGAGACTGCTGTGGAAGAAAGTATTGATGGCTTTACTGAAGTCCAGATAGACTTCCCCAACCTTTCCCTCATCTGCTAGGTGGGTCACCTTGTCTTAAAAGGGAGGTGGTCATGTTGGTCTAACAGGACCCATCTTTCCTAAACCCATGCTGGGTCAACCCAATTCCCTGGCTTCCATTACATGCCATGTGATGGTACTCAAGATGCTCCTTTAGTCTTTGAGGGGAAGAGGAAGCAGACCTTCATTTCAGGGCCTACAGGACAGAGCAAACTATGTCATAATTCAGGATTTTGGCAAAAGATTCATTGTAGCAGCTGCAGTAGTCCTTTCAGGATTTTGTAGGATTTACTCTTCTGTTTAATTCTTTTAATTACAGTTCATCTGATTGTTGAAAGCTGTTTAGTTATTTTTCCTCTTATACTTTTATATCCCTTGGCAGAGTGGAGAATCAAAATTGGTATTTTTATATTTGTTTATAAATGTTAAAACTCTGAACCTATAGTTCAGTTTTTACTACTTCCTCAGTCTACCTTCTGAACAGTAATTTTCTGACAGGCTTCTTGATGGAGTAATTTCCACTGTCTTTATCTACAGACAGTGCCTGTTTTCTTGATAACCTTTTTTGGCTTAACTGGAACCAGAAGGGTACCAGTTGTGGACTGAATCCAGTTAATATGAGTGTTATCTGACAAGAATACATAGTTATCTCCCTTAACCCCACTTCCACATTTTTCAGGCTTTTGCAGCCCAATTTTAAGGTTCATTTGGAATGTTTTGTGATTTAAATGATCTTTATGTACAAAAGTCATCCCCTTTGGGTTCAATTCAACTTATTAGACAGAAAAGACAAGTACAAATTTTTGATGGATTAAGTTGTATGCTTGTAAGTTGTATTCTGTCATCAGGAGTGTGCAACTTCAGGTTCCTCCCAAGTGCTGTCTGGGGAGCTTTTATGTTGCATTTTGTTATGGATGTTTTTGTGTTGTTTTCTTTCTTTTTAATTTCCACTGTTTCTAACTCAAATTTCATTAATTATTTTTTACAGTTCCTATTCAACTTATCATGACATGGAAGTGTTTTTACATGGTCTTGGTCTAGAACACATTAGAGGAATGTTTGAGGTAATTTTGTGGTATGTTTGCTACCTGTGAAGTAATCCATGAAAACAAAATGCACCTACTGCATAATAAAAAAGTTATATTACATTAACATATAAATTCAGATAAATTCCTTAAGAAGACATTTATTGATCAAATGTGATGTTAAACTCCAAAGGACTAAATTGCATTTCTTGATTATGTGCATTAGTCACAACATTTGATGTTTCTAAACTAGACTGATCTTTCATGGCTTCAATAATGCTGTTTTATAGCTGGTTTTGTTCCTGAAAACTGAAGTAAAACAGGGAAGAAAATCAAGATAAAATTATTTTATTCTGAAATTCTTTTTGATGGCAGAAACCCCTTTGTTTTATACAGGAACAAGATATAACTTTAAGACAACTTCTGACCATGCAAAAAGATGACTTAATACAGGTCAGTTTACTACTTTAGAATTTAATTTTGTCCTCTTTTTTAATGTTTGTAGTGGCTTAACTTCTCATTATAAATGTCTAACCTTGCAAGAGCTCTTTCAGCATCTTCTGCAACTTCTTGAAATTTCATGTGAATATAGACAGGTGGATTTTTTGAAGTATGTATTTTCACAGATCAATGAGTGATCAGGGGTGAGCGGGAGATAGTTCCAGTTTAAATTTTAGTTGTTACCATTTTTAATTTTTAATTGTGATTTCTCTGAAGGGAAGTTGTGCTAGGATTAGCAGTTGATAAGACTAAACTTTAGATGTGGTCCTCCTTTGTGAGGTGGTAATTTTTGTTGGAGAAAGAAGAGCTCTCTTACATTAAAATTGCTTAAATTATGGAGTCTCGTATCCCATGCAGGTTTGTAAAACCTTATCCCCCGCTCAAAAAAGGGAGAAAAGAGAAGATTTTGTTTCTTACAGTTTACTGCAGCAGGGAAGGTTGGTCTTTTGCTGTTTGCAAAGGTTAGTGTTTTGACTAAATTATGCATTGTTACAAGGCTTCAGTTCTCACTTGAGATATGGTAGTTGCTTTTCTTAATTCTTTGCTGGAATTTTTCCTGTGGAATTTTTCTGTGCCTACAAGAGGATGCTATAATAAAATCCAATCATAGGAGTCTCATTGGAACAATATAAGTACTTCAGGCAGCAGGATTCTTCTGAGCACCCTGTACTGAGGAGCTTTAGAATCTCTGATCTGGGATTCCAAAGACACCTCATAAAAACAGCCTCTTTGAGACTGCTCCCTGCTACTGGAGTTAGCCATGTCCTTAGTGTCAGCTTTTTTCTCCTAGTCCTGGTACCAAGGAGTTGTGTGTTCTGGTAGCTGGATCCAAGGTTATGTTTGTTTAGAGTGAATGTCAACAAGGATTGTTTTGCTTGATGTTTTGTCTTGTAACTGAGTAGTTAATTTTTCTGACAGAACTCACAAGTAATTCTGTATTCTCAGGGAGTGTTCATTGAGGGAGCTTTGTCAATGAAGAGATTTTTTTAAGAGTTCATCTAGGGAAAGATAAGACATGTCAGTGTATTTTGATGTTACTGCTTTTCTGAAGCCTCAGTATCATTGGACAGCATCCTCGTGTCCCGGGATTTTTAGAACTCTAAAGCCCCTATTGATGGTAGTTCGTCCTTTAAGGAGATTCTTGTGGATTTCTTCCCATTACTGTGTGAGCTGCTGTGTTTGGCAAGATTGCATTAAACTGTAAATCTGTCTGAGTGCATGATCATACTGATCCCTTGCTTTGGTATTGTAGTTATTGCTTGTTTTTGTCCAGAAGACACTGGGGGAAGAGGAGAGAGTTGTGGACTTCAGTGAATGTCTAAGCTTTATGGTTCTCTCTCCAAAGAGGTGTATTTTCACTCAAAAATCATAGCTTCTGTTTCAGTGTTCTAAGTTATTTGAGGCTCACTATTATAAAAGCAAACAAAGCTTAGAACAAACTGAAATAACTACATGGATCAGCTGCTGCTACACAGGAAGATAATAATCTGTAAGAATTTAATTGCTTTGTCTGTTATCTATGCAACAGCAGGAAACGGTCCTTGAAAGGTAAGTCATGCTTTGTGCATGGACATAAATTAATCAATGAGTCTTCAGTTGAGAAGTTAAAAAATGGCATATTCCTGGCTTATTAGCACTTCATAAGTTATCCTAAAATCCTTTTGCAGTGTAGTTTTTAGAGCTCTGCTAATGATTTCTCCCCACGCTGCTGATAGAACAAGTCTAATCTGTTTCCTTGTAACTTCAGAGTTGAAAGTTTTTACTGTGATTGCAGACTTTGAGCTAACAGCCAGCTGTTTTAAAGAGCCTGGATCTTATTACTACGAAGATTAATGATGACCTCTGATGGATGCCTCTGAACCAAGCTGCTTTGTATCCAGAGAACTGGGGAGAAATCCTGTCATTAACATGATATGCTTTACTCCATCAAACAATATAGGAAGATATTTTCTTTGTAAATACCTTTATCTGTATTCTACAACAGAGCCTAAACAATGAGTCTTTCAAGCTGAAATCCTTGCATTCCTTGCATTTAAGCTTATAAATTGTTCCATTCTGGAAAAAATGTGTTCAATATACTGGGACATGTCTATTCATCATTTGGAGGGTTTTGTCTCCACTGCTTACAACAATCAGATTTTTTTATTTTGTTTTAAGCATTTTTCTCATAAGATAGCAACAGAAGTAATTTTGCTTCTGGATGCATTTAGGACTAAAAAGTTTTCTTTCTTACATTTTATTTAGCTTAGAATAAAAGAAATTGGCATCTTGTTTTGGATTTGAGAATGTATAATGAAAAGTTGACACATCAAAATACAATCCTGAACTTTTACTACATAATTGGATAATTATCTGGTCTATGTGCTTCTGTATCACAGTTCCAGGGCTCATTCTTCTGCCCCCACTCCCTGAAAAAAGCATTTCATATTTGACAGAAATGTGTCAGATTATTAAAATTAGTGATTACTTGGGCAAAGTGGCATTGATGTAAGAGTTTACACATAGCTTCACTGCTTTTATCTGTGCAGTATGTAATCTTTCATGTGTTGAGGAAATCTTACTCATCTCTTGCCACATTTGTGCTGGAGTGAATTTGGGGCTTGGATTTTGAGGGGCTGCTTTTTGTGTATTTAAGTAAAGAATAAAATAGATGTTCCTAGAGTTGATGTGGCTAAAATTGAGAGTGCTTATAGTCTGTTTTACAGATACAGGCAAATCATTGTACAGCACTTGCACATTCTTAAATATGGCCACTTCACAATAATACTTGCATAATTTGGACTGCAGAGCATAAGTGAACCAACACCAACTTAAAAATTCATTTATCCATCAAGAAGGGTTTATTGCACTGTGGTTGTTCCATGCTTTCATTATTGCATGAACAGTCAGGTTCTGGATCACTTCATGTTCTTGCAGAGATCATCTAGAAAATGGTAAGTAGTTTGGACTGATCTATCAATCTTCCATCTCTGTGTTCTGCAGCTTTTACCACTGAAGTGGTAGAAGGCTTTATCTATAGTGACATTTATCACATTCTTTACTTCCTGATACATATTTTCAAGATGTGGTGGTGCTCAGTGATGCATTTGTAGAAGAACAAAATGGTATTTCTAGGGGAGAAAAGTACATCTTCCTGATATGCTGGTCAGAAAGCTGCATCTTTGATTTGCTGGTTTCAGCAATGAGAAGGTGGACTCAAAAGCAAAGGCAGTTTTCACAATAGTTCCTACTTAAAACAAGATAGTTTTAATTCCTCAAGAATAACTGCTGTTGTAGAAATCTGCTTACTTATTCATGATAAAATGACTGCTGCAATGCTTAAGAAAATATTAGTTCATACCAGCTAGGGCTCCACAAGGCAAACCTGAGAACTAATGAACTGAGCAAACTTACAGCTCAACACAAGTGAAGCAGATTATTTACAGGGAACCCAGATCTTTCTTATCTTAAGGCTGCTAGTGATATTTGCTGAGAATACTTCAGTACAATTTATTCAGGGACCCATGGAAACCTATTAAAAACTCAAAAGTTCTTGGCACCTATAGTTAAATTCCCAGTTAATCTTGTTGGGATTTTTCATTACTGAAGAACTTACTTGTCTATAAGCTTAACATGGTTTTGAAATGTTTAAAGGTACACTTGTGACCCCCTGGTTGTTACCTCTGGTTGGTGGAGAACCTGGAGGACAGTTTTATGCAGTCACAGTGAACAATGGGTGTCAGAACATTGGATCTCATTTAAAAAAAGTGTTTCCCTAGGCACAATCTGTTTTCTAGAATGTGATCTGATGTGGTTTATCAGCTGTTCATTCAAAGTTCTTTCTGGCACAAGTCTGGGAGACTGCAAACGCTAACATCTTCCAGATTTCTGAGGGTGCAGAAGGTAACTTCAAGTCTTGAGAGTATCAGTGAGGGTCCCATATAGTCTAGGTTTGGAGATATTGAG
Source organism: Aegithalos caudatus (assembly GCA_013389925.1). NCBI lineage: Eukaryota > Metazoa > Chordata > Aves > Passeriformes > Aegithalidae > Aegithalos > Aegithalos caudatus. The sequence goes on along the minus strand of WEIU01006439.1, from coordinate 92,600 downwards.
ATCCTTGCAGTCTCAAATGCCAGAGTGGTCTACTGCTGTTGAGTCAGATGCTCAGCTAGCACCTTAGGAGCAAAGTCAAGAGGTTTTTCACTTATGTGGAGGGAGCACCTTAGGGCTGCTAACACCAGAAATCCTGTGTTGAAGAGCAGCCTGTCAGGTGAACAAGGGAAATATTGAATGCATGACAGAAGCATTTCCCTTTTAACAAATGAACTATTCTTTTTCTTTAAGTGTTCTGCAAGAAACCTCTGAGCCTAGGATTTAAATATGACTTAAAATTTAATCTGAAATACTTGATGGATAGCCCAGCTGCCAGTGTTTTCTGTTCCAGGCATCACTTGGAAATCTTTTACATAATATATCTCTTTCGTGTTTTCCTTCGGTTCAAGAGATGTCTTCCTGTAAAATTCTCCTTTGGATGCTGATTTGATAATTTCTACTCTTTCTTTCTTAGTTAATGCTGTATCACCATCATGATGATTTGTTATGTTGCTGTCAGAGATGACTCAGATCATTCCGAAATGGAAAGCCTAGCATCCTAACAAGAGAGAGGTGCTTAGGCAAACTGCTGTTTTCTTTAAATAAACCCTAACAGATTTTCTGAGTATCCTGTGCAGTTTCAATTTGGCAGTTCCTCATCTCTCATTTTGTTCTGCATCATTTTCTGTGGTATTTTCTGTGTATTTTTCCTTTGTCACTTACATACATCATAACTGGTTGCAATAACTTTAAATGAACTTATTTTAAATCGTAGTGTTTAGAAGCTAGTGAAATGTGTTACTGTACTGATATGTCTAGTAAATTTAAAAGTAAATCATATTTGGAATTACTCTTTAAATTTAGATCGGCATTACAAATCCTGGAGATCAAGAGAAACTCCTAGATGCTATTAATGATCTGCAAGTGGAAGAAAAAAAATTTGAAGACATCTCTGAAATTATGAAGCTGGAATTGAGGTATTAATGGTATATCTAAGGAAATGGAAGTGAAATATTTAAAGGTGACTGTTATTTTCTGTGGCTCAGAGGTAAAATTGCCTCACACCTTATCCCTTCATGCGTAACATTCACAAGAATATGCAAGTTGGTGGATTATGAGAGCTGGTGGTGGGTGTGTTTTGCACAAAGAAAGCTGGGAGCATAGACAAGGTAGGCTCTGTTAGTCTTCCAGTCAAATCTGTCTGACTGTAAGATGCAATTAAAAAAAAGTGCCGGGAGGGAGAGATGCATATAACTTCTGCACAGGCCTTTAATTTTCAACTCCTAAAATAAGAGCATGTACATGTGTATCTTAATTCATAAATGCTACTTCTGTTTAGATTCCAGATTTTTTCATTGTTTTTCTCTTCCACTGGAAACAGTTTTAACTGGCTTTTTAAATATCTCATCTTTTTATCTTACCAATTAAACAATTTAGAAGCTATTTTCCTTATCATAGATTAATATGTATCTGTACATTTATAAGGAAAAAAATTTAAGAAAGTATTACTCCTTCAGACTCCTACTCCAATTGATATTTTTTCTCATTTATAGTATTAAGGCATCAGCTCTGCAACACCTCTCATACTTTTAGTATAGTCTTGTGCAGTACCATGGAAGCCAGGCCTAAGCTGAGAGGTAGATTCCTCAGAAACCTTATTAAACTTAATAAATTCCCTAAGCACTGGTAGAGCACTCTGCATCCAGCACAAAATGAAAAATGAAGGATATAGTAAGTATAAAGGAGCCTTAAGATTTCTGAAATCTCTTATCCTTTATGCGTAAGTACATTTTTTTTCTGGAAGACACACCTAGACCTCAATTTAAATTCCATGCTGATATCTTTCCTCTTAATCCTCAACTTTATAGAAGTACAGCTACTAAAATGGGTTGGATAGTAAGGGTTCAGTTCCTCTGAAGTGTGTGTATCTCCCCCTTGACTAGTGATCTGACAGCTGTGCTGGTACTCTACAAAATACTGGGGAGAGCTGTCTGTACTGTTTGAATGCTGGAAGGCTAAAAACCCCTGTTAGTTAAGTTGTTCATTGTCCCAAAGAATATGTTTGAATTCAAATTCAGTCTGTATATGTCTGCATGCTTTGGAGGCAACTGGATTGCACTGACACTGGCATTGCATTAGCACCCATGTCATGATGTGATCCTGCCGTAGCGTTGTCTTCAGAGTCCCAGTTCCTTGAGACTGTCTAATATGTATTCCACTCCCAACCAATCATTCGTACACTGCTCCCAGTGCTGGTGCTGTGCTGGTATCTTTATCCATTACTGTGTTTATGAAAAAGAGACTTTGAAGCCTACTTGAGGAACGTTTTTGCAGCACAATGCAAAGTTTGAGCTGTTGGACTTGGAAGAACGTGCAAGGCATTTGAGGAAGTTCTTGAAAGTCTGAGATGGGCTGGCAGAGTAGACAGTTCAAGTCCTGAATAGAGGACTTTGGTGTTTCTTCTGGTCTGTGAAGAGATTTCACTCAGAGACCACTCAGAGATAAGGAATTGGCTGGATATTCACACTGGGCAATGAGTTATGGGCCATGACTCAATATCCAGATGAAGACAAGTAACAAGTGACACTCCTCAGGGGTTTGGTGTTGGGACTGGTGCTGTTTAACATCTCTGCTGGAGACATGGAGACTGGGATTGAGTACACCCTCAGTATGTGTACCAATGACACTGAGCTGTGTGGTGGGCTGGAGGGAGGGGATACCAGCCAGGCAGTCCTTGACAGGCTTGAGTCTTGCATGCATGAAATTCAGCAAGGCCAAGTGCAGAGTGCTGGGTCAGGGCAAGGCCACGTGCAGGCTGCACAGAGAATGGATGGAGAGCAGACCCGAGGAGATCGAACTGGGGGTGTTGGGTGATGAGAATCATAGAAACACAGAATATCCTGAGTAGGAAGGGAACCACAAGGATCATCAAATTCAGCTCCTGGAAGAAGCTCAACATGACCCAACAGATGTGCACTTGCAGCTCAGAAGGCCAATCGTATCCTGGGCTGCATCAAAAGAGGATTGTCCAGGGGGTTGAGAGGGAATTCTCCCTGTCTACTCCACTCTCATGGCACTCCATCTGGACTCCTGCAGCCAGCTCCAAGACCCCCAGCATAAGAAGAGAGCATACCAGAGAGCTGGAGAAGGACTTTTTAGGGCATACAGTGATAGGACAAGGGGAAATGGCTTCAAATTGATGGAGGGCAAGTGCGGGCCTGATTTTCTGAGTCTGGAGGATTTTAGCCTGCTAGTGGCTGCCAAAACCTTCCCTTGGGAAGAAATCCACAACTACTAGCAGGCTAAAATCCTCCAGACTCAGAAAATTAGGCCCACAGGGCAGGTTTAGATGAGATGTAAGAAAGAGAAATTCTCTACTGTGAAGGTGGTGAGGTACTAGGATAGGTTGCCCAGAAAAGCTATGGGTATCCCATTCCTGGAAGTGTTCAAGGCCAGGTTGGATGGGACTTTCACCAACCTGGTCTAGTGAAAGGTGTCCCTATCCATGACAGAGGGATTGGAACTAAATGATCTGTAAGGTCCCTTCCAACCCAGACTATTCTATGATTCTGTAATTCTAAAACAACTAGGTACTTTCAAGAGAATGCTGCAAACATGTACATGTGCTGCAGTACTGAAGAACTAAACTTCCAGCATGCAAGAGGATATAAACCGGTATGATATGGATACACTGGAGATGGTTTCACAGCATCTGAACCCTTGGTATTAAAATAGATATTTTGTTGCTGAGCTGAGGTCTTAGACCAGGCATCCGTTAGGTACCTTTGGAAATGGATGTTGACTTCAGCAAGCAAAAATTAGCCACAGTTTAAGGGGACTTTACCCAGTTTAAGCTTTATGCATTTTTATGTTAAAATGTATGCTTTTTTCAGATTGTTCCACAGTAGTGTTTAGTAAATGCATTCAAGCAGGGCAGCTTAAAAATTTGAACAGAGGGAGTAAGTACAGAAATACCAAAAATTACCCATTCACTGTGTGTGGCCAAATACAATGAAATATGCACATGGTATCTGGTGCAGTCTCACACACAGCTGACTTCTCTTATTCCTGGTATAGTGTGGGTTTGCATCATATGTAGTTCTCAAAACCAGAAAATGATTGATTCATTAAAGATCATTGTATACAAAATATGACAGCCTTCAGTTATGGCAGGCACCGCATAGTTTTCTAGAAAATGGCCTGACATGTATTCTAGGCATCTGACCTTTAGACTAAAATCTTAGGCTATGTTTACATGCTATTATATAAAGATTTTACTTCTCACTTGTTCAAAGTCATTCTGTGAGAAGGAGAATCAGTCATTAAGTCATAGAAAAACTAACATAGTAGAAAATCTTGAACTGATTGATTATAAACTTACCGAGTGTCTAGCACAGTTTAGCCACTGATGTTTTGACAGCCATTAATTCTTTTTTAAAGTGATAATTTTTTGAAAACGTTTACATTTCTAAATATAAGAGCATGTCACTGCAGCAGGTATGAAATTCTATAAAAATGGTGAGTTTTTTAAGAACTGTGGTGTAGTGAAGTAGTATGATAGAATAAATGTTTTTCATTTTTCCCCCTCCCTTATTCAAGCCCATGACATACTTTATATTTGCCAAGAATCCTTCCAGAATTCCAAAAGATAATTTCCTTTGTGATGAAACAGAAAAGATGCCATAATTGATCCCAGCCAGCTAAAAAGTTATCTAAGTAGAAGAAAATATTTGTCATTATGGCTTGACTATAGTAATGCAGGAGAAGCTTTTAGACTGTGTCCAGATGTTTAGTGTTTGGGTTCTTTACCTGAAATACTCAATTCAATTACATTGTTCTGAAACAAGCAATAGTTTATTTTATAAAAACAAACTAATAGGATTTGTACTTTCCCATCCTCATGAAAACCATGTGCACTGTTGGTTTTAAACCTCCAGCATACCTATTAATGCTTCCATATATTTCTGTTTTCAATGTTGAAGTCTTGACAGTTCAGCACTATTTCAAATCACAGATGGCCTGAGCAGTGACAGAAATTTTACTCACTAATGATCCTATGCCCAAAGTTGAAGGAAAGCACTCTATGACACTCTGTGGCCTAAATTCCATCTCCATTTAGATACTTGCACTGCATTGGCATGTAGCTTAGTTTAGCTGTTTCACAAATTTTGTGGATACCTTTTTGCTCTCAGAAGCAAGAAGCAAGTGGTGTGTGTTGCATTTAGGTTTAGTATCAGATTGCCTAGGGAATGGAGGAATGTTGGAGCCTGAATTAGTTTATTCAGATCCTATGGATCTGCAAAACAGGAAGTTCTGAAGCAGGAACTTGTAATTGTCTCTTGTTTTGGCCCTGCCTGTTATTCACCTAAGTAGCTTAGAGATACTTTGCTACTGGAGGTACAGACACTTCTCAGGAGTTTCAGGGTATGAGAGCTCACTCCGTAAAGACAATTGAATGATCTTCTGCCTTGCCTTCTTGCCCTCTTCCAGGTGAGTGGCAACAAATTTCTGGCCAGCACCATGACGTATGACTAAAATTCTCTGACATTCCAATAAAGTTGAGGCAGTGTCATGTGGAAGCTCTAGAAACTTTAAGCTGAAAATATTCTGTTAAATTTTTCTGTCTTTCTCTCCACTTTTTGGAGACAGAGGTCAAACTATTTATAAGAGTTGTCTTCCTGCTTTTATCTGAGCATCAAGTAAAAATTTTCTTCAAAATAGGTAACATCAGATATTTAAGGCTCTGAGGTATATGTTTCCAGATCCAAGTGCCGTGCCAGTATTACTGAATTCTTATTTTCTTCAACTCTGTTGGAGACTAAATGACCCTAAACCTAGTCGTTGCAGTCCTAGCTCCAAAGTACCAAGACTTTTTTCCTCACATCTACCTCAAAAATGTAAGCTGCAGGTCAGCAATATTGTCCTTCCAAAGTAAGGCAGGGGAGGCAGGGGATGGGACAAACAAGGAGGAAAAGTCCCAAAACAACAACTTGCTAAGATGTTAAATGTCTTTACCTACTCACTTTTAAAATGATACTGGGTTTTTTATATGCTATGAAACTGCATGTATAACTCAACAGCCAGTGTTGGAAATCCATAGGTAATATTCAGCTTGCAAAATGTTACAGCATTTGACAAATAATCAAATATCATTTTATTTTTCTAGTGAAGATGAATTGCTCAAGTTTCTTCAGAAGTTGAATAAAGAGTGTAGTAAGCTGATCATTCCTGTGCAGACCATGAATAACCATTTCCTCAAAAATTCTCACAAGGTATCCAATCAAACAGAATAAGTGCATTATTCTACCTTGTAAAATACAAGCTATGAATATTCATCAACCCTATTGTTAATATATAGTTATATGAAGCTGTCCGGTGCTCTTTTCTCTAAAGGACATTTCTTAAAAATAATTTATTCCCAAGAGTTAGGGCACACAACTAAAGGAGGTAGATTTGTTTCTTCATATTTCTACTGATGGGAGAGTTAATGTGACAAAAGTTTCCAACAAAGGCTGCTAGGGAGTAGTAGCTTGTTGTGTATAAATCATACAATTAAAACCCAGCATAAATGCAATTATAAACCTTTTCTGGCACTGTCTTTTGTGATACATTAACTGTAGAATATTCAGTTATAATCTACAATTATGTAACTATGGCGAATTACTCATTATTAACAGATGGTACTGCAGTGGGCACCAACTGAATGTTATATTGAAGCCTGCAAAGATGTGATTTGCAGCGTTAAAAAGCTGGGAGAAGAAGTTGGCAAGCTGAAGGACCTCGTGGTGGAGGTGGGTGTGTGTGAGTGAGGCTGTTACACACTGTGTACAAGTTTCTGATACAACCTCAAATGTGGTAACAGTCAGGGAAATGTTTTATGCCTTGGTCTGCCAAAGGCTGTTTAACCTTAGCTTGGACATTGCATTGATCTCTTCCCCTTCCACCTTTTCATGGAGAGAATCAGAAATAATTTCTAATATTCCATGGCAGTGTAGAGAATCTCCAAAAGAAAGCACAATCTTCTTTTTCTTTGTAGTGCATGAAAGAATTAATGTATCCCTGTGCTCTTGGACAACCACTGTGGCATAGACACCATGCTGAATACTTACACTCTTTTTAATTAAGGAATCTTTTGTTTGGAATTATTGACTCACAAGGAAGATACTAAGGTTTTATGGATTGAATAGGAGGCATCCCAGATAACTCTGCAGAGTGACAAAAGAAGAGGGTGGGAGAGGTCAAGGCTAGATGTTAGCACCACATCAGTCATTCTCAAACCAACACAGTGACACTCTCTTGTCAGATGGGGTCATTTTAAGTAATAGGCTGGTAAAATGAACGGCTGCTGGGGTAGGTTTAATGGAGCATCAGTGTCAGAAAGGAATCTGTTGCTGAACGAAGCCATGTGGAACTCAGGCCTTGACTGTAATGCTACTAATGCAATTTCCTGTAGTTCAAGTAAATTTAATGTAATATAACAGCTTTCTCCCAATAAATCACTTAATACCAAATATATTAAGAGGTAGAGACTGTGGCAAAGAACTTACTAGCTATTTATTCCTGTTTTTACATATGCAATCATCAGTTGTGTTTATACTTTGTGGAGTAGTTATAAGGGCTGGGAGGGTCCCAGGTTTGGCACTACTTGACTTTCTGTATGTAAAGTTTTATAGCTTAAAGCACGGTGTCTTTGTATCCTGTGTGAAACAGCCTTCTAATTACTTCAAAAATGCTAATCCTTATTTTTAAAATCCTGTTATGTTTTCTGAATTTTACTTATGAATACTTAATGCAAGACTTTTTAATGCTACTTAATTTATGATGGAGCACTTCTGAATGTAGAGCCCCCAAGCGTTTATTATGAACATGTGAATCTAAGTGAAACTGTTAAACCTCTTACATAACATGTTTGTATAAATTCCCTTGAAGTCATCAGTGCTGCTTGCTAAGCTTAGTCATGACAAGACTTTGCCAGCAGTCCATGTCTCCAGCATGTAGTTTTTGAATGTATAGTAAAATGAGAATGCTTTCCAAGCATTGTGAACTAAGGTAGAAAATCAGAACCTAACCCTGGTGTCCTTTATGGCAAGGCTTCACTCAGGTTCAACATGTATTTGAGAAGGCACTTGTAAGGTACTTTCCACTCTCCCTTTAATTTCAAGAAAGTCTAATCTGCTACATATTTAACTTCCTTTTAAAATAAACAGGTTTTTTTGTAATTAAATAGCAGAAGTTCTAGTTAGAACATTTGACAGTCTGAGTTCACTTGTTTTGTTATTAGGTTTTTATAGCATCTAATAATAGTGTTTTAATCCTAGGTAATTAAGTTTGTAAATGAAAAGTTTGTTTTTCTAATACATGTTACAGAATGATTGAACATCAGATAAGATGAACATTTACACACATTTATTTCAAATTAAGTAGGACAGGGACAGAAAAGTAATATCAATCCTAGATGCATGCAGATTGTTAGGACTGGGTACTTTATAATCTACTTAAGCTTTCACACTAACTTTTTTTTTTGCACTTTTTCCATGAATTTAACATCTGTCTCAGTATGAAGAGAAGGGTAAACCTAACCAAGTGAAACTTCCAGAAAAAGCAGCCACCTTGGAAAAGAGATTGGTAAAAATGGGAGCAGTAACATTGCTTGGATTTGGTTTTTTCTTATTTGTAATTAAATTAGTGGCAAAGAGAACCCAAATTTAAGTATAGAGTGTTTCTCATAATTTCTTTAGTATTTATATCTAGTATGCACTTTGATCTAAAAATAAAGTTATTAAGAATTAAAACTGTTACTTAAAAGTATCTTAGGGTTTTACTTTAAAATTAATTGTTGATATAGAATGTAGGTCTTAAATCTTGTCAAAGCTGCTTTTCTTTTTTTGGCATAAAACTGTGATTATTGCTTACTGATTACTAGTTTTGTTTTTTTTTAATTTACCTGTTCAGAGGTGAATATAAGCAAATTCTGGTTATATGTCACATGTTTGTATTTCAAATTGTAATGCAGATGTATTTTGGGAGTTGGGAGGGTTTAAAATATTTTGAGTAACATTTTCAATTTTATGTTGATAAAGATCTTGCAGAGAGAAGCTCGTGGGGTTTTTTCTTTTCACAATCAAGAGAACTGTAGGGATCTTGTTGAATATTGTCTAAAAAGTCATTTCCCACTGAACTATGATACTTAAATTATGCCTGAAATCTGCTTCCTTAGGGATACTCACCTCTATTAAGAGTTTCATCACATCTATTAAAAGGATTGTAGTAGTCTTTTGCTAAGAATGCAGACAACCTAGAAAGCATAGGAACTTGGTATTTCTTGGTCTGGTCTTTCACTACAAATTTTTTCTTAATATTTTTTCCACTTAAAAAGGTGTTTGTAATCCCACAGTGAAACATTTGTAATTGGTTTTGATCTGCTTACCAAACCAGCTATGTTGGGGAAAAAAGGGATTTGGTGTAAGTGAATTCAATTGAGTTATGTTTTTGCAGGTTTCAATAAACATCTGTAAAAATGCTGGATATTCTAGAAGGAACACTTTTCTTTCAAAACAAAACAGTCTAAAAAAACATAAACCTGAATGGATGTGTGAAACTTTTGATCTCTGAGTTTTCAGAAATGTTGTGTGGAGTCTTAACCTTTGGTATCCCCTCTGGAGACTAGTGAGGAGAAGATAAATACTTGGGTGCTGTTCCAATCCCTGTTACTGATGTTTTCTGCTTTTTTTAGAGAATTGCATTGGGTGTTAGTGTTTCCTTATTACTGCAATTGTTCTATCTCCTTTTGTCCTTCAGTGCCAGGAATACCCTACAGAGTGATGAGGCCAGAGGCAAAAACAATATAAGTTTTTTCTGGTTTTTGGTTGTTTTTTTTTTCTCCCAAGCTGGCGCATTTCAAGATCCTTTATTCACTTTCATATTGTTGCAGTGCCTCTTTCAAGTTCCCTGACAAGGTGCCACAATAAGGTAGTGATAGGGCAGGAAGCAAAGAAGAAGATTCCTTCAACATCTGGCCCTTGAGCTACACTGTCAGAATTCTTACCCCCACCAGCACCTCCTGAGGGAGCCTTCATATGAAAAGGTCCCTGCTGAGAGGCCTCCTTCTGCAAGTCATCAAATTACAGTCATTATCCCAGAACAGTAAGAATACAGTGATTTGCACATCCATGAGGGGATTGGAGGAGAATGCTGAAGAGCTTTGCATGTATTAAGCAGGTAAACTGGGCAGTCCTGCAGCTGTTGTTCTCCTCCTACAGTAGTGCAAATTAGGATGCTGAGGATTGAGTGAATTGGACCTCGGGCCAAATCCTGTGGGATACCTGGAGGTTCCTACTTGCAACATCATTGGATACCTAACTTGTCTTCATAGGGATGGCTATTCATACCATGGCCTTTCCTAAATCTTTAGGCTGTTATGTAAAATTAGGGCCTTAGGCAATCCTGTGGAGATGTGAAGGAGCTTCAAGATTTTTTTTTTTAATTTTCCTGTCTAAGATAGGCTGTGGTTTGTTTGTCCTATGTATCTTCTGTGTGATTTGCCCTGGTCTTTGGCTTGTGCAGTACCTGGCCTTTCATAAGGCATTACCCTTAATTATTCTTGCTAGCCAATTACAAGTAATAAAGAGAAGTTTGGGGTATGTGTGTTCTTAAACTGAGAAAGAATGAGCTTTTTTTTTTCTATTATATTCTCCACTGACCTCAGCATGTGTTTGGTTTATCTTTTATTTCATCTAAGTGCCTTGTTGAGAACAAGACTTAAAATGTGCAATTTATTATTTTTGTTGTTGTTGTTGTTGTCTTTGAACTCTTACAGGTGTTTCCCAAAGCTATCACTTCCTTATGAGTAGGTGATTGTTTGCATTTGCCTTCTCTGTTTCACCAGTTCTGCAGAAGCTACAGGTTGTCTTTCCCAAATAAAACTCCTGTGTTAGTACAAATGTAGTAATGCACGCTGTAAAGTACTACAAATGTTGCTTTGGATCTTTATGTACAGAGACTAAAATGCTGATACCTGGTAATAGATAGCAAGGCTACAAAGCCTTGAAGGTCTAATAGGTATCAAGACTGCAGATTTCTTCTTTTAAAGACGTGTGCTGTCATTTCTTTGTCCTGGAGGCAGGGGTAAAGTGTGCATTTGAAAATTTAAATTTCCCTATTCCAGAAAGAGTTTTCATCTAATGTATTGAGATATGAGTGAGATATGACAATGGGGTATTACTGACATGAAATGAGTTATGTGATCTCAACCATTTTAATAGATGATAAATTAGTTGTAGTTTTTATCCTGATCCAAATGGAGCCGTTTCATAGAATATAGAGCCACAGTTCCTGGAAGTGGGACTCACAGAGATACCTCTGGGGAAGGATTTTCAGGTTTTTTGAGATGTGCTACTAGCTGTTATATATATGGGAAAGATGTATTCTACTTAAGAGTTTGGTGGGGTTTTTCTTAAAAGAAATTTCAGATGAGCCTTCCATGCCTTCACCTTTCCTGAAAAAGTCTTTACTTGAATGTAGAAATACAGGTTTAACTACATTATTTTCATTATTGTATTGAAAAACCTCAGCTCGATTTCAGAAGGTATGCAGAAAATGGGACTTTCAGTGCTGTGGCTAACTCCACTGTCACCTGTATTGGACATGGCATGATTTCTTAACTGTATGAGAAACTGCACTTGTTGAAGACACCTACAGATTTCTAGATTGTCTGTTCTTGCAGCAAGGGAGGCCAGCAGTGTCTCCACACTGCATCAGGAACCAGCACTCTCATGAGAGACAGTCCTCCATGAACTTCTTCAACATGAGTCCTTTCCACAGGCTGCAATTCTTCATGAACTGCTCCAATATGGGTCCCCCCATCTCACCTCAGTGGTGTGCAGTCCTTTAGGAATAGGCTGCTCCGTTATGGGTTCCCTGTAGGGCACAAGTCCTGCTACAACCCTGCTCTAGCATGGGCTTCCCACAGGGTCACGCCTGCCTTCAAACCCAGCCTGAGGTTCTCCACAAGCTGCAGGTGGATCTCTGCTCCACCATGGACCTCATCAGCTGCAGGACAGCCTGACTTACTATGGTCTGCCTGGGAATCTCTGCCATGACAGCTGGAGCACCTTCTCCCCCTGGTTCTTCACTGTCCTGGGTGTCTCCACAGCTGTTCCTCTCACATTATCTAACACTCTTTGGCGCAATTGCTGTTGCAGAGGGGATTTTTTGCATTATCAAATAGCAGTCCCATAGGTGCAACTACCATCACTGATGGGCTTGACCTTAGCCAGTGGCAGGTTTGTCTTGGAGCTGGCTGACATTGGCTCTGTCAGAAGTGTGGGAAGCTCCTGCACCTTCTCACAGAAACCACCCCTATGGCCCTCCTGCTACCTAAACCTGGCCATGTAAAACCAGTGTGGTCCCCCAGGTTCCTTTCCTAACTTGTCTGTTTTGTCAATCTCTATAATGAGTATGGTTGTTAGTAGAAATAGTGGATCCAAGGTGAACACTTATGTTGGGCCAGCATGAAGTGTAGAAAAAATCTGAATAGCAATAAAGCTGGAATGCAGATGGGGTTAAATTACTTAGGGAGAAGAAAAGGATATTGTTCATAAGCCACTCATGCAGTAGCCACAGGTAAAGGAGCTCCTGTTAATACAGAAGGGTATGAGAAATTCTAAGAAGTCAGCTTTTTACTGAGAAAGCTGGTACAGGGGAAGATAGTAGCCTCTCTTTGTATGGGTCTAAAATTCTGCTGGAATTTGCTGTCCTCTCACTGGTGTTTCTCTGCTCTGGTAATTGATCCAAAGTGTATTGTAAATGTAAGATAGGTTGGCCAGAAGCTAAAAATTGGAGTGTTTTTACACTTACTACATTTTATCAAATAGATGCTGAATGCTCATCTGCTGCTTTTAAGACCTGCTGGAGTAAGTAAGAGGAGCTGTAGTTGCCTCTGGGCAAGTGGTACTGTACTGTTGTAGAAGCATTCATGTGTCCCAAGCCTCAATTCTTACTCCGAAGTCTTTGCAATCAAAAGTTTTTTACATTGCAGTTGGGGGAGTGGATGTTTGGGTTTGATTTCTGAGGATTGTTTGGGGTTTTTCTTTCAAGTTAAGTTAGTAAGTGGGTGATTGTTACCACCTCAAAACTTCACATAATTCTACATTTTGTATTTTCTTTCTGAATCGGTGCTTACATCTAGTTCTGTGTCTATGAGCTTGAGAAGTTGTACCGAGAAACAGGAGAATGGCTGTAATACGCAGCCTGAAGAACAACAGCTTTTAAAGGCTGCTTCCTCACTTGCTCTTCTAGGATTTTCACCTGGAGTTGACAACCGCAGGCTTCTTTTAGTAACAAGAGCTATGTAGTCCCTAACTCACTTAGCAACCTTGGGTATTTGTCTTACTTTCAGCCAATGAATGCTGTCTCGGAAGTGGGGTATCTCCAGGTTGGTAGTAAGGGTTTGGAATATGTGTTACCCTGCATTTGCTTTGTAGAGATGACACAAAGTGTGAAATCCCTTGTTCTTGAGTTTGCGTCCGGCCCCGGCCGCATCGCCCCTCTCCCGGGCGGGGGCCGCCAGTCGCCTCTCGGACCGGGCGGGGTGCGGTGGCGGGGGANAGAGGCGCGCCGGTGCCCGCGGAGAAGCCGGCCCGATTTTGCGGGGCCCGGGGCGAGGGCAGGCGGCCGGGCGGTGTCCGCCCCATACCGAGACTGCTCTGGTTCTCTGCTGCTCCTCTGGCCCCGCTCCGTCCTCGATGTTCGCGGGTACGCGTACCGAGCCATGAATTGCCGTCGTGCCAAACCCCGAGAGGTGCCAAGTGCTGCCGCTGTGTACCAGACTGCCGGGGCTCCGCCTGCTCCGCAGCGGGTCGTGTAGCATCTGCTGGCGGGTTTGAACTCACTGTCTGCTTGTAGGGTTATTGGAAAGCAACTGGCTCCTCGGGATTCCTTGCCTAATCAGAGGTGTTACCTCCTCCTCTTCCCCCAGTGTCTCTTGACATCATTTCATCCATCAGAGTTTCAGAGGAAAAAAAACACCAACCAAAGCAGAACCCACCCAGTTTGAGAGCAGCCCACACCAGCCCCTCAGTTTTGCCGTGACTGCAGGGAAGAGCTGGATCGGGGCAAAGATGAAGGATGGGAGCGGGGCTGAACTCCATGTCCTGAGGGATTTGGTGCAGGACGAGCCCAGAGGAATCCAGAGCGATGTCCCAGCCGGCATCGCCCGAATCCCGGCAGGGGATCAGTAAGCCCCGCGATCGCGCGTGGGGATGCGAACGTGCGTGACCCACGGGAAAGAAAGTAGCCCTCAAGATGCGTTTGCCCCTGCTCGTCCTTGTTGCTCCATGGGATTTCTTCTGCCCCCCGCAACTGACCTGATGTGGACCGAAGCGTTTCTAACATGAACTTTCTCCCTGGGATCTGGTGGTCTCTTCCCTTGGTCTTGGTCTGGGCGACCCCGCCAGTCACCTCCTCATGGTGGTAAGCTGTGCAATTCCAGAAATTTTTATTTGCTCTTGGGGAAGGTGGGGTCGGATTAATTGTGAATTAGGGGAGGTGGGGGAAGCCTCTCCCTCTAAGTCTCGCAAAACAGAGCTCTCTGCCGCGAGCTGCTCCGGTCCAGAAAGTCCGGCCTTAAAGCGAGCGGATTTAGACGGTCCCGGCACCTCCTTGCACCGGTCCCCGCTCTCCGACCTCCTCCGCATAAGCACAGGGCAACTGCGGGGGCTGCCCGGGGCTTTCGGCAGCGGTGCGGGGGGATCCGGCCCGGCGGGGGCAGCGGGCACCGCCCGGCCGG
>WEIU01006439.1:36155-76551 GCA_013389925.1 Aegithalos caudatus | reverse complement strand
CGTCCTGCTGCGCAGTGAGTGCCGCGGGCCGCGCCGGCGGGAGGGAGGGAGGGGCTTCCCGGCCTGCGTGGGCGTGCAGCCTCCGCGCCCACAGGCCGAGGGTAAAGGGGGTTTGGAAAGTCGGCGTGAGGGTACGAGCGTTCCTCATAAGGGTAACGGGGGCTGGCTCAGGGCTGGCACCCCCTGGGCAGTGTGCGGGAGCGATGAGAAGCGCTGGCCATCCTCCTGTATCCTTGGTCTTAGCAAGGGTGAAGCTTGGTTTTACATTTCAGGAGGAGAGGAAGAGGACATGCACAGTTACTGTAGGGTCTCGCGGACAGCAGAACAGCATGTATGATAACGTGAAGATCTGTATTGCTCAAAAACCTGTATCAAATCAGGGAGACGATGTGGGGCTTTGGCATATTAGGGGCTGGCTCTGCGGTTCCCGACTTGACTTTTTTTTTGGTGCATAATGGATATCAAGCCCACATATTACGGTCTACAGGGAAATTAAGGCATCAGAATGTGGCAGCAGGACAGACGACTTTCTATCACAGCCCAGCCTCAGGGTACCGATACTCGGGACGCGGTACCGAAAGGGGCAGCTCAAGTACAAACAGGATCCCAGTGCGTTGGGATGGCAGACGACAATCCCTCCTGCAGGCCGATTCCCGCTGGAGCATTTATCCGGGAAAGCGAAAGCAGCAGGGTGCAGTCCCTCCAGGGCTGTGCTGTCTGCCGGGTGAGGGGTCCGCTCCCATGCCGGGGCAGCACTGCCCTCCAGGCACTGCGACATTTCAGCTCAGGCTCTGGGGGAGAGAGAGGCAGGGCACACGCGTCCGGTACAGGTGAGCCACGCTTGTGCAGACCCAAGCAACTGAGGGCTACATTGTGCTTCCCGCCCTGAGGGAGATGGCTAAGCAGGGTGGTGTGTCGTCTAAAGGTCGGAGTAAGGCATCTGGTGAGTCTTCAAATCTCGAATGTGGCCCGTTTCAGAATGTCCTTACCCGAGGGATAAACGTGCTAAGATTCTTAGTAACTGCAGCTCTTTCACCGAGTGCCGCACCCTGCGCACATGGCCTTCCCTGGTGCGCAGCCAGTGCGGCTGACCCTGCCCTGGCACTTGTGTCCCTGGAACGTCCCCGGCGTCATTCTAAGCTGTGAGCAGCGTGGCACCTGCAAGGAGGGGAGTAGGAAAGTACCCTGGGAGCATTGCCCCACTGGTGGGAATGGAGAGGAGGATGTCAGACACTGGGCACGCTGACCCAAGCAGGGGGATTGTCATTCCGTGCTAGGTTCTGCTGCTGGTTAGCCATTGGTTCCTGTAACCAGCTTCATGTTCTCCTAGCAATTATTTGTGAGTAACAAGTAACGTCACCCATAGGCTCATTTTCAATGAGGTTTGTCTGACATTCAGGAAAACATGTCTGGCAGGACATAGCCTCATAATGATGAGGCTATTTAATAAAAAAAGTAAAAATGCAATTTTTCCGAAAGTGAAGTTTTCACTGTTGGCTCATGTGAGACAATGACAACATCAGGCTTCTGAGCTCTGCACCGAGCCTGATCAGGCTGTGGAAATGTAGCTTGATAGTGCTCTAATAAAATTGATTAGTTCAGTAAACTCAAAAAAACCTTTTCTAGTCCAACAATATTGAGCGTGTCTTTTTAAAGAACGCTTTATAAATTTTTGATATTTCTGAATAAGTTTTCTCAGAAATCAGTCTTCAAAAGGGCATGATTTGTAACAAGCTGCAGTAACTTCTGCCTGATTTTCAGGGCAGTGTAGGGAAGGCATGGTTTGCCCAGTCCTTTTGTAAGCTTTTAGCTGCCGTTTGCAAAAGGCTTTCACAGCATGTGGAAGTTCAGGGCCCATTTGTGGTGCTACTGCACTAAAATGTGGTGCCACTGATACTAAATAATAAATTCTGTCGTGTAGTTCTGCCTCTACAAAAAAAATCACAGTTAACATTTGTCTTTAGGGTCCTCTTTTACTCCTCTTTTACTCCTCTTTTACTGTGCTAACATTACTTAGGGCTTACAAGCCCTACAAAGAGGTCTCTCTCACTGCAAGTTCTCTTAGATATTGCACAAAAATTTACTTGTCATCCTTCCTATGCTAAAAACTCTAAAAGTAGGAAAATATTCCGTTATCATAAATAGATCTGTGGCAGTGTAATGTAGCTCTGTGTTGTAAACTACTACATCTTTAGAAAAAAGCAATTATTACATTGAAATATGTACCTAATCACCTATGAGTAAGCATAATCTGGAAATTCAGATAATCTTTGGTATAGTAAAGTACCTTGATTAGGAGATGGGAAAGCTGCCAGAGCAGCTGGCATGCAGAAGTCCCAGCTGCCAGACCAAATCCTGCCTCAAGCATGACACAAGTGGTGCCATTGATTTAATGGAACTTATTTGTGTGAATTATGGTTACGGGCTAGATTCTAGGCAGAAAATCTAATATTAACTTACTTTTCAGAAAATAACACCCAAGTTTTCTCCCTAGCATGTTCTAAGTGGGAAAGTCTATTCCAAGAGCTTCAGGAGAGGAAAATGTAGTTTCAAGAGTTACTTGCAGTATTTTGTAATGTACATGCTGTTTCAGTGTCCCTATTTAATAATTTCTTAAGCTTATCTCTCAAATAGCACTTCATATATTCTTCTAAATTTGTGAAATATGATAGGAATACCAGCTGTCCTATTCACATATCTGTACAAAACATCTGATCCATGAAAGTATATTAATCAATATCAGAAGCAAATGTTTAATGTTTTCCAACTCTAACACTATATTGATGAGATTTTACCAGGGAGGGGTCCAAGTTTAAGTCATGACTAATTCTGCCTCCAGGGAATGTGTATTTGTGTGATTTCAGCCTAGTTTATCTTTTGCACTGCAAAAAAGTCCAGGCTAAGTGTCTGGATATAGGACAGCCACTCAAAGTAGCTACCCCAATGACATTTAAAGCAATTTTTTTTTGTTTCAGGTAGTCGAGAATCTGCTTTTGTACATGCCATCTCCTCTGCTGGAGTTGTTTTTGCCATCACCAGGGCATGTAGCCAAGGGGAGCTGAAATCCTGCTCCTGTGATCCCAAGAAGAAAGGCTCTGCCAAGGACACCAAGGGCCATTTTGACTGGGGAGGCTGCAGTGATAACATTGACTATGGCATTAAATTTGCAAGAGCCTTTGTGGATGCCAAAGAACGGAAAGGAAAAGATGCCAGGGCACTGATGAACCTTCACAACAACAGAGCTGGAAGGAAGGTGGGTGTCCATCCAATAGATGCCTATTGGACAACCCTCTTGTGTTCAGGGCAGTAAATGGTTGGCCTTTGCTGTCTGGTCTCAGCAGTTGTGAAAAATATGGGAAGAGCAGGAGCCTGAGCTGCTGTTTCTATCTCCCTTGGAGGTTCAGTGTGACAGAGATCTACAAATAGACTGAATTCAACTGCTTAGCAATATTCCTGTTGGAGTCACTTGTGTGGGAAGTTAAGCAGGAGTCTAAGCTGAAGGATCAGTCTGGATGGAGGTTTTGTTTTTAGCCTAATTCTTATATAAGCAGGAATTTTATTTTTGGTTAATATGGAATACAGTTCCTAAGAGAGGCTGAAGATCACACTGAAGAACAGGCTTGACAAAGAGCAAATTCAAAATAACTCTCAAGAGAAAAACCCATTCTGTCTATTTCTGTATGTATATGGTAAACTTAATCACAAAATGAGAAAAGGTAAAAGGTAATTACTTCACTTTTTAAGAAAATAAATCCAAAATACATGTCCCTCCAAAAGGCAATGGCCTTGGAACATGACCTGCAACCCTTTTTCTAAACATTGTATGAAAAATACTGTTCCTGAATTTCAGCTAAAAGAGTCTGTACTTTCACATTGTAGGTGAGTAGAAGGAGTAGTTGCCCACCTCTGGTGCAAGGGCTGAGCAATATCTGCTCTAACATTTTGTGGTGGTAGCTATAAAAAGTAAGAATAGTGCATGAAACTGGAATATGCTGTTTCATTATTAGACATGTTAAAAATTTGCTGCTCCCATGACATCTGAAATAATACAGAAAAAATATTTAATTGTGCTAGACCAAGCATTTCTGAAATTATTTGTAGAGACTTTTTCTGTCTTTGGTTTTCCTTAACGTATATTTAGTAGGAATTAAGTTGTTTGTATTCTGATCTTTTTTTGTACAGCAAGTAGATGATTTTCCTGAAAAATTTTTGTTTTTCAGCATCTTTCCTTCACCAGTTTATTGCCAGCAGGTGTGATTAATATGTAATGTGGGCAGGAAAAAGCTATTCAGATGAGTGATAGGCCCATGCAGTACTATGGTCATGTTTCTGTTACTGTCCAAAAGAGGCTGAAGTCTACAACACAAATATTTTTAGGGGTGAATGACAGGAAGTACTTTCTGTAGTATTTGAGCATCTTATTATTTTTAAATTTTAAAAAACACTTCTGCCGAATACTAAGGTAGTACTGGTAAGGTAGATTTTTAGAAAAAGATCAAGAAATTTTAATAAATATATTAAATTAAAAATAATAAATATGTTTTCATATGCTCCAGGACCTGCTTTATGAACAGAGACACTCTTTTGTATTCACAGTACAGGAATGTAGGTTTAGCTTTGCAGGGGTCTCACCACCCCAGCTGCCCACCAGCCTGGAATTTTGACCTGGGTAAGATCATCTGTGCCCTTGTTTTTTTTCTTGCCCCCAGAAGGGGAGTTAATAGATTTCTTTTAAAACTATACTATTCCAGCTGTGTTAATTAAAAAAAAATAGCACAAATATTTATAATATTCCCATATGAATCATAGAACATAATATGCTGTATATCAGTATAGGAACATCACTGACAAAAAATGACCTGCATTCCAACGTGCTTCTTCCATTATTCCAGGAAGTTGTTTTAAACATACAAGTAGTTAAATTGATTTCTGCTCAGCTAATTAAAACCAAGCATCTGCTTAAATCCCAGATTTGTGACATGTCAGTGAAGTGGAGCTGTGGGAATGCCAGTGACTTCTCTGAAGTAGTCATATCATTTACAAGCTGGAAAGAAAATTAAAAGTCCTTTGGTTTTATAATACATTCTCACTTTATTACGAAGGGCTTGACTGAAAAAGGCTGCCCCACTGTGTATCAATCTCACTTCTAATCATGGAGTTTTCCTCTCTCTTACCTTCTTCCCATGATGACATTCCTCTTGTACAAACTCTACAAAGTTCATATTTCATGAACCCTTAAGGCATAATATTTATAGATCAAATATCCATATCTACATAATTAGAAATTAATTATTTACTGTCTACGAACCCATCTATTGTTGTCCAACATCATACAGATAGCTTACATACCTGAGATTAAGCTGAAATGGCTTTAATGCTGTCCAGATGTTAAATTAATGATAAGGGTGATCTCTCCAATGCAAATAATGAAGGTCTTACTCTACAATGTTTGTTAAAAGCTGTATAAGCATTTTAAGTATACTGTATTTTAAAATTCTGCATAGATCTAATGCCTAGCACAGGTGCAATGCTTTACACAGTATTTTAAAAATCATTAAATATGAAATGCCTATGAATTTCTGGGCAATATTTGAAATGCTGTTCAGGGTAGAGGGCAACTTGATGCAGATGAGCTGGAGAGGGTCAGATCATCTGCACAGCAATCCTGCAGCTGGAACAATGGGGAAAGGGGAACCTTCGCCTCCCAAGGGGCTGAATTATTCTGGCCATTTCTGATAGTTTCCTTCCTCCTGCCCAGTCTTTGTCCTAGCACTGCAGACCACAGAGATCCTTGGGGTGACTGGCAGGAGCAGGAAGGTAAGCCCACCAGCTGGAGGATTGTGTGTAGGGTGAGTCAAGCAGCCAGAGCACACCAACCACATGGGGATGACTTGATGCTACCAGTGGGTGTCACTACAGACCGTAATTTGGAGACCCATTGCAGGCCTGGCACTACAGGATGGATGGAAAAGGGCTGAGAAGCAATTAATTACACTTTGTTTTACCTGTGTACATTTATATTTACCTGTGGATTTCCAAACAGGCCGTGAAGCGATTTTTGAAACAGGAGTGCAAATGTCACGGCGTGAGTGGATCGTGCACTCTAAGGACCTGCTGGCTGGCCATGGCAGACTTTAGGAAAACAGGAGATTATCTGTGGAAGAAATACAATGGAGCAATTCAGGTGGTCATGAATCAAGATGGCACGGGTTTCACTGTGGCTAATAAGAAGTTTAAGAAGCCAACTAAGAATGACCTGGTATACTTTGAGAGCTCTCCAGACTACTGTATCAGGGACAGGGATGTAGGTAAGCCTCTGTCATTACATGTGAATGCTTTTACTTAAGACATTTGTACACCAAAGGTCAAAAATTATAATTTAAATGACAATGTGTGTATGTGTATATGTATATATATATATATATATTAAAATCTATGCATATAACCAACAGGAAACAGGAAAGAAGATGTTTTGGAAGGACTCAGTACAAGAACAACAGTTTCTTGACGTTTCTAGGTGTACAACAGCCACTTGTTCTAATATAATTCAGCAATTTCTGCCAGGTGCTATGGAGCCCTGGAGATGCTGTAAGGCAAAGCTGCTTTCAGTACAGCTTTGAGCTGTGCTCTGAAGGCAGGTCCATACTGGGCACAGCCACACTCTTGTGCCACACAGCTCACTCCAGAGCTGCCCCAATCCCGTGATGTCTCCGTGATGTCACCTCCTGTTGCATTGCCTCCTTTCCACGTTGTTGTGCTACCACTGCGGTGCCCTCCTTTATCTGCACATTCCCACAGCTCACTGCAACTGGACCCCTGATTCAGACACGCCTGTCCCCATCTCAAGTGAGGTTCAGCTTGTGACAACCCAACCCTGCTTGCGCCAGCCAAGGCAGCTGTGGGTAGCGTGGGGTGAGGCAGCTGGGGACGTGCAGGTGGATGAAAGAGAGAGGTTGGTGGGACACAGCACGCTTGGCTGAGTGACACAGCTGTTTGTTCCTCTTTACGAGGCAGTGTTGGCTCTGTCCATGAAAACCATCACATTTTCTGAAGAGTTGTGCCAGCCCCTGTGGGAAGAGATAAAGTATTGGTGCTGCTATTAACACTGGATTTTCCTGCTTCAGAGATTTGTTAGAGGCACACTTAGCAGTGTTGCAGAATTTAAGGCATTGCCAAGCACCTGGAATTCTGCTAATGGCTCTTGACCCATGTATAGTATTTCCTGATGTGGCAATTAAAAACTGGCAACTAGAAAACCAGAAATCTGGAAAAGAGAGGCAGACTGAGAAATGTATGAGAGAAGCTGTGGAACTAATTAATAGGTTGTACAACGGACCAGATTGCACCCCATATGACAAATCCGTAAGTGTCTGGATAGCAATGCAGCTCAATTCCTTTTGGCACTGCTGCATGTTTACAATCCAAGTTTGCTTGGAATAAACATTGCAAAACAGCTGTACTTAAATAAGAACAATATGTGAATTCCTGGTCATGTACTATTGCCTTCAATGAACCCAGAATTTCATCTAGTACAATTACATTGTACAGTGTTTCTGGTTAGTTGAGTCGTCAACATAATTTAAAATATTTTTTATTATTTTGGCAGGTGATGTTTATTACCTGCACGAGCACACACCATTCCTTGAATAGTGGCTGATACTGTAAAGTCTAATCCAAGTGAATAAATGGGCATATTGTGGCATCATGCAGAGATTAACTTTGTATTAGGAATTTTTTCAAAACATTTATCTCTTGATGTTGCCTCATTCATTGTAAAAACAATGATTTCTTTTCCCCTGGAAGAAGAACTTGTGGACTACACAATCCTATGTTAAAAAGCCATTTAATAATCTCTTTGTACTAAGCATAATCTCATCTGTCAGTCTTGCTATTGTGGAGGAGAGTGGGCATTTTTCACCACAGAGTATTACATGCATTTGCCGGACACTGACAAGCCCGCCCTGCAAAGTCTGACATAGTCAGATGGCAAAGTCAGCTCAATACAAGGCTGCAGCTGAGGTGGTGTTTCTTTGCTGCCCAGAATTCAGAGATTGTGGCTGTTTAGAAGAGCATACTTTTAGGGAGCTGCAGTAAACCTTTGATGGGATGTGGGATGCCCTGCTGCTTACATGGAGCAAAGAAAGAACCACACAAACAAAATGTGGTCTGGCTTTGAGGGAGATGGTTTTGGCAGCTGCACAACATTATTTTCATTTTTTGGTTTGAGCAATGCAGACTGCGAGCCCTGTTAAATGACTGCAAATAAGTGAGCTTAAGGAAGTCTGAGTTTGGAAATAGGTGGGGAGCATCTCAGTGTCAGCTGAATCTAATACCACTTTATATGTCCTTGAATACAGTTCTGCCTTTCATTCTCCAGGGAATTCAAGTGATTTAATGCTTCAGGGAAAAAAATTATCTGGAGGTTGGCTAGTATTGGAGCTGAATGAAGAGCAAACCTTATGAAGCATCATGACTTGACCTGGAGACAACTTCACAAACTGTAAAACGTCCAAGCCAGTGTCCTCTGTGTCTTGATTGTGCTAGCAGATAGGAACCTTGAGTTAAAAGTGCTCAAGGATTCTGCCATGAGCAATCTACCCAGGAAGAAAAGCAGATACCTTCTCTTCCCTTATTGGAGCTTCCACCCTGGGTCTGGTATTCTGTCTGAGGGGCAGCTGGACATACATACATGAAACACCCCAAAATGTGGTTTGTTTGTTTTGTTGTTGTTTTGTTTTTTTTTTTTTTAATCTAGAAAGGAAAAGAGGAGTAATTGATTTCAGGAGGGGTATAATATGGGAAATCACTAATAGTAACTCAATAGCAAGATAATGTAATAACCTGACCACCTCTTTCCTTGCCTCAAGATAATGTAATAACCTGACCACCTCTTTCCTTGCCTCAAGATTTCATGAAAGACCAAATGAAGATTTTTCAGAAGTGTTCAGAATTCATTTAACCCTGCACACATAATCAGCTGAAATAATTTTTGCTCAGAGTTTCATATTCAAAATTTGATAGAAACAGAGATAGAACATCCCAGAGAGTTTTTAAAAATCATCCTAGGTAAACTGCTGTTTTTGTCAACACATTGGCCATCTCTTCAGTGCTGGCCTGGGCAATTCCAGTCCCTCCAGACCAATCTGCCTCCAATGTGTACTGCTTGTTCTCTCCACCCCTTCTGTACTGGGTGCTGTCCATAAGATCCAGTAGCTTCAGAGCTACTTTTCTGTGAACATTTCCTTTAATTATTTTTTCTCCAAGAACACTTGTGAGGAAACTATCATTGGGGATTTCGCTGGCTTTGCACTTTTTTTTTTTGCTTTTGTTTGTGATTGTGTCTGTGAAAGTCTAATAATGGATGGTTTTGCTTGACACCAGATTTTAATCAATAGAAGTAGAAGGAAAAAGCTCTCATGTATTAGTAAATACATTTTAGGGCTTTAAGAATGGAAAGAAAATATTTTTCAACATAACACATGTTGACTTCCAAAAATAACCACGTAAACTGAGAAAAAAGCTCTTGATGTACAGGCTGTGAAGTTGGCAGTATGTAGACCTGTGGATGTTTTGGCAGGTAAAGTGTGTGTAGGCATGGCTATTCCAACATTTGAAATGAAAACAAAGAGGTTGACAAATACTTTTTACAAGTTAGAACCTACTCCTTCCTCGTAAGTGCTGAGGTGCATTGCAGGTAGCAGGCAGAAAACTGTCCCTTGTTTTGTGCAGTGTCTTCTGCTGCTTTCATCACTCGGGCCTGCCAAGGAGTGCAGTAACTTGTCTGGCTCCTCACTGCTACTTATTGTTCATTTTCCTTCACTAGAGAAGCTGCAGATATTCTGAAGATGCTGTTTGAACTTAAAAAAAAAGGTTGGTTTTGCTCAAAAACTAAGCCTTTATATGACCTTGTTTTCACTTTTGTCACAATCTGTGGTTAATTAAGTTCCCTGTCCTAGTTGTGTAGTAAATGTTGATGTTTTGTGGCCAGCATCAGATGATGCCAGTTTATGATTGTCTGTTAGTGGCTGAAATAATTTTGTTTTTGAAGCTGGTGGCAAAACTGTTGAAAGCATCCTCCTTAGGTTGTCCTTTAGTGCTGTGTGATTTCCCCTTACATCTGGAAATAAGAACATTAGACTTGGAAACTAAGTTATGCCTCAGCTGAAGAATGTGGTCAAACCTTTCTGGGCAGCTCCTGATGGATCTGGAGGAACACGGGGTTTTCCTTCACTTCCAGAGCCAAATGGCACAGCCCCACTCTGCTCCTGATTGGGAGTTGTGCTGAGGTGGAGGGCAGCTTTGTTTTTCCTCCTCTGGTGTGAATTCCTGATACAGAATGTTAATCACGTGGGTCACAAGCTTGGCCTTTGTACTGTTTTTTTTGATCTGAACAGAGAGAGCAGGATAAGTGCCTTTAAAAGATCTTCACAGAATCAATTAAGTTGGAAAAGACCTATGAGATCATCAAATCCAACCTTTGAGCAAACACCACCATGTCAACTAGATCATGTGCTAAGTGCCACACCACGGCTTTCCTTGAACATCTCCTGGGCCAGTGATTCCATCCCCTCCCTGGGAAATCCATTCCAATGTCTTAATAACCCTTTCTGGGAATTTGGTTGTATTTTGCACAGTCTGGGATGTGATGCATATTGCTGTGGGCTGACACAAACAGCAGAACTTACATTCAGGTATCCCAGCTGTTTGCTCAGCATCAGGGATAGAGGAGATTATGATGGCTGGGAAGCAGGATCTGGCTTTTTTTTCTGCCACAGGCTTCCTGTGGGACCACAGGTGCATTATGTAGTTCTGCATCCCCTGGACTCCTCAGCCTTGCCTAGACTGGGGGCACTGGAAGTCTCTCTTCCCCCATCATGGAGTGATTCTTGTAGAAAAGATCTGGAAAGGCCTCTTGGGATCACTGCTATGCCTGTTATGCCAGTTGCCTTGGTGCAGCTGGCTCTGCAGGGAGAACTGCGTGGCTGAGGGCTTGTTGGGAATAGTGTGTGCCCATGTGGGGTCACTGCTTGGTTGACAGGCAGCAGCATGAACATGCTCAGACCCCAAGGAGATTTGGAATTTATCGGGCTGCAGGTGCAGGAGCCTGTGTGGCTCCGTTCAGTGTTTTCCCTTCCCTCTGCCAGTTCCCTCTGCCTGGCTGGTGCAGCAGCTCCTTGCAGCTCAGGAGCCCTGAGCCGGGGCTGAGCCGATGGCAGCGGCCGGAGAGCGGCTCCGGGATGGCTGCGGGCACCTGTGCTGAGCTGGGCCATGGGCACTAACACCTTCTGCTCTGCCTGCAGCAGACAGGAACCAGCCATTCCATTGTGAGGCTTTCCAGGTGTATGCCTCTACCCAATGAATATTTAAATATTTAAATACAGGAATCTAGGCCATGGGAGGGAAGCTGAGCTGTGTTCCAGGGGCTGAAGCACTTCTCCAAGACAGCAGTTGAAGACTGTCCTAAATTTGATGCACAAAGAGGAAAATTTGCACCCTCGTGGCTGAGAGGCTGGGTCATGTGTCAGTCCCATGAAAAAAACACAGTTTGAGAAGGCAACTTTGGTCCAGTTCCTGAAACCCCTCATTACATTAGTGGTTTGGGGTCAGCCCCCATATAATATGAAGTCTTCCTGATGCTGGAGGGGCAGCAAGGGATGGAGAGACAGTGAATACTTGTATGTTATAAACTGCTTTGAGACAGCAGCATCAGTGCATACAACCATAAATTCACCATAGGTGAAAAAAAAAGAAAATTGGAATTTTTCAGCTTAAATTATTAATAATTACAATTTAACTGCAGTTTACATTTTTTATTAATTAAGCTTGTTTGCTATCTTAGCTCATGCCAATTTTAATTAATGTTTGCATGCATTTGTTTTTCTTAAGAAGGTAAATTGTTCATGTTTGGTGTGCACCTGCAAATCCACATTGTAAAATATTTAATTTACTGACCACAGCCATTACTTAGGGAGTATCACCTTGCCCAAGAAGAGGATGGAGTTGTAATCAGGTCTATAGAAAATGTCAGAAGAATGTTAATTTTTTGGATATATCTACATTTGATTCATAATAGCAATACATAGGAAATTAGGTGAGGCAATTAATTTTTATGAAGTTTTCAGATTGGTGGTAATAACCTGTCAGCAGCTATGGTATTGATCCTAAACTGTACCTTAAAACCAGTTTGTGTCAGGTGAACAGTGGCTCCTATGTGGTACAGTCACTGTTCAGACTCAGACATGCTTTACAGAGCCATTTTGTGCCAGTGGATATAGGCGCAGGCATTTCAGCCACTCTTCTTGAGAGTGTTTCAAGAACATGACAAGGTGCAATATGGTTCCTCTTCCTCTTTCTTTCCACAGCAGGCTATAATTTAGTTTCTTCTAATCTCATCATGAAAGGGGAGAAGAACTCTTGGTGTTACCCCACAGAGATGAGAAACACACAGAGCAGCAGCTATTCAGCTGTCACCTGAACTGGTGGAATGGGCCTGTGGGAGGACACAGCAGTGATGCCAGATGCCTGAGGTGCTTCTGCACTCACTTCTGCAAGAATTTAATCACTGGCAGCACAATTACTTTACCCATTGAGTTCCTTGCAGCCACCAGATTTTGTGGTCTTCTCTTTCCCAGCCCTACCCTGCACACCCAGAGCTCCTCAGCGAAGTCCATGAGATCCCGAGCTCCATGAAGATGGTGCATCCCATTTCAGACAGTCCTGGGGACTGAGTGCAGGGAGCAGGACTGCCTTGGGAAGGGGAGGGGGAGAAAGTGCCTGGGAAGGATAAAGCAAAATGTGATGATATTAGGCAGACCCTTGAAGTATTTAGTCCATTTTATTCTTCCTCATCTCCAGGCCCGATTCCTAGGGGAAATATGGGAGCAATTTTACCTTTATAGGCATTTTTCTGGCTCGATACTGAATCCTGGGTGATGTGATGTTAAAGGATCAAATACATAGCAAATTATGTCTCCTATATCTATTTTCATACGCTTGCTCTTTCCTTAAAATCTGCCTCCTGACCTTTGCTGCATTCCCTTTGCAGGGTCCCTTGGGACAGCTGGTCGGGTGTGCAACCAAACGTCCCGTGGCATGGACAGCTGTGAGGTGATGTGCTGCGGGAGAGGCTACGACACCTCCCGTGTCAGCAGGATGACAAAATGCGAGTGCAAATTCCACTGGTGCTGTGCTGTGCGCTGCCAGGACTGCCTGGAAGTGGTGGACATTCACACCTGCAAAGCACCAAAGAGCGCCGGCTGGATTGCCCGGACATGACGCACAGCCTACTGATGCTGAGGACCACAGCCTTTGCCCTTCCTGGTCCATGCAGGGAATGCATCAGAGGTCTTTTTTACTTTTATGCCTGTTTTGCCTTTGTTGTTCATTGCACAGAAGCTGCTGAAACATTGATATAAACTCTGCAGCATTTACTTTGCATTTCTGCATGACAGTGTTGCTGCAGTTTGTCTCTGCATACGTAAACTGATGCAGCTCTGGAAGGACGTACTTATGCCAAGACTCTTCCAACCACCATGTAACTCTCCTCCAGAATCCTTGTGGCAATTCGTTCCTGCCCTCAGGAGCACAAGAAGATACAAAATATGGCACTTTTACAAGATCACCGCCACCGACCGCATGGGCTGGGCTTGCTCAGGCATCTTCTGAAGGATCTTGGGCAGGTCACAGTTGAACCCTGGATACTGAATGGCTCAGGAATTCGAGCAGTGGTTGGTGATTTCCCCAAGAAAGAAAATTTGCAGCCAGATTGGTGAAAAACTTTACTGGAAGGGTGTTTGTTCATCCCTGGTGGGCTGGAGTTTCCAGTAAGGTGGCCATCTGAGGCCACCCTGGCCACCACTAGCACACAGTGGCTTCCTGTGGGGCAGGAATTGGCCCATCACCTAAAAAAAAGGAAATTGCAGGAGATGCCACAACACTTTGATGAACTATTAGAGTCAAAGCAAATGTCTTAGTTATATGTTTGTGAGAACTTGCCTTAAAAGCTTTTAAAAAGTAATTAATATTAACTGCTGAGGATTTTTTTCTGACCTGAAGGATTGAAGAGAATGGTTTTTCACCCTATTGAAAGCTGGGTACAGGACACTCAACTACCTAAGGATAAGGTTTCCTTTTTCACATACACAATAGTGGAAAAATGTTTACAAACAGTGATGGAGAAGGAAATACCATGCCTCAGTAATGATGTGGATTTTAAGGAAGTTATCAGCTTCTATGTTCTTTTAAAGTTAATAAATCTATTAATTGTGCTCAAAATGATGCCTTCCACTCAGATGGGGATATCCAAATTAGATTTTTTTCTGCATATTTTCTGCAAAACTGCACGCCTATGATTCAGAGTGTATTGGCTTGTGATGGAGGCAGTTACAGGTTGTGCCAGGTCCCTATGCTGGGCTGGGATCAGCACAAAACAAGAGGTTGCTGTAAAGATGTGTAGGCTTATGAGGCCCAGAAATTGGAGCCTTGGTGGAGAGGAACTGGGTCACAGAGAGGGACCAGCTGACTTTCCTCAGGGCAGAGATCAGCAACATGAACCAAGAGAAAAATGGGTTCTGTGCCAATAAGGATAATAAGGCTCTGAAAAAGCACCCATGAAGAATAAAGACAGGCAAGGTAATGCAAAAATAACGTGGGAAAAGGAGGTTGAATGAATGATAGAACACATTATAGATAAAGGTAAAATTTCCAAATGAAAATGGAAGAACCCTAGCAGGTACAAACAGTGCAGGAAGAAGTAATACCAAAGTAGCTAACCAAGCAATAAAGTGAATACTTGGGGTGCGTTTTGTTTTTGGAACTTTCTTAGAAGACTATTTAAAAAGAAGGAGGTTGGCATTAAGTGGTTTTGAGGGAGCAGTCATCTGCAAGGCTTTCAAAAAAGTTTGCATCATTAAGATGGGTAATTCATCTCCAGAAGGCACAGGTGGTATTAAAAGATTAGGAGGCTCCAGAAAGTTATTTGGACAATAAGATAACATTTCACTTGCTGTACATGGAAATGATCATGGCTAGAGGTAACAATAATCACAATTCTGTCTATAAACCAAGAGCTGGTGGGAACTGCCCTGCCCATGTGTCTGTGCAGTGTATGTATAATGTGTATATATGTACCCATGGGCAGCTCAGGGCTTATACTGCTGGCTTCTTCATTGCTGCCAATTCTGGCTCTGGGCTGGATAAGGAAAATTTCATACCTAATTGTATTTAAAGGTGATCTCCAAGGAGAATTTTTATTGGGATTTCACTGTGAAATTAAATCCACATGTAGTTTGTAGCCTCAGCAATATCATACTTTAAGCCTTAAAGAATTTAAAAGCAGTATAATAATTTTTAACCTTTTAGAGCCTCTTTTTTTTTAAGATTCAAGGAGCCTGAGTAGTCTAAAAGATTACCTATTTAATAAAGCTGAAAATATTTCAATGCTCTGGAAAAAAAAAGTCTGATTCTTACAAGAGAACTTGTTCTAGGTAGTTGAATGAAGGGTAATGAAATCAGATCTCTTCTTAAATCTGTTGTTTCATATTCCAGAAAATCAACTCACCTAAATTCTGCAGTCCCAGTTAAAGTGTTTTGGAGTCACTGTATTAAAGATGTATTAACTTTTATTCCCCAACCTGGTCCTCCTCCACCAAGGCACATCTTCCTGTTCCAAACCTTCCTCTGGGTCAGAGGCCTGTGGTTCCTGCAGGCTGCTCTTACCAGTAAGAGGGGGCATTGAGTGCCTTTTCAGTGTCCTGTGTCACCGTGCCCAGCTGCAAGCCCACCCAGCGTGCACAGCAGGCTGATGTCCCCATTCCGGGCACCTGCTGTATTGATGAGCTGTGATGCAATGCCTGCATCGAAACCACTTCACCAGAGGAAACCCACAGTATGTCACAGCATAACAACTGGGTAAGTGCTGAGCTGGCCACTTACTTGATGACAGGTTTTTTCTGTATTTATGTTTTTGGTTTTTTTTTTTAAGAGTTCAAGGTAGATTTCTTACAGTTTTAAGTTTTCTGCTGCCTCTTCCACAAAGAGATGCACTCCCAGAAACGTTTGCTATTTCTTAGTGGCAAAAGACACTCAGAGACATAAATACTTCTAGGAAAGGCCCCTACATGATCTTCAGAAAATATAACAAAATATCTAAGAGGGGAAAAAAGAGGAAACAAAAAAAAAGAAGAAACAGAAATAGGCATGGTAAATGAAATAATACTGTAATTTTGCTCAATGGAATAAATTTACTAATGTATTTAGTCATGAAGAGGAAACAGCTGTCTCTAGGTAGACATTTTAGTGTCAGAATGATGTTAGCTGAGGCTAAAGGTTGTAGGATTATTTTTTTAAATATGCAGTCCAATTTTCTTGAGGGAGTTCCCTTTAATTTGCTGCATGAACTCAGGATCTAGCAGCGCCCTGAGACACCATTAGCCTGCCAAGCTTTTTGGGATTGCTTCCTCCCCACTATTTTCAACAAACTTTACCCTAAAAAGTGTGTTCCACTGTTATAGGTGAAATCTTGTAAAAAAAGTTTAATTTTGTTTTACCACATGGAAAATGACGAAAGACTTAGGAATGGTGGTGTATATTAGGGCATGTGGGCATTGAACCTTGAGATTGCTCCTTTTTCTTTTCCTGGAAAACTATCTAAAACTAATTTGTGCATCCCATCCTGGCCTCCCATCCCTGTGTTAACTTCTTTGCAGATGTGAATTAGAAATAAAATGCTGCATCTCTGGTAGTGCGCTGCACAGCGGCTTAAGGGCATCCAGCCTGCATGCCCGAGCCACAGCTGTTGGTCACTGCCTGCAGGCTTCATGTCCAGCTTCTTGTGGGGCTCAGTGTATGGTGGGAAGGGAAAAAGGAGTGTTTGGGGATTAGTGAAGATCTGGATGTGGGGAGGGTGCTTTTGCTAAGAAAAACCAGCTCTTACTCCAGTGTGGCAGCACCAAGTGTACAAACGCTCACTCTTCTCCATGGCGTTTGTCCTGCACTCTTTGGGAGGGCTTCACGGAGGTGGTGGCTGCCTCCAAGGGCAGAAGTGGTTGTGTGGTCACATCACAGCCTGCAGGTTTTACCTGACACTTCAAATGATAGACATCAACTTATATTATTATCAGAAAAACAGAGGCAGCTCATGGGGCACCACAAACGTGATTTTGGGGGCGTTTTGTGTAACAGCTCATTTACCCAGAGAAACGGATGCAACTTCATAAAGTTAAGATCTCTTGTGAGAAAGAACCAAATGCATATGAATCAATACACTGACAGCTCCTTCTGTGGTGGAGCTGTGCAGGAGCCCTGCTGGAAGCTGGTTGGAGCCAGGGGCTACCTTTTACAATCTGCTGTAACTAGAGCCACTGAGGTTTTCAGGGCCACCACAGGGTGACAGCCACACTGGGTGTGAGGGGATGTGTGTGGCTGTGCAAAAGTGCAGCTCCCTTTGGATGTTTAGCTTCTGCAGGTTTCTTCAACATGGCAATACTGATAATTTTCCTCCTTTCTGCTATGGTAAAGAATTCCATGCTCTGAGAAAAGTCTGTATGTTCAGCAAACACACCAAACGATGAAAGAGAGAAAGCAGCAGCTAGAGAAAGCAGCATCCCTCCCCTTGGTGCAGCACTCACCTCTCAGAGTGCAGTTCCTGCCAGGGAGCAGCTGTAAATCCAGCCAGTGGGTGGAAGGGACAGAAGGGGGCCAGCTTGACTTGACACTCCTGAGGGGCTCCTGTCCTTTTTTTGTTCTATGCAGGTTGTAGTGTAAAGAGATAATGTGCACACAAATGCTATTAAGTTGTCTTTAAAGAAAAACAGGAACTGCTAACATTTGGAGTTAAAAAGCTTACTCCACCCCTAAATCTGAAGATGAGTTATTATCTGAACCAGATTTCCACAAGGCTCATCTCTTCACTAAGCCAGAGGCTTTCCATCATTATAATCATGGGCTGTGTTTGCTTTTTGATCTAAGCCATACTGAACTTCACAGGAAACATGTCAGAAGCAGCAAAGCCTAAGGCAATAAACTCTGCCCAACGAAAAAGCAAATCCTTTTGTCTGATTTGCCTAGTCTTCCAGATGCCTAGAATTATAGCTAAAGAGAGATTTTCTAGGTAAAAAAATCCATGGCACATTAGGGAGAAAGATACTAGAAATAGTAGAAATAAAATTGCATAAAGGTATTTTTTAATTCCTAAATACTCTCCATAGTTCAAGGAAAGGATATGATTCTTCCAGGAGGCATTCTTTTTATCAGAGTATTACAGATAGTAATTCCCACACAGATCATAGTATCTTCAAATAGAAGCCCAAGCTACTACCTCAGCTGCTGAAAAACATTGAGATTTGTATATAGCTAGATACACACTGATGTGCAAATGCATTTACACTTAGGACTATAAACCACAGCAATTTATTCTTTTGAAATGTAGGGTGTTGGTGGCTGGGAATAAGTGAGACAAAGCAGCATAGGACAAGAGCTGACTATGCCTGATCCTTCTGATTTTCAACAGCCTTAAATAATTTTGACAGTGCTGTTTTGAGGCAAACAAATCAATATGGTTATCCCTAGTTTTCCAGCTGGAGATACATAGCAGCACCTGCTGTGAGGGTGTTTTCTGTGGCTGCTCTAGCAATTCAGATGAGAACAGGAGAACTCAAATACTGGTCCATTTCATACTTCCATGTGATTATCCACTAGCAATCCATTACCTCTCATGCCACATCCTACACTAACTGCAAGCCAGACTAATTTCAACATCCCAGTGAATTGTTCTGCAGGAATAGCCAGAGATGATAAACACGTATGGAAACCCCCAACAGCCTCACCAGGCCTAACATTTGTCTGTGGGACTCTCTGGTCTTCTAGACTTTAGGGCTTTCCCAGCTCTCACTCTTACTGAGTGATTTCTCCTGATGGGGGAGAGGGGGGGGGTGCCTTTTTTTAATCTCACAGCAGTGTTTACATGGTACTTTTGCTCACTTGGAGAAACATCTGTCTTCTACTAAACAGTCTGTGATCAAGTGAACAAAAACTAATGTAATGCATCTTCTGTTGTTAAGAAACACTTTTCTACCAGTCCTAGTACTGAGAAATTTGTCTCTGCTTACTCTTTTCCTCACTGATAAACAAATTTATCTGTTAGTGATCACAATCCCTTAAACTGCTCAGCATTTTAACAGCAACAGTGAAGTTGAAATGGTAAAGTGGCATTTTTGATCCACTGCATTAGGGTTATCCTGCCTTATCTGGAAGGTGAGCTAGAAAAAATATCCTTGAGGCATCTGTAAGGATGCACTTTTAATTCTTGACAGAGAGGACTACTTGCTTCAACTTAGAGATCAAAATCTTAATTTTAGAGCTGGCCTCGGAAGTTTCCATCGACAGTGGCTGTCATAAATGAATACTTAGTGTAAACAGGCACAGCACAAGGATAAGATTTCCTGAGGTGAGCACTAATAGTGAAACACCATCCTCTCTATTAATTGTGCATGAACTAACACCCATTTTGCTAATGAGCCTTCAGAAGGTAGCTGAAACACCAGAGGTGTGAAGAAAATCTGTCAAGTATGTGGGCTTCTTGAAAATTCAAATGAGGATACGGTGACCTCAGAGAATGGAATCAGAGGCCAGTGTGCCATCCAAACTGCCTGGAGGGCCTGCAGCTGCTGTAAGTAGGAGCTTTAACTGTCCAGAAGCCTCAGCGAGACTGCAGGAGTGAGGGCCCCGCCCTAACTGCACTCCACAAGAAAAGGCAGGACAATGTTGCTTAATTGTCCCATTATGAGTGTGTTTCATTACCTGAATGTGTATCTACACCCCAGCTATGGTGAAACAGATACCACACATTTAGAAAACAAAATGTAGAATCTGTGTTCTGAAAAAGTTGAAAGACAGCAATGCTACAATACACAAAAGTTTATTTTTTGTCTTTTCTGAAAGCAAAATATAATAGAACCTAACATCAATGTATTTTGTACAACAAAACAGTTTTTATATGAGAACAGACAATCCATGAAGAGTTTTAAAGTCTTGTAACTGCTTCCCTTTTTTATCATGCTTTCTTGTGGTCAACAAAAAGTTGGCACCGAAGATGTCATGGCAGTCAGTCAGCAGGCATGCTCCCTCAGATCCTTGTCAGCTGGTGCCACAGGCTGGAGGGCAGGATACTTTCTACTTTTTCCATCACAAAATTTAAAGGGGCAAAGAGGGTGCTGAGAAACTGCAAAGAAATCAGATAAACATTCAGATCAAAATCCAGGAGACAGTACATCTCAAGAGAAAGCTGTCCAAAAGGTAAGATATTCTTGCTATGCTCCTCTGTAAAACCCTCCAGCATGATAAAAATGACATAATTGATACATAAAGATTTCCAGTTTCCTGAACCTTGCATATACAGAAATTTCTGGATTTTGCAGTAAAGAAAGCAAGAGCCCCATTTTTACAAAGATCAAGATGATGAACTACGTACGTTTTCACACATCTCAAATCCTAGACTGAAGTTCATACTGAAGCCACTAAAAGCTCAACCCCAAACCTACTGATGACAAAGAGAGGCTTTTTCCCAACAAGGGTCTGCCAGACCACCTCACAGAGACAAAAAATGTGTCTTGAAATTCAGGTTTAAAATGGTTCAGGGTTTTCTATAGATCTGCAGAGGCATCACTAACATACTTTGCATCACTGACTAAAATTTATCTTAACATCCTCTCTCTATTACAGAACACAACATTCAAAGAGACTTCAATATGTTAGTGTTCAGACAGGCATATGAAAGAAATCAAGTTGGAGAACATTTTATCACAGGAAAAACCACTGGCAGCAACATGTCACAGAACTCAGGTATTCAAAGCACTCCTGAAATACATATTGAAATATACATTAATTTCAACTAATTATTAATACATTTGAGAAATACATATTAACTATGATTTACATTGCCTGCAATTTAACTCTACACATTACATATACCTATGCTGGGGCCCTACATGTGTGTGAGAGAGTGCAGCATTTATGATGCTTATGCATTTTAAAGGCAACAGTAAGCACAATTATTTTTTTTTCCCCTCTTGGATGTGTTTGCATACAATGCAGACACCATGTGATGGACAACTTGTGCATCATGGGAAAACCAGGTAACACCACCACTGGAAATGTCATTCTGTCATAAGCACAGGGAGAAGGAAAAACTAACTGAAGCAGAACAGATATTTCAGTTCTGGTGCTAAAGGTCAAGCTGTATAACATGAGCCACAGCTGAATCAATGAAACACTGACATCTAATCTTAGAGACTGCTCTTTCTGTTTCAAGTGGCTTAGCCCAAGAAGAAGCATTCCCTCTGGTTAAGCTCTGAAGTGCTTAAATAAATATGTTCCTTTAATTCTGGAAAATGCAAAAGGCTCTTCAGAGCATATTTTCTGCTATTTGAGCAGAATTTGATTTATGTGATAAGCTTGTACCACCGCATCTCCTTGAATAAAACGCAGCTTTGAAACTAATGCAAATTACATATTTGTTAAATCAGTGAAATAATTTGCCTGACAGTGACTTTTATTGCAATTCATAGGAATTTGTTGCTCAGGTAGTTGATTGTATTCTATAAAAACTCAGGAAAGTTATCTGCAGCTTAAAACAAGCCAAATTAAACAACTGATTTTCTCCACGTGGAAAATCAATTGCTCTACAAAACACAATCAAACTCATGGATACCAAAACCTGACTTCCATGAAATCCAAGCAAGACCTTTGGTGACAAGAAGTTGAGGATGCTGCCTACTCTCTTGTGCAAGGTGATGTAACCAGTACCTGTGCTGGGGCTGTCTGGCCCTTGGAATGCTCCAGGTGCTCCTTTCCTCACAAGCAGATGCCTATCCAGCTTGTGGCAGCACACAAGACAGCTAAATCAGCATGATACACACTAAAGTTTGTTCTTAGTGTTTGGGATTTTTTTAACTGCTTTGCATTTCCTTTGGACTTTGTCTTTTTCCACAGAGATTAAAAAAAAAAAAAAAGAAACCAGCACCAGCAGTAGAGTGAGAATTCAGGGTGGCAGAAGGGGTGATAGGAGACCTGTTTTCTATTATTATTTTGTGTTTGAAAAGAAAACCATCAACCTGGCTATTTCAAAGCTGGCAGAAAGCAGCTTTCTGGTTGCACCTTCTGAATAGCACCATTTGATTCTAATATATATGTAGAAGTTTCTTTTCAAGCTTTTCCACAGTGTGACTGGTGTTTTCATGGACAAACTGACTATTCAGTGCCAAGTCCTGGTGATCAGATGCATGTGTTCCCTGCCTCAGCATCTGTGGAGGTCCAAGCAGATGAAATACTCCAGGGCAAACTCACCTGCTGAACTGAGGTCACGTCCACCACACAGGAAATATTGAAACACATCATGTGAGTGATCTCAGGCAAACAAAGGAATGAAATCAGAAAAACTAGTCTTTCTGAAATTTACCTCATTTAAAAATTTAACTAGACAGTACACTTTTAGATGTCCGTTGACTCGAACTATATAGTCACCTCTGTGTTAATATATCTCTCAATTTTATTTAAGATATACTATTATTATGTTACAAAAGGCCCTGCACTTACATATTTTTAATGATTTCCCAGGTATTGTTAAATTTCTGCATGCTAAAGAAAGAAATTCTATACTAGCAACAGTGGCCTGGCAATTTTATCCAAGCCACGCAATCACAAATTTGTTCTGCCTGTATTTATTTCTTAATTGACTTCCATAAGCCTTTTGTTAGAAAGACAGGCAAAAACTAAAAGCACAAGCTATGAAAATGCTTCTTCCTAGCCAAGAGAAAATGCTAAGATCTACTGTTAATTTAAGGTTACTTAGTTTGACAAAATATCAAGGTAGAACTGGATTATTTCAAATTCATTATGGAAGAGTCAAATTTACTTCCAGGTACAACACAGTGTGCAAACATGCACAGTTTCACAATGTAATATAGCACCATCACAATGACTACCAAACAGACAGGAATATGTAATTCCATGAACATAGCCACAGGAACAGCACATTCATCTTTGAGCTGTTTAGGGAATTAGTTACTTATGAAATTATCTTCCCTAAAACTGAAAGGGAAGAATCAGGGCTGACCCAGCCTTTTCTATTCCATCCTGATACAGCTGCATTTCAAAGAGATGTCTGCCACACTTTTCTTCAGTCTCATGCATCTGGGACACATTTCCCAGGAAAGACAACAAAAAGGCCTTCTGAATCGAAGCCTTTCTATGAGCTACTAAATCCATGTCACAGGCTCTTAGATTCTGTCCTTCCCATGAAAAAACCCCTGAGTTCATGGTTTATGAAGATCAAGATATAGCTGAACCAAGCCATAATACATGTTAACTGACATAGTAACTCCATCCACAAAGCTTTGAATATCTTGAGTAATTTTGCCATCTTTATGCACATAATGTAGCTCACGCTTCAATTCTATTTGTCTGTGCTTATTAACTAGAAGCTTTGCTCTGATATGCAGAACTGAATAACCCCATACAGAGCCTTGGGGTAGCTACCTTAACACCAAAGGCAGCTGCACTTACACACCAGGGAAATAGATCCTTCTGGTCTGATTCTACTCACCAAATGGCTTTAGAACCTGCAAGCTCCACACCATGGAGAAACAATTACCAACATGCCACCAGTGTAACTTCCATTCTCTCTGCAATCCAGTCAGCAACCAAAGCCAATGATTTAAGGTGATTTAAGCCAATGAAAACAGTCTACCAATTTTCTCTAATTCCAGTAGCTCACTGCCTGTGGCAGGAGAACTAAGTAAAAAATATCTCATTATGCTGCCAGCATATAGTCTTTGTTCTGGATACAAGGCTGATAAACACAGGAACAAGGCTAACAGGGACAGATTTGGGATCTGTGACAGTATCAGAAAACTAAAGATTTGATTGACAGAGCCAAACAAGGGTCATACATTTCAGTAACTTCAGTAACTAAGCAACAGAAAAAAAACCACAACCAGAATACAAGAAAAGCTTTACAGAGAAGTTTATGATTATATGTCCAAGTTAAACACTGTCTACCTAACACCTACAAACAAATTCAAGAAACGAGTAATCTCATCCATTACATTTCAGCACCTTTTGCTGAGAGAAGAGGTATCTTCTGCTACAACTGATCTTATTTTCTGTCTTCTAGAGCTAATGAAAGAAAATTCTTGTTGCATGAACCATTGCTGTACCAGACCTCTATCACTCACAGGCCGGAGTTAACAGAAGACCTGGCTCACCTGCAAAGGGAGTCTCTTGTCCTTTGCAAAAGGGTTTGAAAGAGTACTGACAATCTGGAATTTGCCAAAACCTTTCAGCCTGTCCTCCTCCACCCCACTCCCTATACCCCCAAATTAAAAGTACCAAAGACATTAAAAACAAAGCCAGGTAGCCAGTTTGGAAACATGAGACCTAGAACACAGACAAATATATTTGAGAAAATATATTACAATAGAAGATATATTACAATAGAAGATACAATAGAAGAAGGATTAAAAAAGCAGAATTAGAAGAGACTTTTCTGCATGTAATTCAGAAAAGTTATGAAGGAAATATTGAGACTACTTCCTCCTTGGCAGTTCAGGGAAAAAACATGGAAATGTCCTGGCTCACAGCACACTCTATTTCTGCTCATACTAAGAGTTTCTATTGCATTGGAAATCACAGCAGCCATTACGGCTCTAAACAAAATAGAGGGGTTCTGCAAACTGGTGTTAGTTTATTTTAGTGGATGATATATGAAAATACAGATATTCACTTCTCCCACCAAGCCCTTTTTTTGGCAAAATCACAAGACACCAAACCTAACCAGAGAGCCATATAAACCAGAGAAGACAAACAGCCGTGTCTTACTGATGAGCAACCCGGACAGTTGTGCAGATGTCTCCCTGCTCAGATATGGACTGATGCTTCTGAATATGCAGATATTTAATACCTGGCAGTATTTAGCTCAGCTTTTCCTGCACTGGTGCCTTTATTTACGAGAAAGGAGCAGCAGCAGAGAATACTCACAGCTTTTGCGAAGACCCCCATAAGTTCTGGGAACTGATGTGTCAGGAGGGCAAGCATGGCTGTGAAAGAACAGAGTCCAGCAGTGAAGAGGATGAAGAAGGGAAGCTCTTTCTTGGGATAAACTGAAACCTCATGAAATGCTGTAGAAAAAGATATGAGAAGGGGAAGGCATTATACATTGAAAAAAAATCAAAACACAACACCAACCAAAACTAAACCAACATTCTGAAATAATTTAAACAACCAGATACACACAAAGATGTTTTTGAAGGAAGAAGAGGACGGAAGGTCTAAGGACATTATTGTTGTGTCTGTTGTCTCTGCCAAGTAATTTTCTCTAAAGATCTTGTTTCTGGTTTACTCTGGTGTTACTTTTGTCTACATTGTGTCAGCAATAACTATAACACAGCTCTGCAACAGCCGATCCCAGAAAATAGAGTTACATATAAAATATCAATTTTTTAAATGTATATCATTAAGTAACCCCATGGCTGCATGTTTGCTAATGCTGATACACAGAGAGTGCAGAAATGTGCCCAGGAGCAGCAGTGAGCCCAACCATAGGGAACATTGCTGCAGATCAGTTAAAGCAGGCTGCAAAACTTACAGCCTTTGTAACTGTAAATTCAGAGTGTTTTATCTGCAGAGCAAGAAAAATTCATCCTAAAAGCAGGACATACAAGCATGTATTTTAAAACCTGGAAATTAAATGAACTTTTAAGATGTTTGTTAATATACACTGATAGCAATACAGAAATTTCCTTGAATGTGGCATAAAAAATCCTTCATTGGACTTTGGAAAAAGCAGCACTGGGATGATTAAAAGGGGTAGAAGAGGATAATGAATATTTTACCAGAAGGATATATCCCTTGACTTTTTACAGCAGCTCAGATTCAAGGTGAAAATTCTCCTGGGTTGGCAAAAGGTCAGGTGGACTCCTACCTGTCTGTTTCACTCTTTCAGTCTATACTTTAGAGCTACAGTCAAGACAAATGCAAACTTTGAAACATTTTTTTCTCATATAGGACCTCAAGGCTTCCCATATACTCAAATCCTATGGCTACTCATACATATGAAACACTACTCTTCTGTTTTGCCTACTTTCTTTGCTTCTGTGATCAGCTCTCATCTCTTTGTACTTGCAGACAACATAAACACAGGGTAGTCCAGCAACCTGGCAGGATAACATTCATGACTGCATTCATCCAGAGAGGAGTGATTCTCAAAAACAAAAGCAAGAATTCATAAGAGTTTAAGTTAAAATATTAAAAGCTAAAAATATGTATTACTCTTAAGGCTGGTAGTTTGATAAATTAAAAAACCAAAAGTAGTGATAGATTACAACTTCTCTTTGATTTAAGACAAATGTAGAGATCTGCAATACCAGAACATGGATTTTTAAAATCCAGAATCCCTTGTGCTTTTCTTGCACTGCCTTTTCACAAAGACTCAAACCTGCTCTTTCAGTCTGCTATCCAGTCAGGGCAAAAGTTTTGTAATTGATATTTTTAATTTGGAGAGCCTACCAGATTTTCGTGTTCTGATACAATTCCAGCTGACTCTCCCATAAAACATGCACAATTAAAGGGTGTGGACAGGTATGTGAAACCCCCCTAACCCACCTGTGTCTGTCACGGTATGCTAAACCCTTCCCTCCTCTAACCCCTAAGGAGATTTTGCAGTGAAAGGCATTTCCCTTAACTGCACGAGCAGAACACACTGCCTGCACTGGCTGTTAAAGAGCCCCGCTGTTAGCTTGTAACATTTGACAAGAACGATTAGTTTTGCATCTAAAAAGAGAATGCTGAGCTATTCTGCATGGCTTTGTCATCCCTAAATCTCCTGACACTCCACCCTCCCCAGCTCAGCATCCCTCTGAGCAAAGCAAGCAGAGCACTCAGAGGTGTTGTTATAATTAGGATGATTATAATGGGGTGGGGAGATACTGTCAGTTGCCAAGGATTTCTGCGTAATATCAGCAAGAATGTGCTGTGAAGGAGAGACTTGCAACGAGTGGATTTTCGCTGTATTATTCTCACCTAATGTTTACTCATGTAGGCTTACAAAAAGAGGCAACACCTTTTTCAGCCCAAACCAGAGAGGTTCTGAATGAAAGACTACAAAGGGTGCAAATGCCCTCAAAACCAGCCTTCCCAGCAGAAGCAGGCTTCATTTTACTTGTTCCAGAACAATTTTTTCTTTATCCCTGCTTTGGGAGAAAGGTGAGAGAAGGATCCTCTTCCTTGGATCAACTTCTATTTGCCTCCTCTGCCCTGACCCTGCAAACTTGTGTGTGTTCCACTTGTGCTCACACGAAGTCCCACAGAGAGAACACATGTGGGAATGAAGTGTAACTGCAACATCGGCTGCTCTGGCTCTCCCTCTGCATTCTTGTGCTTCACTGCATGCACTGCAATGAGGCTCATTAGCTTGGACTGCAACACTTCTTGAGGGTTGGATCTCTCTTTACATCCATATCTGGGAACACTGCTGGCACTTTCCTAACACACGCCATAAACCCACATAAAATTGATGGAGATGACTTCACATCAATCTCCACAATAGTGCACATGCCATAACATGAAGGAAACCCTTTCTTGCTATTTAAGACTGCTTTTTTTGGAAAATAAAAGCACAGCCTGTCACGAGTACTAGCTGCAGTAATGATCCAGCTGTCCTCAAGCAAGTTGGATCCTGCCTCGGAATTTAAGTAGCTACTGTGTCTACCAAAGATTAACAAGGCTGTGACACTGTGCTTTTAGTTTGATGGGATGTTAACCTAGATGAAAGATCTAGGCTAGATCTTGGCAAGAGAGAACAGCAAGATCTGATTTGGATCTCTTTGGGAATCTCCCTCCCTGTCCGTAAGCTGTCAGAAATAATAAATACAGCTAATTGTTATGAACCATGCTGAGGAGCTGCCTCTTGAACCATCTCAGGAGCTCCAGAGGCTCACTGTCAATCTCCTTATTCTAATCCAGTGTACTCAATTTAAAAGACATCAAAGGAGACTGGTGCTGCAAGAATGAGGTAAACAATTCTTCAGTGTCAATCATAAGAAAAACGTTGAACATACATGGTAGTAGCTCTCTATCTGCAGTTTCTGTACAAATAGGGTAAGGGTAGAAAAGATGTCCTTTTTCCAGTGGATAGGGGATCATTCTGAAAGCTGAAAACAAAACACAGTGCATAAATTACTGTGAGTGTGGCAGTCATACTAAAAAATACTTGCAGTTCTGAAAAACAAACATAGACAAAACATTTATATTTGGTTGCAAACAGCATATAAATTGCTTAATGAAATGCCAAAATAGAACTCTACATTGAGCTTTTAATCACAGAAACTCCTATGTTTATTTTTATTCTTGAGA
Organism: Aegithalos caudatus; assembly: GCA_013389925.1. Taxonomy (NCBI): domain Eukaryota; kingdom Metazoa; phylum Chordata; class Aves; order Passeriformes; family Aegithalidae; genus Aegithalos; species Aegithalos caudatus. The sequence continues at coordinate 48,147 of WEIU01006439.1, read as the reverse complement.
CACTTCATGAATGTCAGGTGAGACCACATTACAAGGACATAAAAAAATGTTTGCATAATCAAAGCCCTTTACACTTCCAATTCCATAGCAAAATTTACACATTTTGTCTTAGGCTTTTAGGCTGCAGAATTTTTAAATCTCAGGGGAAAAGAAGTGTATCTGATATAACTGATACAGGCATAGCCTACAAAAATGACCAGCCAAGCCTGTAAATTCAGACCAATACTCAGAGTCTCTATTATCATGAATAATATAAGTTTTTCATAGAAAAAATACCCTACTCTTTTTTTTCCATTACACCCCAGCAAGCCAGGTAACACTGATGACACAAGCTCTGAGGACCAGTTTTCCAACACAGTCACGTTTTCATTTTCTATTTGGCAATCAAAGATCAATACTAAATTATTAAGCCCAGGCTCCTGTCACGCATTCTTTCTAAATGCAGTGGATCAAGTCAGGTTTCCAGTATAAATCTTCAGGTCATGGATTAAATAATACTTAATCTTATGAATTTTTGAAATTGAAAATAATAACAGAGAGGGAGGGAAATGGATTATTAAATCTTGATGCTGATGTCATAGGCCATCTGAGTGTGGTTTATGGAAATATCAGAATACTTGACTGAAATATAGCTTTGCAATCAAGGCATCCTTTTCCATTATCCTATATATTATTTTCACTGTTAAAATGTCATCAACATGTTATTCTCACTACTCCTATGAACATCAATCACTGAAGCAATATTTTCCCCAACAGATGTCCTAGAAGCACTGTGCACTTTAGTTGTTAGGTACAGCCCACTGCCACACAATAACACTCCATTATCTCTCACTCACGAAGCAACTTCAGAATTTGTTTAAATACATACTCCTCCAATATTTTCAGCTGTGCACATTGCATTTGAAATTATGTTAGCTGTACTTTTTGTGAAATTATATTATTGTATTTTTTCTTGATTGCTGCATTTAAAGCAATAGTAAAGAAAGCAGAGATCCTGAAAGATTGCAAACCAACCTGGGCTGTAATGATCTTCCAGCTTTAAACACCTCTCTCCATAGCAACCCAAAAAGCAAAGTACAAGTACAATAATCCAAGGTGTGTATGATCTTAACATACAACAAACTTCAGTGTCTGTACAAAAATACCTGTGGAATGATGTTCAATGCTCATTTCTTCTAAATCCCTAACACAAGTTTTTCCTTCCAATTTGGCTTAAAATTGAAACAGACAATCAAGTCTTCTCTCCCTTACCCTAAACCACAGTAATATTAAAATTTTAATCAAAATAAAATGGGAGGTAAATGTTATTTTTACAAAGCAAGTGAAAAAATTTTGGATAGATTTTACTCAATTTAAGCAGTCACAGTTGATGTGAGACCATGGGATATTTTCAGCGAAACAGCTTCATTTAGCAATGTTATCAGCCATGGAATTGCTCTGGTTCAGTTTTTGTCTGTGTAGGTACTTCTCTGCCTTATTCCTATGATATTATCTGATCCTATTTTACATTCATGGACTCAGGTAGCACAGGGGCAGTTTGCCACTCACCCATGTACTTGCTGCTAGAGCTACTGAAGCGTTTGGAACCCCTAGGTTTCTTTTCTTCATGCAAACAGTAGGAATTTTGACACAAGTTTAGAAACCAATAGTGACAAACCATCACCCCAGACACTTTTGAAACTTGGTTACACTTTGGAACTACAGACCTCCTGTACAGAGAACCTTGCCCAAACACAATGGTGGCACTTGGGCTTTTATAGTTGTACTACGAATAAAATACCTACAAACACATGGAAAGAAAGTGAGGGCAACTGACTCTGCATTATATGTAAACTGTTGGTTAAAACTAGCGTTTAATTACATTTAACTTCTCTGTCATGTCTTCACTGGTTTTCACTTAGTTTTGCAGAAATGCCAACATATGGGCCAAATGTAATGATTATTGGACCAGACACTGTGAAAGCATTAAAACCCTTGGTTGTCTTCATGTGTGAGCAAAATTTGAACAAAAATTTTGAGGACTCGTGCACTGTTCATATTTTTCTGAAATCACTGTACAAAATGAATTATGGATTTTTCTGCAGAAGTTATGCAATGATACTAATTCACATCTTTTCAGGCTATTATTCAGCTATTAGCTAATAAATCACATGTTCAGATTGCTGAATGTGGAGATAATAAGAAGGGGACTGTAGTTAGATAAGAATTCCCTATGTTGCCTTCAGGCACAGATGACTCATTTCCTATGTGGCAGGAGGACTGCAGGGCAGCCAGACTCTTGTGCCAAAACCAGCTCCTGGTACAAAGCCCTTTAGGGGCTCCCCAGCCTGACAAAGCAAAAGAAGATCTGCTCAGGATCTTCCCTGCAAAATACTGCTTTTACTGATGGGATAATGAATCCTGGGCTAAAGCACTTCTGCAATAACCCAGAAGAGAAGGAACTCAGTGTAAAAGCAAATCACTGAAAATAAGAATCTATGACAGAGAAAATAATAGATTGGGGGAAATAATGGGAGAAGAGCTAGCAGATATGATAATAGCAGAGAACAATGCAGCAGAGAGAACCCCAGGCAGCACTGGTATGGATTACTGAGCAAAGTGTTCCATACACCTAGAAATAAAACCAGTGCATCCTCAGGGAGCCTACATTGCAAATTAGGCAAGGTCAGGTCATTTCATACTTGTAACTGAGATTGTAAATCACTTTTACACTGGAAGCATTAAGTACATTTCTATAGGAATTATCATGGTAACAAAATATCTTGTCTGTCAAAGCTAAATGAGGACAAAAAATGGTGAAACACACAAAAAGTTGGTATAATAACATATGGAGAGGATGAAAAAGAGCAGAATAAAGCAGAGCAGAAACAGGGAACTAGATTAGATAAAGCAAAAAGCTGCATCAGAAAAAAGGCCAACAAAGGCTGATTATAAGTTTTACTTTTAAATTCTCTGAAACCTGGTAAAAAACACATCTTAAAGACAGGATAAGATACATTAGAAGGTTAGTATATGATCTTTGGAAGTCATATAGTTCAACCTCCCACTCAAAGCAGGGTCATTACCAAGTTAGGCTGGATTGCTCAGAGCTATGCCAAGCTGAGCTCTGAGTATCTCTGGGGCTGGAGATCCCACAGATCCCTCTCACTGTGAAAATATGTTTCTTAGGTCTGGATTAGATTTATCTGGCTTGAACTTGTGTGTATTGCTTCTTGTCTTTATGCTGGGCCATTCTGTGAAGACTGTGACTGTCTCTTCCACATCATCTCTCTGTCGGGTGGTGGAAGACAGCAATTGGATCATCTCTTCACCCACAGTAAGACCTCTCCAAGCTGAACAAAACTAGCTTCCTCAGCATTTTATCCTATACCACATATTCCAGTCCCCTGTGCATCCCAGTAATTCTCCACTGAATTCATTCCAGTTTGTCAGTTTAAAAAAAGTCATACAGCACTGCTTTATATTACACATTAATATATACCTGTCTATAAGGCACACCCATAATTTCCAAATATCAAAGCATTCACAAATCACAAAATGGTGTGGGTTGGGAGAGACCTTTAAAGATAATCTAGTTCCAACTCCACTGCCATGAACAGGGACACCTTTCACTACACCAAGTTGCTTGAAGCCCCATCCAACCTGGTCTTGAACACTTGGAGGGTGGCGTATCCACAGCTTCTCTGGGCAGCCTGTTCCAGTGCCTCACCACCCCCACTGCAAAATATTTTTTGCTTATGTCCAATCTGAACATACTCTCAGTTTGAAACTATTTATTCAAATACTGACAAACAAATCCTTGCAACCCTGCAATTAAATAAGTTAAATTATTATCCATGAGCAAGAAAATATCTCTCAAAGAAGTTGGGAAATTTTGCTCAGTATTACACAGCAAACACAATACAAGACTTCAAACGCTTTTTACTCATTAAATGAAGTTTGTGTTTTCAGTTCAAATTTCAAATATTTCAGTGCTGGTGAGGATGTAACTGATGTCCAAATTCTCACGTACTATACTTGGCAAAAACTATTACTTTTTTCATGACATTCAATAAAGATATTTGATTAGCTCCTTTGTAAGAAAGAGGATTACTTACTGCCTTCCCATGTACAGTGTAAGAGGTTCAATGCCCCCTCTACTCTTTTCCAGTGTTGAAGATGAAAGAAAGCATATGCTATTGCTTCACTGTCCCCTCTCTTCAGAATATGTTCAGGGGGCAGAATGAGGCTTTTCATTTCTAGTAGATACTGAAATAAAAAAGCAGAGCACAATTATTGCAGAGGTAATACAAAACACAGAAAGCTGACTGTGATTCTATGATGCACACTGAAAAATCTATTTCCCTAAAGCACTTTTTCTCATAAGGTTTCATCAAATGTGTAACATCACCAACTGCACTTGAAGACAACTATTGAATTATTCCCAAAGACTAAGATATGCTGTCAGATGGTTCTGATCTGCAGCAGTAGTATGGGGACTACAGAGAAATTCAAAATGAAACATATCTCTTACTGAAGGAGATAAAAAGGGCTCAAAGCAGAAAATGGAATTTAATTACAAGAACTTTTTAATTAAAAATGTTTATAATAAAATGAAGATGACTGTAAGCATTTTGATGGACAAAGTCTTTCTATAAGGAAACATACAGCACTCATTGTTTGCACACAGGTTGCTGCATATACTGCACTGCCATTAGCTGGTTGCAAGGGCTATGAATATGCAAGCTCAGCAGCCACCGAAGTAGCTAAGAAGAAGTAACTAAGTAAAAATGTTATAAAATGTAACAAGTGCCTGATGTCTCAGGGTGGGGTGGGGGTAAAAGTACAGGACCTTTAATCTGGAAACTTGAAAAAGGGCTTGAATGTGTCATTAAAAGTACCACTGACTAAGCCCACAGCAATTTTCACAGAAAATTTCCCCACAACTGGCTCCCCCCACCCAGCAGAAGCAGATGAAACACACAGAGGCTTCATGACACGGGAAAAGACAGAGGGCTCAGACATTATTCAAGCAGGTGATTTTTCCTCCCTCCTCAACCCATGGGCACAGAGAACTAGCACCAGTTCAGCAGACATCACTGGTGTTACCACATTCCAGTTAGTGGAGGGGAAAGAAACAGCAGAGGGTAAAGATATACTCCTTGTTGGCATCCTTTACAGGAAAAGGAGTAACAGACAGAAAACAAGCTGCTGAATCAGCTCCTTTGTCAGTTCTCCTGAGGGGAATAACATTTCCCAGCTGTGTGCTGATTGCTCCTCCACAGCACAGGAACTGTTGCTCTCTTCCAGGATGCCCAGGATCCAACGTTCTCCCCACCAGACTGTTCAAGTTAACACAAAAGGCAGCAGGTGAGTCAGGCCCTAGCACAAGGTTGGGAAAGGAAAGGCATGGCTGATCACTGGCAAAGTAGGAGAGAGAGTGCAGCCCCTCCATTTCATCCTGTGCACAGCCTGGCCTGGAAGGAGGAGGGATGCAGGACACGGGGGCTGACAAATTCCTAGTGCAGGCACCCAAGAGGAGGCAACCTGGCACCGGAGGCGAAAGGGAGGCATGGGTGGTGTCAGCCTTGCACAACCCCTGATAAATGCTGACTTGTGTGAACAGGATGTGCTGGTGCAGAAAAGAAGGCAAAAGAAAGGAATGAGGACTGAAAGTCAGCCTCGTGGAAAGGAAAGGAAAGGAAAGGAAAGGAAAGGAAAGGAAAGGAAAGGAAAGGAAAGGGGCAGAGGGAAATGAAACAGCATGATTTTGTGGAGGATGTCCTAGTGCATGTCACCCCTGTGTCTGAAGGAGCTGTCAAACAGGTAAAAGCCTTGGAGACCTCATGATCAAAACAGAGAACTGTCAATCGTGGGGAATAAATAAATACCTTAAAGAGAAATCACATGTTTCTGATGTGGGTAACTATTAAAGAAAGAGAAACTGAATTGGCAGTGGGGGTAGTTGAGTGTGATACCTCGATTTTCCCCAAAGCCTTTCAGAAAAATCTGAGAGAGCTGCAGGTGGATTAATGGATGAAGTTGCAACTTAGTAGGCAGTCCAGGGGATTAAGGGTGATAGAGAAAACAGAATAAAGAGCTGACAAGAGGGAGGGAGCTTCCAGGCTTACACGGGTACAGCAAACACTCACTGTCCTAATGAAAGCCTCACCCTTTCAAAAACACATGTTATGTCTGTTGAGCAGAATGGAATACAGCTGCAAGAGCTGCAGGTTTGTACCTGTTTTATTAATTCAGAATATTACCTCTTATTTCCGTATTTTCTGCAAAATCAATTGAGAAAATAAGTTCTCAAAATTCAAATGTTTCAACCAAAGGAAGAAACATAAATAACCCAAATGACATGTCACTATTAGTAGGGAAAGGAAAACCAGGAAGGAACGTTGTATTTCTAGGAGTGTCAAAAGAAAATGTGTTATTTTGATTCTTACGTATTGCTTGTTATCAGCAATTAAAAAGAGATCAAGGAGAAATACCAGATGGAAGGATATATATATCTTGACACTTGCAATCAAGCTTAGTTCTCACTCATTTGACTTTTCAGTCTGCATTTTTCTCAGTTTCAGAAAGAAATTATTTTTAGAAGTGCCTCTGATCAAAAATGTGAAGCCCTCATCCCTGGTTCCTGTATCACAGCTACCTTCCCAAACAGAAAGTCCATACCCTGGTTTGGTGATACTCAGTAAGACCCACACACAAAGTTGATAGGCGGCCCAAGACTCATTTGTGACTCATAAATGTTTTTATTTTATGCATAAATGTCAGCCACACCTCTTGGGCATACAGACTGTCAATTAATTTATTCTGGAGGCATTTCCAGCAGGAACACTGACTGTACACAGCCCCAGAGAGACCCTGTCTGGAACAATTTGTACAGTTCTCATCAGGCCCTTTCCAAAACAAAAAAGATCAAATTTCTCAAGTACACAAAGAAAGGGTTTTGGGAGATGGCACCTGAAGGTCTCAATCTACTTAAGTTCTCTGAGCACTATTAAAGGGTACCAAAAAGCTGCCTAGCTGTAAGTAGGGCTTGATTACTATGGAAGGAGAGATATGACTGTCCATTAAAATCAGGATGGTCTTGATGTCCTAGAATATCATATCCATTGGTGCACTGCTGTATTTTCAAGGAAAGTTTAAGAGCCCAGAGGGCATTTGGGTTCCTGGAAGTTTTGCTGGCAGGGCTAAGGGTTCACCTGGAGGATCCAAGTTACCCCTTTTTGGTAACTGTAGGCTGCTGGTCCTGGATCTTTCAGAGGCAGGACTGAGCCCCAGCAATCTGCTGGGTTTCTAGCAGGTTGTCTGTGAAACCAACACAGTTCCCCTGAAACATTTTGTAATGGACAAGCAGATAAATTCCCATCAAATGAACTAAATAATAAAAAAAATCTAAATTCTTTAAATACCATCCAATGAGCATCAGTCCTCATGCTGCCCATATAATGTGTGAACTACAGTCCTGATGGACTACTGCATGCACCAACATCTCCAGCTCTTGGAAAAAATCAGCCAGAGACATCTGACAGTAGTTTCCAAGAGCCTGCTATTGCACTTCATCAAGGTACTATACTAGACAGGTGCAGTCTTCTCTAGAGCCACCAAAGACTTCAGGGTGGGAGTCTGACTATTCACATCTCAAAACTTCCAAAGGCCTTATTCCAGAATACAGCCCTTGTTCTCACAGGACTAACAGGGACACAAAATCCAATCATGCCACCAAAATTCATACTAGTAACCTACATCTCTTGACAGACTCCCTATTGACTCTAACTCCTTATACATTGGCATCCACTCAGATTGAACCACAACCTTCATAATTTAAGTAATAAAACTTCAATTCCTTATAAATCCTTTGAACACATAGGGAAGAGGGGAGCCCTTTGTCATCCTGACAGAACTCTGAACCCAAGCATGGTTCCACTTCAGAGGGAGAATCAAACAACAGGCTAAATGAGAACTCTAGCTAAGAGCTAGGCATTCATGAAGGAAATCCAGATGGTAAGACCAACATATCACAAACTGCATTTGTTTTTCAGGAACAAATGAAGAAGTTTAATTAGAACAAGAAATAAAATGCCATCACCATCTGGCCTTATCACTTTCCTTTAAAAAATGAACCAGCTCAGAAACAAACAGCCTAGAAAATTTCAGCCAGAATGATCTCTTCACTCTTGTGGCGAGTGACAGGACTTGTTAAACACTGGAAGAGGCTCCCCAGGGAAGTGGTCACAGCACCAAGCCTGACAGAAGAAGCTTTTGGACAATGCTCTTGGGCACACAGTGTGACTCTTGGGGATGTGCTGTGCAGGGCCAGGAGCTGGACTTCATGATCCTTGTGGGTCCCCTTCCAACCCTGGGATTTTCTTTGATTTGATGATTCTATGACCCAGCCTCAATGAAGTTAGAAGCAAATACTGGAGTTGCACAATGCTTTCTGCCATCACGAGATAAGCTCAATTAGCCCTTTTCCACTGCATTGTCCTGGCTTTGATTTTTTTTTTGGGTTGTCTTTTTTTTGATCTCTCTTTTTTCTTCCTCTGACCTAACTTTTTTTTTGTCAAAGACCTACGCTTAGGAATTACAAGTGTAACAGTAGTTTTTCATGTACTTCTACGGAGGGCTTCTGGGCCAGTTACACAACATTGTGACAGATACAGCTCAGCTACAGCCATTCTGTACACATATAGGAATGTGTTTTAATGAGCATTTTAATGAGCAAGAGAATGACAATGGACCTTGTATACATGAAGTGCAACAGGGTGGAATTTATACTTCTCTTGTTTAAATCGATCGAGTATACATTATCTATTTCACAATATTGACAGCTCTCTGGCTCCTAATGCTCTCCTGCTGGGAGTGCTTTTAGCATTCCACACTACTTCAGTGACCTTTTATAAAATAAATCAACCTAACTCAGGCAGGTTTCCTTCTTTTCCTCAACTGTGCAATTTGACTCTGAAATTACAGCCCGGGTCGCAAACAGGCATCAGTCACTCCTGCACCTGTGACACCATCCTTCCAGGCCAGAATATGAGAATTTAACACTGTTTGAACAGGAACTCTCCTCCTCCCACTGGGATGAACAGCATAAGCTTAAAGTTCCAAAATACTGGTTTCTACATGCCCAGTGAAGCCACTTTTAGGTCACCTTTCAAATTCTCCTTGAATTGATGGTAATTAAGAAGTTTGGCTTTTCTGCTGGAAATACAACACATCACTGTCTCACTGAAGAGTTAAAAACTCTCTCAAACATATCTCAAATAGTTTCTCTGTAATATCATGGGGTGTGTGGAACAGATTAATTTCCCATCTGGTCTATGAATTTGTTTGCATTATTTGTTTCTATTAGCAACTACAACTTACTAGAAACCACACAAGCATACAGACAGACACAGTTCTTACTAAGAAAATAAAAATAAGTAAGAAAAAATGAGAAAGGATGCAACGGAAGACAGATGAATCTTGAAAAGTGTTTAAGTCAATGGTTTGTTACATCCTTTAAAGAGACTGTTTATAGACAAATTTGGCATTTCTTAAAGTAATATCAATATTTAAGTTGTCTGACTGAAATGCAGCATACTTCAGCAAAGACTCTCTTCAAATCAGCTCCTGGCTTACATACAAACCCATACAACTGTGTGAAGGACATACTTTTGACTCACTTTTAATAACCAGATATATGGACCACGACCTGTTTTCTCTGTAATGAGTACCTCTAGTCTCATACATCACAGAAAGGATGGAAGTGCTTTTCAGGAGGAGTCTGAATGAAGGAAAAGAGCTCTGCAAATCAGTTCAGGAAGGGTGTTCCACAACTGAGGAATGTCAGAAAAGAGACAGCTGTGGTAGCTTATCAGCATTAGCTTTTTGCAGTCCTGTTACATACAAGTAGGGAAGCCCCAAACACATATAAATAATATTGATGAAACTGTGTGTCTGTGTACACATATACCTTTTTCCCAAACCACTCCACAAATTATGTACTCTTCCTGATATAGTATGTACATACAAACCCCTCTGGAGTTACAGCCTCAGTGGCAATACAACACTCTCTGTTTAACTCTTAAATGTTTGTGTAGTATGTTAAATAATTTGTCACATTTGTAGTTCATTTCTTCCTACTCTGAACAAAAGACTCATTAACATTTAAACCCTAGAGCAGCTCTGAACACACAGTTCTGTGGCCCTGTTAGATTTCTTGTGATGCTGCTTGCTAAAACTTAACCCCATTTCATTAAAAACAAATGGGATATGACTTCAATTACAACTGAGTGGAAACTGAGGTGTAATATCCACACAGTGCATAAAATTATAACCAAAAATGAACTTTCACACCTTAATATCCTTTAGCTAATAGCAGCAGGAATGAGTGTGAAATCAGCACTGCTGTATATTAATCCATATTAGAATATTCTGTTTAATGGTAAAATATGAACTAAAAGAACCTCTGGAGTCTGCTCCTATTACTACCTTGTCATCCTGGTAATTTATGTTTCACAAAGGTTTTCAATTTCAGGGTGTCCAACTTTGAAAAATAGAGGGAATCAATTAACAACATGAAGTCAAGGGGGAAGAGGACTTGAATTTCTTTAAATCAAAAGTACAGAAAGTAATATAGAATCTGCATTTTACACATGAGCATATTTGTGAGAGGAAATTCAGCCTCTTATTGAACAGCCACCTAACTAGCTAACTGCCTAGAAAGAAGGAGATCATAAAGGATGAATGAAAGTTCTGATCTATAAGTAAAGCAGGATCTTGGAGATCTGGAAGTGCAGAGCTTATGGAGCAAATGCCACAACTTACAGTAAAGTGGATTTTGAAAAGGAGGTCATACCAAAAAACATCAAGGTCTTAAGGAGAAACGGAAATTAAAAAAAAAAAAGCAAAAAGGTAGTAAATGAAGACTTGGCCTCAGTTTCATGGCAGTGCAGAGCCTGGAGACAATAGCAGGATGGACACCAGGAGCATGCACAGAAGTGGAGGCCAGTGCACCAACTATCTCTGTCCCTGAACAGTGAATAAACCAGTCCCAGAAACAGCCAGACTAGAAAAACTCACCTAAAGCAAAAGGATCCCCACTCAGAGTAACTGATGAGAGAATAAATGCAAAACCATTCCTTTAAAGAGGATGGAAACACTGTGTGTTAATATGGGAATGTTAGTGTGCAAACTGTTAAAGAGAGTGTGATGGAAACATATATCGATAGCATGGAGATAAGTGAGGAAAATGGAACAGGCTCCCAAGGATTGCTCATGACAGGCTAAACTGGCATTTTTCCTTGGAAAGATCTCTAACTTTGCTTCAGTACAACATTTAGAAAGGTTCATCCAGAACAGGACTGCACTAGAAAGATAAACTGCCAACTGGGCAGAAGAGAAATTCCAATGGTTGTGTTGTTGCAAGAACCATTGGGATGGAAGAAAGTAAACAGAGAAGGCCTGGAATCAAACTATTTAATATTTTCATTTTATAGAATGGCACAAAAATAGAAGCTCAGCTAGTATTACAAAAGTACTCACTCTCACCTAAATTTTGTTGTCTAAAAATCAGGCTTTTACTGGAAAAGAGTTGCTCCTTTAATAGTCAGTATAGAAACACTGAGGAGGAAAAGTCTGTCTAAAGATGTCTAAGACAGTTAATTCTTTCCATGCCTGTAGAGGAAATCTAGATGATTTTATTAAGCAAACAGCCTAACTTTCAGACAGCTACACTATGCTATTTAGTGGTTGGCATAACAGAGAAAGCTCACAGAGGAAACCTTTAATTCCAGCAATGCATCAGAATTAACTTTCTGCAATCCTTGTGTGCACAGGGAAGAGGGTTTGGGTTTATCTTGACCAGACTTGGTCAACTGTACCTAATGAATAGGCTCCCTACATTAATATATCCCAGTTTGCTGCTGCTTACATTCAAAGGGCACTACTAGCCCAAAGGTTTGTGGGGTCAAGTTCAGAGGCCAAAAAGGTCCAATTGCCAAAAAAAAAAAAA
>WEIU01006439.1:16125-27526 GCA_013389925.1 Aegithalos caudatus | reverse complement strand
TCCTAAGTTGCAAGATGTTAGAAGAAAGCAGTTAGTACATATTCAGTGGGAACTTCTGCATTTTTTTTGGCTATACCATCCAAAGATTCATTGCTCAACAAGTACAGGTCTCAGTACTCCAGTGAACATGCAGCATTCCTTTGCCATGGTTATGTGTGATGATATGGGCCCAAGTACTGGGGCTGAGAGTGAGAAGCCTCTGTCTGTGTGAGCTCTTCCTGTTCTGCTTTTTGGCACCCAGGCAATGCAACAGAGAATGACAAATGAAGAGGCAGAAGCCACAGAGAAAAGGGCAGACGGAAAAGATGTTAAGACAGAAGCTGTAAAGCAGATGGTGATGTCTCTTGACCATCCCTGTCCTGAAGAGAAGATCTGGGCAGGTAGTTAGGAAAAGCAGAAGAATGGAACTGAGAATGAGCCATACTGGCTGAACAAGGAGCCTATGGTAGGAAGTGGGAGCAATTAAAAGCTAAAACTGAGCATGCAAAAGAGAAGACAACTCAATAAGCAAATGAGACAGAAGAGCAGCCAATTCCTTGAAAGAATCCACGAGAAAGAGAAATGAGCCCTGTGGATATAGCTCCAGTGTCCATATTGGTAGGCATTTATACAACAGTAGCTCAAATAATGTCCATCTATCTTTTCCAAAACTGTGGAAGTTTCAAGCCTTAAAATGTTTATTCAAAGAACATCAGAGATAACAAGAGCTAGCAACTGAGAACATTTTAAAGGCTGCAATATCAACCCAACAAAAGAGTTAAGAAACATAAAAAATAAGGCTATGTAGGTTTCACTTAAGTCAGCTATTTGATCTATGCAGGTTATGATCTCATTTCTAGCTATATCATTATGTAATATTCCTTTCATAAACTCTCATAACCCAGTGCATACAATGACACTTTTCTGAGGACAAATGAAGACTGTAGTAACACAATAGGGAACTGACAGCTGTAGGCTCCCTGATTCACTTGATGCAGAATTTGGAAAGTGGCTACTGAGTAAGCCAGGCACGGCAGTAAGAGGAGGAAGAGTGGCACTGTGCAGGCTGATGAATGCTGCTCTATAGAACTGGATTGCATTCCTGGTTTTGTCACCAAGTTTTTTACACAATACAAGGAAAACCCAGTTAATTTGAACCAAACAGAGTATGCCAGTTGGTGCTTCTGCCTCTGTCTCTGAAACCCTGGTTTCTTCAAGTTTAAAGAGCTAGAGCTCCAGCAGCTGTGATTTGAACATAAAGAGCTGCAATGCTGCGTAAACCAATGTTTACTGAAAAACAAACAAAAAAATATTAAATGTCTACCTAGTCTTTGGAGCTTTCCAAGGTTTCCCTATAAGACATGAAGTCTGCAACTCACTAGGCTGCTGTGAAGTTAAATCAGTGTTTTCTTCTATGCTATGTAAGTCCATGGGGGAACTGGCCATCTTTTCTTTAAAAAAGGTTTGAATAGCATGCAATAAAAATTCTGCACAACCTAAACAGTCATTCTTTAAACATCAACAGGAAACAAAGAAAGCACAGGGGAGCTGCCAGTGAGTGCCATCACCCTGTACAATGATTTCAGCATGGGGTGGCAGAAAAAATGCACAGTAGTTAATCTTGGGATAAAGGATTGTGTAAGGGCATATATGAAGCTCATGCCTATCAATTTAATTACAGCGTTTCCTAAATTTTAGGAGTTTGACTTAAATGTATTTCTTTTGTGTGTATCACCTAGAGAAAATACAAATACATATTTGAACTTACCATCATACTTTGCTAAGACTGCCTGGACATCTGCATATGCTTGCAGTTCCAACAAAGCCTCTAGCAGGTTTTCGTGGATGTTGAACATGCTGAGCAGGGGAAACTCCTTCATCAGCTACAATCAATAACATATGAAAGGGTTAGATTACTAAAATGGAGAAGGGTTGTTCAAAATGCACTGAAATGGACAACACCAAGTTAAAACTCCTCAGTTCCCCTTGCTCTTAGTGCTTTCCCAGAGTTCACTATTATCCAGAAATTTCTGAGCTCATAATGGATAATAGGTCAGGTTTTAGTCAAGACATGCTTGTATAGGGTGTAATTTGTCAAATCCAACAACCCAGCTATCTGAGCACATAAGTCTCCTTCAATGAACAGGCCTTTTCAAAGTGAAAAAGTTATTGTTCTGGGAAGGAATCTTCACTAGTGTAGCTCCAGTGTATCAGTAGTATGTAATCCAGCACCTCCCTGGTATATTAGTGGAAAAACCAGAAAATACATTGCAAAACCCCAATAACATAAAATGAGAGAAGCTTACATATACGCAACAACATTATCGAGTATGTGATACCAGGATTTATAATTGTTAATACTTTAGATTACAATTGCAATTGTGACCAAAATAAAAAAAAAAAAGAGAGAAGGAGAAGGAGAAAAANAAAAAAAAAAAAAAAAAAAAAAAAAAAAAAAAAAAAGGAGGAAAGAAGGGAAAGGGAAAGAGAAAGAGAAAGGGTCAGCAACAATATGAGAGGTAAAGCTTATATGCAAATCAAACACCGTAACTAAGGAACACATCTTGCATGACAAACTGAATCAAATATAGAGGTAAAATAATCTAACTTTTTCACATGCAAGTGCCTTTACTTTATGAACTAGGCCATTGAGAGATACCAAAAATTTGTATTTAGATATCCTCAGTTTCAATATCTGCATAGATTTAAATGGCTGACGCTGATAGTCAATTGCACCTCTTTTTTTAAGTCATACTTATAAAGAAGCATCCATTTTTTTACTGCAGAATTGATTAAACAGTATTTTTTTTATTGTCACAGTGATTCTCCCAGGAACTGAACCGTTAAAAGATCCTTGCTTCTTTGTGTCCCCTTCATGGCTGTTTAACTGTTTTCATGATGTAGATTCAGCACAAAAAGGTCCCTGGCAGTGAAGAACTGGGGTAACTGATATTACCACTGCTTCTCAGAACCTTGCAGGGAAACACTAAAATTTACAGTCTCTCTGATAGGGTTTATGAGAATGGAAATACTGTAATATGCCAAGTAAAGAATAGGATTCAAGGACAGCCTTGTTCTATTTGAAAATAATAAGCCAGATCTGACACTTAATACACCTACCTTTCAAGATGTAAACAGCAAAACTGATGGGAACCAGCAAATCTTAATTTCACAAACAGATAAGCTAGAAAAGTAGAAAGGATTGAAACAAGAGGGATGGATATTCACCAAGAACTTCAAAAAATGAGAAATAGGTGATGCATTGGTGCTTCTTCACTCTGTTAAGAAAGAGACCTTAGCAGATAAACAGAGAAGAAAAGCACAGAGAATTTCTTTCTTGTGAAATGGTCTGGTATAGGCTAATGGAAGAACTACTCTGAGTTTAAGACTCTAAATTTGTCTGTCTGGAATAGCATTGACTTTGCTGCAATTTGAAGATTCTTAGAAGATGAAAATAAGAATTGCAGTGTTTTGTTTAACTGAATATATAAATTTCTGGTGAAAGTCAGGATCACTGAGAGAGCAGAAAGGTCACTGAACTTTTCATGTTAATGGCATGGGGACGGCCAAAACTTCCTGGTTTCATTGGTAGGAGCTGAACCTCTGAAAAAGGGAAACAAAGCTGCATAGTTTGCAAGCTTTTCTCCCCCGTTAAAAAAAAAACCTAAAAGACCAGAAAAACCAGAGATCTTGAGATCTTGATGCTAATGTAGGTTAAGTGGAAGAGTTTGAGAATAAAATAAAAAGTTTAAGTCACTGTTTGTGAAAAGAAGTAAGTGCAGGTGAAAATTCACATAGTTGGATTCATTAGTTAAAGATCCATTGTTAAGTTTACTTCCCTTCATTCTTGTCCTTACTCACTATTGGATTTTTAAGAGAGGAAGCTACTATTTGGCAGGAAAGAGCATGACAGAATCTGGCTCTACATAAATGTGATTTAAAGTTCAGAATGAACATCTTGCAAAGAAACTCCTCTAAGGGATTAAGAAAGATTATCCCTGCTCATTGAGAATGAATAACGGCTGGCAAAATAGCATTCCCTCCATCAGTGAAGAAAAGGGAAGAGCTGCAGCTAGTTATAGAGGTACTCTGGCCAGTAAAAGCTCTTACTCTGGTTCTCTGCCTCTCACTGACATCACTCACTGATTATTTTTTTTTTTCTATTTTAATTAGGTTTTGTCAGAGTGATAAAGCCTGGCTCAGACAGCAGAGGAATAAAGGTCACTGTCTGGACTGCCAGGCCTCCAAACCGAAAAGTGTTAATAAAGGTTTCATCTGGGAAAGGTCAAGCAATAGGAAGTCCAACCCAGTAATATTGAACTCAGTTAATAGTGTAGCCTCAAAAATAAAACACCTCTAAGTGACCACTCTGATATTTGAACACTGACTGTGCATAAATGACAGCATATTTGCTATTTAAAAAAAAACAACAAAAACAAAAACAAAAAAAACACCCCTCATTTCTCTGTCATATGTGGATGCAGAGTTTCTAGTTCTCACTGCAAATAATTTCCAGTCACGGTAAAAAGTTGTTTACTGAGAAACCTGCCAGAAAGTAAAGCCACTTGGATGGAAGAGTATTATGACATGTCATCTTTCAGGTCTCATAGTGAAAGCAAACACTGGGGAAGAAAAAAACTGCCAAACAGGTCTGGTGACTGGTCAGGGCTGGCCACTTACTGGGTCATGCTGAGGAGCAATGGGGAGCAGACTGAGTTTGCTCCTGTCCCTAGCAGATGGAGGGGGAGCTGGCTCATATTCCACACAGAGATGTAAGCATGGGCACATTATTCCCGAACACAAGATGAAAAACACATCCTGGAGTTCCCCAGATCTGTACGTCATTGAGCTCTAATCTGGCCTCCAGCTGAAGAAGCACAGACATCCCTTTGCACCCAAAGATTTATTTTCTGCAAAGTTACAGACCAGTATTTGCCAAATCATTTGGCTTATAAATTCTAATTATTTTTACTTCTTTACTGTAATCTGAGAAATACTTTTCAGCAGCAAGCACTGCACTTGAAAACAAGATGAAGGCTCCGCTATCATCTTTCTCCACACCTTCAGACCTCAAGAGACAGCCATCAAATTCAGTACTCAAGATTTCCTGAGCCACAGAGCTACTACAGCATTCACATATACACTACTCAAGACTAAAAATGCCATTGTAAAATTCCAGTTAGTTGGTTTCCTGGCTGGCATTAAAGAGAAGTGTTCCATTGAGCTAAACTCATTTTCACGCCATGTGAAAACAGACACCACATGGCTATAAATGTATTCTCTCCTTACAACATGAGGATATTCAAATGGCTGTTGAACCTATCATGCCAAATCTATGTTCACAAAGATTTTACTTTGAACTTGTATTGATCAAAATACACCCTAGCTATCAAAGTCAGACCTGGAGCTGGGCTAGTACATATTCTGTTCCAAGCCGTCTGCGCATTTGGGGGAAAATAGGCACAGGCATAGAAAGTGGAGCTGCTTTTCTTTGGAAGAGTCATTAGGTGTACTGCAAATATACAGAAAAGGTATCTTTTGCAGATAGTTCAGTTTTATTTTTTTAGATAAATAATATTTTGGGAATATAAATTTGCAGAAAAATTCTGGAAGTGTCTGACACAATCTGACCATATCTGAACACTAGTCCCAGAAGCACCCTATTCCCAGACTCACTTGAATTCACATTAAAAGGTGTAGGTTCACTGATTTTGTGATCAAAATGAAATAATGATGATCAGAAAAAATGCCTTATGATACAAAGAAATCTACATCTGATTTGTTGGATGAGGAGGTTTTATTTCCCGAAGGAAAACAAAATTCCCTAACTGACAGTATTTCAGTTATTGGCATTTTCTTTTAGATCTAATTTTTAGAGTATTTTCAATAAATGTAGCTTTAATGTCTACATACATTATTGACAACATTAACATCATGAATCAATTAACCAAGAAACATTATTTGTGTAGAAACCCACTATAACCTGCATCTTATGCCTACAATTGGAACCTCAAGGGAATACAAAGGTGGACAAATGAATAATGTTACATACAACCTGTTGTTGACACATTTATTCTCCATTTGCATTATGGTTGTATGCATGGTCACAAATGTTATGGGTAGGGCATGCAAATGTTCATTGCTGCTTGTACTCTTATCTTCTCCACAAACAGTAACATTTGTCAGATCAATGTATTCAACCAAATGCATTTGAAGTGTGAATTTATCTCAAAATAAAGAAACTCAAAATTATAAACTCAATTTATCTCAAAATAAAGAAAACAAGGGAATGTCAGTGCAAACAGGGAAATTGTACAACTGTAATTCCTAATGCACATGTTCCTGTAGTGGGTATCTGAAAAAGAAAACTCTTTCCTAAAAAAAACAATGACTGAGGCTGCCACCTTTCAAGTGCAAGTCCACCAAAACTGAAGGACCAAGCACACGGTATGGATAGTGCTGTCATTTTCACAAGTGCTTTGTACAAGCTGCTTTATGGTATATGACCTGTAATCTGTTCAGTGAACAAGGTAGGGAAGGTAAAACTCCAAGCCATTTCTGAGTAGAAGAAGAGAAGCCTCCATTTCTGTGGGCCTCATGGTCTGCCTTTCAGATGTCTGAGCTCTGACTGAAGCTCACCCTGGCCTTGAGGCATTTGCAACATGTCACTCCATGTTAACCTTCTGATGTCTAATTAGATACACTAATTCTTAAGTTGTTCTCCTGGCCAGCTCACCTGGCAAGGGCAGAAGGGCAGAAACACTGTCAGCAGACTGAAGTTAGCACACAAAAAGGCTCTCTTAACAATGTCAGATGCTTCAAAATTAGTCTAACTCCTGGTCCTAAAAGTGCAATTCATTTCACCACTGTCTCATCATGAGTGGGATTCATGTGATGTAAACACATCATAGCTCTTGGAGTTGGAAAATTATCTAAAAGACACTGGACCTAATTTAAAGTTTTGCTTATTATAGCAAAAGCAGAATTGTGTCAGTTCATTATTTCATTTAAGTGCTGCATTCCTTTTGGTAAATAATCACTGTTTTGTTTGGAAGCAGCTCTACAGTTACTCTTTTACAGCTCAGAGAGGATAGCAGCTAAGAAACCAAATCTGTCAAATCCTGTTTTTTTGAAGCTTGGGAATGATTAGAAGTAGGATCCTTGTATTTTCCTCACATGTGGAACTCAGGAAATTTGACAACTTCAGAGTGTCAGAAAAGAGACCAAAATCCACCTTACACTAATTCTGGGATGGCATGGGTTGATAATTTGCCAACATTACATTTTTAATTTGAATTCAGACATAGCACTGCATAATATTCAAAGATAATACGACTTCTCTTCAATGTAGGATTAACAATGAGTAAATAAGTAGAAAATATCTTAATAGATATGCAAATTCTAAGGAAATATGTTAGAACATGCAACCTTTTTGTTCTCTCTTAATTGGAGGATTAAAGTCTTTAGAGCATGACAAGTTCTTCAAGGAATACAATTATGAAAATGCTGTTATTTGAACTATGCTGTAAAAATGCAGGTATTTCAGGAATAAAGGGAATTTTAAAGACAGATGTGGCATGAACCCAGAAGAGCACAAGTTGTTCCAGATTTTATATTTACTACTAAACAATCATGTTATATAGAACTAGTAACAGTGCTAAATTATAATAATGTTACATCAAATGTTAGTAACTTTATAAAGCATGAAAATAAAGTCATTACTCATAGTCCACTCAAAAAAATCCTTTATTTGCATCACAGACTCATAGAATGCTTTGGGTTAGAAAAGACCTTACAGATCATCTAGATCCAACCCCCTTGCTGAGGGCAGGGATACCTTCTACTAGAAACAACCTGCCCATGAAAATTCATATTAAATACATCTAATTCTCCCTGAAAGTAAAAGTGGCCACTAAAAGGTGGTAAAAGCAGTAGACAGAAGCAGAATTAATCCTTGAAAGAACATCCCAAAGTTTCTTCAGAAACTGACATATTTTTAGAAATGGATTTTGTAGTTAAATAAAGTGAGGAAATTATCTAGAAGTTCAAAAATGAGCTAGGAGATTCCAGGGTGGTCTTCCAGGACGGAAGACTGTAATTAAAGTACTATACAAATCTCTGAATATGGAGTGATGCAAGATGTTGGACAAAAAGGAGTCCAGTTACCAAGACTATGTCACTGACTAAATTCTATCTTAATAAAATGGCAATGCTGGAAACATGTAATTTATATGAGAAATATAATTGTCAGTTTAGGCAGCAGCCACCAAATTTCTAGTTTTTGAGACTTCTGGGCAGAATCACAATCATGACTAAAAGTGACTGGTCTGAGTCATGTGAAGATGAAGTAAGAGATAAACATCGTTATAGGAACCATAGAAGTCTTCCTTTTAAGAACCCACTGAAATGAGGATATTCCAACTCGCTCTACCCACTTGCCATACCATGTGACTCTGTGGCCAAACAAACTGTAATTGAATATACAGAGATATGAAAATGTTAAAATCAGCATTTATCACTTGCCATTTTTGCAGTGCTTGTTTATCAGAAAAAGAATTAACTGAAGACACCACTTTGTGGTGCAGACTGGCAAATGTCACCATTCACAAGAGCAGCAAAATATATGTAAAAGTACAGTAGTAAAGAATGGTAAAACCTATGAGATAACACTTGGTCACAGTGAAATAAGTACTCTCCCTTCAAATTTTAAAAAATGGTACTTTAAACAACTGCTACAGATGTTAATAAAACTAACATCCCACTCAAGGCAGAACAGCCTGCCTAACCTGACATGTGTAACACAAGCCAAAGAGTCTGACTCACTAATCCTTGCCTCAAGCACAGCAGCATTTGGGAGAGACAGACAGTAGCTGTCCATGCAAGTAGCTGCAGGAATTGTGTGGTTAAGTTGCTGGGGACCCTTTATTAGGAATAAGTACTCTCTTGTTCCACATAACTTGATAATTTGAGGTGCAGAACACTGTTCTGGCTACCAATTTGTCTTACTCAAGAAGTAATCAGCAACACACAAAAGAATACAGAATTCAATATAATATTGAATAGAATTCTTATTCAAAGCTAACAAAAGAAGTTGCCAAAAAAGTATTAGCAGAACTATGATATCAGCAACTGACCAGAAGATAAAAATCCAACCTACCAAATCATTAAAATTGATTTAGTGTGGTTGAGTGCCCTTTCAAACCCTTCAAGTGACATAACCCCTTAAACTATTTCAGATGCTTAGGGCAGCCCAGCTGTTTACAGAACTTTTCCTGCAGCCAATGACAAGCATGCAGCACTCTTGACAATATAAGCTGCTCAGGTGAACTCTGTGGCATAAAATATGTGTTTAGTGACTGCAGGTGAGCACCAAGATGAACACACACACATTCAACTGAAATATCCTCAGTAAGGTTCTCAGAGCTAAATATGTAGAATACTTCTAGGTCCTTTATCGTGATCTGAAGAGTAATCTCTCAGCAGATATGACTGATAATAGAAAATACACTTTTCTGACCTTGAAGAAGTGTTTTTCTTTCTATCCTTCTCCAGACTTACAGAAGACCTGAACACCCTTTTCTCTCCCTAAACCTCACTCAATTCTGAATGAAGCTGCTGAGCATAGAGCAAGTTGCAATTCCACTGTGTCTCAGAAATATATACTTAATAAGAACACAAAGCAATCTTTGAGGGAATGCATGCCCATGGGGCAGGAGATAACACACCTCTAGAAAGAGTTTCTTTCATCTTCTCTCTGAAGGAGGAAGCAATTAATAACTTCCACTAGCATACCTTTTGCCTGCCACTCTTCTCCTTCATAAACATACATCTCCCTTCAATTACAGCTTGTTCCACCAACGTTCTCCAGAACAATCCCAAAATTAATTTGACAATTCATTTTCTTGCACGGTATATTTTCATCTGGATACTCCAGTGACCCAGTTAAGAAAAATGATTTGTTGGTCTGCTTCTGAATTCAGTGGTGCAGTCACTGATTCAGCAGCCACAAAGCAGAGAGGGAAAGTGCCTTGGCATACCCACCACATCCTCTCTGTTTTCAATCAGTGAAGAACACAAAATGCAAACCTAGCACATTCCTGTTTTCTTCCATTGTAATGGTGAGGGAATCTGAAAAGAGCAGATGGAAAGCAGGTGGCACAAAAGGCTGCCCTTGCTCATCACCACTGCTGGCTTGCAATGCTGTCCACAAGGAAGATTCAATATGAAGGGATACTAAAGATTGCTCACAGACACCGTCATGGCCTTTCACCTCTGCACATACTAAATTCTCCCACATATTTTAGAACAAACTACTTAAAATCCTCCTAACATAATCAGCACAAGAAATAAAAAATGAGCACTGTAGACTTTCTCCTCAGGGACAGTAAAAGCAATCTAGTTCCCTCATAGACCATATCATGCCCTGTACAAACAATAATAAAACTGGAATAATTCTGTTGACTACGTTGGAGTTATTCCAACAATACACTAATCAAAATGAGATCACAAGTTAACTCAGTATATACAAACAGTGACAGTTGCTGGTTTCTATAGCAAAATATAGTAAATAATTGCCATCAGAAATATGAGCAAAAGCAACACCTATGTATGACTCTATTACATGCTTCCATGGAAACTACAGGTTTGTAATTCTCATTAATTCAACTCAACTGAATGAATTACATTCAAGCAGCAAAGATAGCAAAAAAATACTGTCTCAAAATCAATCACAGAAGCAACAGAAATTCCTACCCAGTTTTTTAAAATTAAAGCACCCTTCATTTTAAACAGTTTTAAAAACCAGTTTTAAAAAAAGCCCCTGGTTTTAAATACCTTCACTATAATATTAAGAAATATGATTTTCCTATCAGCAGTGTATATAACCAGAAAATCAAACTCTTATTTAAGTCACCAACAGCTCATTTTCCTTCCATTAAGGTGCTTTAAGTAGAATCTCAGTCTTTTCTTACACAAAACTCAAGGAAGACAATCTAATCCATCAGTAATGTCCTCAAGATGGCCTCATATATGCAATAAATTAAACACTCTCAAATATTTTATTTTTTCGAAGTGGCAAAGACTCACTACATCCCAATCATATTTCCCAGATGGTGTCACAAACCTCTTAACACTTCATTTCCATCATGTTCCATGTCTTGAGAAACCTGTTTTCAATCTTTCAAACACAAACAGGGCCTCCGCCCTGTGTTCCCTGATGTTAGATTCAGCAGCCCCTAGCCAACATACTCTTTGTATTCTTTTTGGGATGAATAAATTCATCTCCTTCCTCATCAATCACAAAGAAACTTTCAATGACAGATTCATGTTCTTCAAACCTCTCCATATATGTATGGAGTCACATATTTATGACTTCTATGAAGAAATGGAGGATATGCATTCATCAGGAAGAAGTAGCTCCAAG
>WEIU01006439.1:0-12764 GCA_013389925.1 Aegithalos caudatus | reverse complement strand
GTACAATGCCTGTTGTTTTTTTTTTTTACAAGCTCTTTTTCAACACCTCTGTCTGGGATTCTAGTGATTCTGGAGATTAAGAGTTATTTGCCTGAAGAGCCTTAGCAGAAGTCAAAAAACAAAGTTACTCACCACTTGCCATCTGTGGATATTTAGGATGAGAACCTGCATTATTATGGTGAACTCTGCTCAGTGTTTTCAAGAAATACTCGTAAGTGCTCCAGTTCCAGGAGAAGATGGATTCGAGTCCTGGATTCCAAGCTGGCAAACACACTTGCCCTACTGTCCCTGATTCAAGTGCCTCAGCTCCAGAGAGTCACTTTCTTTTTTACATTAAAACTCCCACTCACATGTAACAAGAATTTCCTTTTTCACTAGGCAAGTTCCTGGAGCATTCATCTGAGCTGCCTAAAGCACACTCTACAGGTGCTTCAGTCCAATCTGGAATTTCATTTTGTGCAATTAAAATTTAACACCTGCATCCTTAATTTGCAGAAATATGTATCTTGCTGGATTCATCTCTTCAGGTGTGGTGTTGTTTTTTTTTTGTGTGTGTTTTTGTTTGTTTGTTTGTTTTGTTTGTTTGTGGGTTTTTTTGTGGGAGCTGGAATATGAAGTGTAAGAAACAAAGGAAACTGGGAGGTGGTTTTACCATCATCTGCCCAGAGCTGTAGGGCTCCATTTCTCCTTCTGTCACAGACTTGCTACCTCAGGTGATATGTCACCTCATGCAGATTAAGAACTGTGTTCCTAACCTGCATGCTGGGAATATCTAAACGTTAGCACTTTACATATTTGAAATGTGTACATTGCCTAGTGGGAACAGCTGCCCCTTCTGCCATCTCCCAAATAGCTACTGTTCAGTGTTCCTGTAGCTTTGTAGCTTACTGACTTGTAACTCCTCTGCCTACAAAGACAGAATACAGTCAGCCCCCCTCTCAGAGGGAGTTCAGTTAATTAGAGATTCATTACTTGGGGATTCACTTTTCAGTGATGGGTTTTGCTTGAATAAATAACTGTCCTCAGAGCTGCACAGTACGATGCAAACTGCACAGGGCCCAACTGCAGCTTTGAAGGAGAAAACAAACACTTAAGACCCGCTTGTGAAGTCAGCAGCATTCAGCACATGGCTCAGAAAAAAATATTACTAACTTCATGATCAAATAATTAAAGACTGCACTTCATTGTACATGTACCAGGATGGGGAATTCAGTCTGCATGGGTAACCATCCATCTGATATTTGATGTTTTCCTAACGCTATAAATAAATGATCACTTAAGTTAGTGATCTTTATGTACATTACACCTACAAAAGAACTTTCAGCAGTGCTGAATGAAGCAGGAATGGCTGATAACTGGCACGAAAATGTATCATTTCTGTACTACTATTATGAAAATATCATATGTGAAAGAAATCCAAACTCACATCTCTCATCATTTTAACTGCTTCCCTGGTCCTTCCCAGCTTCCTTGCACACATTGCCAGCCTTCTTTTAATATATACTAACACATTGGTGTCCCTTCCTGTATGAGAGGAAAAAGAAACAGCATTAAGATGAAAAAGATAAAACAAAGGTTCATTTAGTATTCCAACACAAAAGGAAACAGTTTACTTCCAATTTTTTTCTTACTCACTACCATCAA
Organism: Aegithalos caudatus; assembly: GCA_013389925.1. Classification (NCBI taxonomy): domain Eukaryota; kingdom Metazoa; phylum Chordata; class Aves; order Passeriformes; family Aegithalidae; genus Aegithalos; species Aegithalos caudatus. The sequence goes on along the minus strand of WEIU01006439.1, from coordinate 11,120 downwards.
TGCTTTGACAAGAATTTTAATAAAATGTTAACAAATTCTGAATATTTAGATGTGGCATAACAGCACTGAAATCAGTGGAAATAATCCAGATATACAGTGATGTAAGTAAGCACTCTTGGGTTGGCCTTGCACTGGTGAAATATAAGCAGATCTGAAGGTACAGTTATGTACATGCTTGTCAACAAGAAGTACTAAAGCAACTCCTCATCCTCCTAACATTCTTTTTCTTAATGATTAGAAGAAAAGCACACTCTGAACTTCCTGTTTACAGCCTTTACTCATTACCCAATTATCATCTTCAAATTCCTCACACCACTAATTACAGATGGCAAATTAACATATTTCAGATATGAAATACAACTAAACAGCAGTTATAATTATTCTCTTGGAGAATTCTTACTCCTTTCACCTCTCATTCGCTTTGAATGTGAACTCTCAAAATACTTCTGGACCAACAGGAAATGAGTGGACAGATAATCATCTATAAAATTACTGAATCATGAAAATGTAAGACACCTGCTACAAATTATCTTTGTGTATACCATGTGGTCTGTGAAGATTTTTAGCCTATTCCTAACATTTTCAAGCCTTTCATAATAAGAACAACATGTGTGCTGAAAACATTCCAAGTACCTAGAAATGGTTTTAAAGCTATGATTAAAATTTTCAAATAGATTAAGCAGTGGGTCGAAAAGACTTAGAGGAAAAAAATAAATAAGGAGAGAAGAATTTCTTTAGCTGTGTTCTATATTGTCTAATTCCTTATCTCTTTATTGATTCCTATATATTTAATACAGAATTTATTAGTTACATCTGTTTCAACATGTTTATGTAGTGTACTATGAGGTATACATTTCAGCTTAAGCTTCTTTTCAAGATTTTGAGAAGGAACAGTCAAAAGGCATCTACTTACTATGAAGTCAGGATAATTTTTCAGGCCAAAATTCCCTGAGGTTACTAATGACTTGGGATGCCTGACATGAGCAACCCTAAAAATAAAATTGCCCTTGCAATTATAAACTATCACCTTTTGAAAGAGGGCAAGTTGGATACTCAAAGTCATTATTTACTCTTGAAAGTCCTTATTTACTCTTTATGGTCTAACAAAACATTGTATGAAGGAGGAATAAACAGGAACATAGAACAATATGTTGTTGTGCAAGAGATTACAGTGTATTTCACTTTTAAAAGATGAAATGCCCACTCTTCATCCCAGAATTAACTTTGAAGACCAGAAATGGGATGCTTCTCAGAACCATGGAACTGCAACACGTCCCTCCTCCCCAGTCCCTGCTCTCCACTTTTGCAAACCATGCAGAAGTCCAGCACATAATCAAAAGAATTCTACGTGAAGCCCCTGTGTCCCAGGCAACATCTGAGGCTAGAGATTCTCTAATTTCTGTGGGTGCACACTGCCATTTTCAAGGGGAGACAAAGTGATACAGAACAGTGGGATGATCTAGCTCCTGCTGATGGCATGGTCAGAGCTGGCAGTCACTTTTCAGCCCCTGTGCTCTGTGACAATGCACTTTGTGATTCAATGGGTTACTTCTCCCCTGCTGCAGTACTGAAGGTTCAGGGGGTCACATCTGATGATGACAGTAGCCACCCTGCACACAGAGGTTACACAAATACCTTATTGTATCTGCCTGCGCAAACTTTCCCAGGTTACCTTGGAAAAAAACATTGTGACATTGCTTACTAACTACTTATTGTGTACTTTTCATAGCATTGTTGCACTCAGGATGGATTGAGTGCACAAATTAAGGTTTCACACACAACCATAAGCCTGCTAGAGCTCAAAAATGCTTCAACAGCTCACCTGCTCTGTATTTTTACTTTCACCAAAAATGAAGAAATCATCCTAAATATGATTTTACAATGAACAAGTGTTTAAAATGCAAGCTTTATGAAACCTCGGGTTTTCAGGTATAGACTTGCATACATTTTTGAAACCAGCAATCACAGACAATTTTAATATGTACAGTTTCTATCAGTAATATTCAAATTATGTAAAATAGCCAGAGGCTGTGAAATCAGGTTCTGAGAAACCTGAAGATGCCCAAAAGTATGCTAATGCTTGTATTTATGTAATTAATTTGTGTTATTTTTGCCTGAAGTATCCACTGTAGTCTAAAAATAACCTTTAATGTTTGTTTTATTACCTTTTTGGTCATTTACTGTCAGTGAATGTATTTTTTTAGATTTAAGGAGTATCTAATAAATACCACAGCAGACAAATCTGCTTATTCAAAATTTTTTAAAAAGTAATAAACATCTAGATTTTCAATTAAAGAACTTTATTATTCCAGTTGTTAAATTTTATGCTTCTGTGACCTTTCTTAATAAATGCAACCAACTTAAATGTCCCACTGGTTAATGGTCTCATTAACTTTTACACAGAACAACACAGTGTAAGCAATTACCCTCCAAACTGATGGAAATAAGCAGACAAAGCATCACTTCACTCCTGTTTCCACCATTCTATACTGCATTTTTACAACATGAGCCCAGTTTTGCAAAATGGCTAAAGGCAACTTCCTTAAAGGGTGTTCATCTTTTTCTATATTTATATATAATATAATATAATGCTATATTTCTTTGGCTCTGATACCTTTTCTTTTCTGTTAAGTAAATGCTTAAGTATTTTTTGCCATGACAAAATAAAGGCACATCAGTAGTCTGAGCATTGACAGCTCAGGAACACAATCAAGCAAAAACACTGAAACAGAATAGCCTGGTTCTAGGACCATATTCCAACCAATGTCAAACACTGAGTACATAGTTCTTAGGGGGAAAACAAAAAAAACCCCTAAACCCCAAATCCAAAGAATTCTTTGGAAGTTCTCTCCCTCCTAGAAAACTTACTGTGTTGGGCTTCATACTGGGCACCGTGGTGCTGTAGCTGCTGACTGCGTCTGTAACAGCCCTCTCCAGCTTTCAGAGCCTGTTTGAACAGCTTCTCTGCTTCTACAATTGTTGTAGCTTCCTCTTCAGCTAACAGAATATAAGCAGTAGCACACCTGCAAAAATATCAGAGGAAAAGCCATGAGAAAGGTATGTCAAGTAAAAGCTACATGAAAACATGCAGACTGGCAAGGATGTACCAAATACAGAGGAAAGGAAATTTCGTCCCTGTACCTTTCTGATGAACTATTCTGATGAATAAATATTCTGTCAACCACACCACGACTCTCATTTTTAGGTACTGTATCACTCAGCCCTTGAGCACACCTACTGACAGATGTCCCAGAAAGTAAAGCAGTGTCTCACTAAACCTACATCTCTAAAACTCCTTCAGGAAATCAAGACTAGTTTTGTGCACTATTGTTTTAATATAAACCATATCCCTTACTGTAATGTAATGATATGAAAAGAATCAATAGAACTGTAACACTTGCCATATAAAAAAGAAGAGATTATAAATGTAGTTGTAAAGATAAAAAAAACCAATAACAACAAAGTCCAACCCAGACCATGAAAAAAACAAAAGAGTCATGTGCCCTTGCAGCAGAGCTGCACAAGGAAGTGTTTCCAGCAGATAGGGAGGTAATCCTTCCCCTCTTGTCAGCCCTGATGAGGCCACACGTGCGTGTGCTGTGTCCACTTCTGGGCTCCCCAGTACAAGGGGGACATGGACATACTGCAGAGAGTGCAATGAAGGGCTGTCAGGGTGACTGGGGACTGGGGCATCTCACATAGGAGAAAAGGCTCAGAGAGCCAGGAACATTCAGCCTGGAGAAGGAAAGGCTTTGGGGGGGGATTTGTCAAAGTTTGTAAATACCTGCAGTGAGGGGGAAAAGAGGAAAGTGCCAGATTCTTTTTAGTGGTTCCCAGTGACAGGACCAGAGGCAATGGGCACAAAATGAGACATGAGAGGTTCCCTCTGAATCTCAGAAACAGTTTTGTTGTTTTCTTTTTTACTGTACAGGTAACTGAGCACTGGTACAAGTTGTCCAAGGAAGTTGTGAAATCTCTGTCCTTGGAGACATTCAAAAGCCTGCTGGACATGGTCCTGTGCAATGCGTTGTAGGTGGCCCTGTTTGAAGGGAGGGGTGGATGGTGACCTCCAGAGATCCCTGCTAACCTCAACCATTCTGTAACTGTGAAATGAGTAGGACAGGCTTACAGCTCACTTTTCCCCTTCATGCTGCATGTTAAATCACTATACAAGAAGAAACAATTCTTTCTCATCTTTTGATGAAACACATGAAGGACAACCTGTAAAGCATCAGTTTATGGAATTCTAGAATGTAGCAAGCTCAGTTCAGCAACCTGAAGGATTCCCTTTATGCATATTAGCAACATTTATACAGTTTTCTATACCAGCAAATCATCACAACACTGAGTTTATTGTGGGATCTCAAAATACTACAATTCTCATTGAAAAAATAAATAACAGAGTCAAGGACCAAAAGTTACAGCAAATTACATCATATTCTCTCATACTATGAAATGAGTATTTCAGAATGTGTTTATGAGTCTCTTCTCTCTTGCTTCTGTTCTTGACAACTGAGAAATCCAAAAGGGAACCCTCCATCCTGTAAATACATATTTCATATGCTCATCAGGAGGTAACTTAATTACCATTTTTCTATGCTGTTCCAAAGCCTGCTGACATCAATGGGAACACTGCCACTGTCATCACTACCCTAAGGATCTTCTGGGTAGCTAGCACAACATGCAGCTGTGCTGTTTTCCTTCTGTTGTAGGCTTTCCTTTGAAAGGCCTGTAATTGTGCCTAAAAATTACTATAGCAAATCCCCAGTCTTAAAATATCATCAAACGGATTTTTACCAGACAGGAAATGAATGTTAATGTTGTTGTCACTCACTCATTTAATTCCAAAGCTTCATGGGCTGCTGAAATTCGGGCTTGAGGGTTTCTCTCTCTCCAGGCTTTTTGCATTACTATTCAATAAACAAAAGAGAAGAGAGAAATATCAGTTATTATAGGATTTAAAAGGAGAATCTATTGCACTATAACAACAGAATTTATTGATCTCAGCCTAACTCACTACAGAGCATTTCATATAGCTCAGTGACCATTCAAAAAGATACAAAACAAACAGGAGCATTTGTCCCAAATACTCAGTGTTTTTTCTTCTTTCAATTAAACTTTTTTCCAGGAGAAAGTCTGCCTGAGAGATCAGGCAGTCCACACTGCCAAGTATAGAAGTGACAAGCAACTATTCCCTCTTGGGGTAGTAGATTCCACAGGGAACAAAACAATAAAGGGATACTTGTGATTCCTATTCTAGCTCCTTATTGTGCTGTTGCTTTGTGTGAATGCTAAATGGAAACAACTTCCAGGCTAATATTACTACCTCATAATTATACCACTGAGTTCAGAAAATAGGATTAATGTTTATCATGTATCAAAAAACCATTATATGCTCTCCTAGGTAACCATGCCTTCAGAATGGAGCACCCAACTCATAGTATCTCTCCCTTCCAAAGAGAGACAAAAATTTATCTCTTCAGAGGCAAATTCTAAAGACTGAAATGACTGTTGTACATTTTTAGTAGAATCAAAGTCTGCACGTGGACTTCACAGTACAGGCTTAACACAACTAAAGCTGCTTACACAAATTCAGTTTTAAATGCGGTGTTCCCATTTTTTTACAGACCTTCTAACTACATCAGGGAATGAAACACAGGTCTCAAGTTTTACATCAGCTCTCTCTCTTCTGTCAGTGTAGACTAAATGGAACCTGGATAATGTAACTCAATCTACTACACTGCAGCTGGAGGAAAACTAAGGTATATATGTTTGAAGACACTGCAAGAAAGAGGAGGAAAGGAACAAGCCTTTACACTTTTAAATGGTGCCTTCAATGACTCCAGCAACACAGCAGAACAACACAGCAACATTTTAGATCATTTACATATATAGACACATATTCAGACCTAGAATTGTATAAACTCAACAATGGTTTCTCTGCATGATCAAACTTTTGCCTTTTCTTATCTATGCAAAAAACCTGATGCCTCACTGTGCTTTTCTTGCATCAGTTTAAATCAGCCATTATTCTTTTAGCAAAAGCATTTGCTCACAAGGTCTCTTACTAGCATCTGCAGGCCGTAAATGATCTGTGTCACACGTAAAGAACGTCTGATGGTCCTGAGCCGAAAGATTCATATCGTAGTAAGTCAGAGGTTCTCTTCCTGTTACCCATGTATACCTGCAAACATCCAACAACCAGACACTGTGGTGAGTGAGGTCACACTTGGCAAAACGAGTCCAGAAAAGAATCCCAGACCTCTGAGATGGGCAGAGCCAAATAAGTTCAACTGGCCAGCCTTCTAACCAATACACTTTGCATTTCACTGAACTGTGATGGAGCAATGGCAGCTGAGCCTAAGCTAATGAGGATATTGGAAAGTACACATGGGAACTTGGTAACACATATATTCAAACATTAGGATGCCATGAAACCTATATGGAATGCGTTAGGATTTTTGCTGTACGGGATTTGAACAGAACTGCTGCATTAACACCAGGTACAGCCCACTTAGCTTACTCCATCTTTTTTTACAAGTTTGCCAAAAACTGGGGAAATAATGAATATTAGAGAAATAAGAAAGTGCATCAGCATGAATTTAAATTCCTTTTAATTCAGAAACATTTTATGAATTACAGAAAAACCTGACAGGAGTGCATGTATCCACAGTTGATTTTGTTTTTTTCATCTCTTAAGTTAGATTAACGGAAAAGTACAGCTAAGCTCCTGAAGCCAGTACTGTGCCTGAAAAACTGTAATTTTGTAGCACTTACCTATTATATTCAGCTCCTCTGAACAGATTTAAAGGATTTCGCCAGACTTTGCATTCTGTAAGAAGCAGATACAGACATAAGCTATCTCTCCCAAATTAAAATGGTACTTGAGGTTTATAAAAAACATCAGTTACCATACAATGAGCCTTACTAAATGGCTTAATTTTTATAGGTGCAAATGCAAAAACCCATCAAGAGCACTGAGATGAAGGTAATCAGACTGTTCTTTCTTTCTTAAATAATAATTTAATTAGAAATTAGTGTCAACAAATGCAATCATTCCAGACAAATAACCACTAACAAAGCCCCAAATGCCACATGAAAAGATAATAATGATTAGTTCCAGGACTCACATTTACCATAATGCAGAACTGAAGAGGGATCACACTGGGTTATTGAAATGAAAAACGGCAATTAATTTGGTCTCTGTGGACTTGTTATTTCTCCAGAAAAACATCACTGTCCAGTTAATGCTGTAAATCACTGTGAATCTCAGCTACAGTTGCCAAAATTTAATTCCTCCTTAGTTTGTGAAGTAAAAATCCACAGAAACATCTGCTGATCTTACTTAAGATAGAAGCAGATGCTGAAATTGATTGGCAGAGAAAAGTTGATTGCATTGCATAGGTTTCAGAGTATTAAAAACATTTTATAAATTTCTCTTGGGGAAAAAATTGTGAATTTTTCACACTACAAGAAGTAAGAGATATGGAAATCAACAATTTAAAGCAAAAATTTAAAAAATACAATCAAATTGTACAGCATTTGAAACAGTGAGGTCTTGATCCTGGCTTTTCCTTTAATTTAACACCAGATTTATTATCTTAATTTCAACAAAGACAATTCACTCCAGTGAAGGTGAGACCAGAATAAACCTCAGTATTTGCACAAAGACTGAGAGGCAGCATGTCACTCCATCCCAGATCTGCTACTGGATGACCCCTCACACAATGCTCTGCAAAAACTCATCAGTAGCACTGGCCCCCCAGCATTTCACAGGGTGCTTTCCACTAAAAATGTTAACCAGCACATTTCTCCCTATGAATTTTTGTGACATCATTTCTAAAGCAATTGAACCAATAGTTTTCTGGTAAAATATTGTGTCAGAAGGGTATCTTTATGTAACAATATGCCTATTCCCTTTATGCCTGTTCCATTAGAAAAATAAATACTGAGCAGCAAGTCAAGTCCTCTTTTCTCATGGCCATAGCTCCCACATCTGAGTATGGGGTTACAGTGGCATGGACAGAAAGCATTTTACATAAATAATTCACTGTAACAGAAGGACACCCTCAGCAATGCAGAAACTAATCGAGATCAATAGGAGGTGGGCCCTCAGTTTGCTGTCTTCCCCCAGCAAGTGCATGGAACAGACAGACTTTAGGGAAGAGTGTGTCTTTCAAGTACCCATTTCAGCAGGCAGCTAATATTAGAAAGTTCCACTGTTTACTCAGCAGAAGTGCCTGATTGACATTGAGCTGTGCTCTGTTTTGCAGCCAGAAGGTATGGCTGTTTGACAAGCTCCAATTCGACAGTTTTTATATAATATTACTTTCAAGCCATTGTAAATATTAAATCAACATCAGACTTCTCAGTTCCAGAGGTGTAATTCAGCCTGTTAACTTACTCTGTTTGCAACCAATGAAATTAGTAACAGCTATGTGATTGCAGTGACACTTTTAGTTCATCTTATTTGAATTCAAATGGTTATGCTTTATCCAAAGTATGAAGAATTTTGGCACTGTAGCAGGGAAAGGTTGAACTGTAGAACAAAGAGGGGAGGTAAAGAAGGCCTTTTATTACCACCTTCATGTCCTAGGGATGTTTTGGCATCTGTGTGGCTGGTTAAACATGGTGTTCTCTTATTCCTTTTGTCTTGGTATCTGCTAACACCATGGCCTCAGTACAACATCATTTTTCTTACCCTTCGAAAGAAAAAGGTACCTTCTGCAACATTCTACCACAATCAAACATCTGCTTAGGAACACATGGTGAGACAAGAGAAAAAGCCATCTCCATCTTGTTGGATAGCAAAAGAACTATCCCAGGGTAAATGCATGGTGAACCAAAAAGGTTTCCTTTTCTGTTACATTACAAACCAATAACATAACTATGTCCTTATTTTAACCTTTCAGAGACTTTTTCAATGATCATTTTGGAGCACTGATACCTTGCTGAAGGCACAAATAACAGGCTATCCACACAGACACTGTCCAGAGACACTGAGAGTCCCAGCTCAGTGTCAGTGCACTGAAAGCAAACACACTCCTTGACTGTTTCTTTATATCAGAAAGGTCAAGATGTTGCGTGAACCTCAGCAGACAAAATACTGTGCCATCAGTTTTAAAATGACTGGAGTTATCTCAGAGCTGCTGAACTGTGACTGAGCACGCTGATGAGTGCACACAGGTGTTTCCAAGCCATCCCATGCTTTCTGCCAGCTCACCCAAATCTAATATCCTGGACCATGCAGAGCTGCTATTCACAGCCTCTCTTCAGATGAGAATGACAACAGCTGAATTTGCTCTGCTATATGGAGGCTTCTTTAAGTAGACTTACTCAGTAAATAAAAAGGTTTTGTGAGGCCACCTATATTATTTAACATGTAAGTTCAGAGATGGTTTTCCTTTGCCTGTTTTCATTCACACTGACGAGTAGAGATAAAAATTTGCCAGGTACAGACACAGGCATTTCAGCTGCAGAAGTGAGGGGTTTTTTTTTTTTTTCTTTTTGTTCACTTTTCTTTAGTTATAAATTCTGATATATTCTAAAAGCCTGCAGATTCAATAAAATTGTAGTTGATTCTAGGGGCACATCCCTAATTAATTTCCAATATTAAGATTATGGCTTGTAAGCCAAGCTAGGACAGATAAGCTTCTTTTTACAGATGAGGAACACAAGTCCAGATGCTCCTGCCCTGACTTGAACAGTGAGTTATCTCCCACTCAAGCCAGAAGCAATAGCATATCAGCATTTCCATCACTCATGGGCTAAGTTTTCAATTCATTCTCCCCAGGTTGCTAAGTCACCCAAACAGGGAGACAAGTTCCCCTGTGGCTCCTTCAGTCCACAAATTTCAGTGCTTGGGGGCCGATTCATTTCAGGCAGGCAAGCTCTCTCAGGAACCATCGCCCAGGCACCTGACCCAAAGCGCCTCGGGCTTGAATGACTTAGGCTCAGACACCTTCGCTCCTTGCACTGAAACTCGTAGGAGCTGTGAATGCCTGGAAGCTTGTAAACATCAGGCCTCAAGCGCCTGAAACCATGCTTCCTAAACTGGGGGCCTTTTATAAAAGCCTGACTATGTTAGGACTTGCCCAAGTCACAGATCAAATCCGTAGCAGAGTCAGGGACAACAAACCCTTAAGATGTTAAAGCTCACCACGCTTCCACTTACTGAGGTGAAATCCAAATGTTGTTTACAAACTAGTTATATTATCTGAACAAAAGTGATGCAAAACCAGATGAACATTTCTGACTTCTTTGTCTGATTTAAAAACTTTGTTATTACTTAAGATTATTTCAGTAAAAAGTACCACTTGCTTTTAGAATCACAGAATCAGACAATTGGTTGAGTTGGAAGGGACCACGGTGGGTCATCTCATCCAACCTCCTTGCTCACACAGGGTCATCCCAGAGCACATGGCACAGGATTGCATTAAGATGGTCCTAGAATATCTCCAGGGAGGGAGACTCCACAGCCTCTTTAGGCAACCTGTTCCAGTGCATGGTCACCTGCACAGTAAAGAAGTTCTTCCTCATATTCAGGTGGAATATGAGGAATATTCCTGTGCATCAATTCCTGCCCGCTGCATTTTGTCCAATTCCTTGGCATCACTGAGCTCCATCCCTTTGACACCCTCTCTTCACATAGACATTGATGGGGTCCCCTCTCAGTCGTCTGTTCTCGAGGCTGAACAGGCCCAGCTCCCTCAGCCTTTCCTCCTAAGAAATGCTGCAGCCTCTTAATCATCTTTGAAGCCCCTCAGCTGGACAAAGGATACTGCAGAAAGGGGCACGTAGGGTGTTCAGAACAAAAGGGGAAAACAAGTGCATTAACTAATTTCGCAGCCTAAGCAAAACACTCCGCGTGAATTCGGAAGGACGCAATTATCAATTAAAGCCGCAGCTCTGCCTTTTCCCTGAGCGGAGCAGATCCCGAGGGCAGGCGCCGCTCACCTGAGACGCTCTGGCGGTTCGAGTCCGCGTCCCCGCCGGCGGCGCTGGAGGCGCTGGGCGCGCTGTTGTCCACCCCGCCCAGCAGGGGGCGCAGGTGGCTCACCGAGACCTGCTCGATGAAGGAGGTGCCGTACTTGCGGAAGTACCACCACTCGAAGATCTGC
>WEIU01006438.1:27973-47300 GCA_013389925.1 Aegithalos caudatus | reverse complement strand
TTTTTTTTTTTTTTCTTTATGTATGTATTTAGTTTTTAATATCATAAGCATCTCCTGTTTGGGGTAAATCCTTTCCCACTGGGATCTGGTACTACATGCCTGCTTAACTACCACGTGTCTTTTCATATTATATGTCTCCATTTTTTAGTGAAATTAATATTCCTGTGAAACTTAGGAATTGTTTAATGCTGTTCTTTATTAAAAAAAACTTTCTGTGTGCAAGACATATAGAGAGGAGATGGACCAGTAAAACGCTTTTTGGCATTTTGCACATCAGCAGTTAACCAGCGTCAATTTGATTATTTCCTCCACATGTTGAAACACAGCTCAGAGCATTAAAGTCATTCTCCAGTGATTGGGACAAAAGTAGGTTAGTAGAGTGGGTTGCTAGGAAACCAGTGTCAGTGTCATCTATGACCTTGCAGAGCATAAAGAGACCATATAGATTTATTGAGCTCTGTGGCACATTGTCCAAGTCCTCTCTTGGCTGTCTTACTCTATTTCCATCTGCCATCATGCTGCTGTGCTCCCTCACACATGGACACATGCCCTCCTCCCCAAAAGCAGCCATATAAAAAGAGAAGCACCTCTGCTTTTTGAAACTTCCTAAAGCTTCACTGTAATTATTTTGTTGCATTAAGTTATACCGTAGTCTCTTAGCTAACTAGACAGAGAAAACAGCATAAGCAAAACTGCACCCTTTTAACAGCTGGTTTCATTATTCTGTGGCTGTGAGAAATATCAGTTCTGCTGGAAGCAGAGTCATTAAAAATGTATAAACATCGCAAAATAATTTTGCTGTCACACTCAAAACATTTTTTCAAAGTTGCATCTACAGTTTTCACGGTAGTGAGGTGACTTTAGGTTAAACAATCACATACTATAGGGAGCTGTGACACTCTTGTCTTCCTGGTTCCCTTTTTAGAAACAGCTAAAGGTTGTAGGTAGGAAGGAAAACAAATGAAAATTTCATACTCACAGAAAGAAAATTTAAGAAAAATGGCTTTGAATATGCAAAATCTTCCTTATAAGAATTTCTCTTCCTCTTAGGTGGCTTTAAGTGTTTACTATTTAATGTTGATGTTTCTATAGAACTAGAAACAACATGCAGTGGGAGCCAGATAATGAAATCCTAGTCAGTTTATGTTAGCATTTTACATTAGAGAAAAGGACCACATGTAAAAATCTCAATTGAAAAGTACTCTCCTGGGTGCCTGGACTATTGCATGGTCCTTTCCCTACCTCAAAATGGATATAGGCTATTTTGTCATTCAGAAATGTTTGTGATAGCAAATGTTATTTTTTAGAAAGGGAAGGATCACTATTGCGTTGTGTATTTATTCATATTATCCTAAAGCTCCCAGGTTAGGTAATCCCTTCTTTCCCCTCCCCGGCCCCAGAACTACTTCTGCTAATCCCAAGGGACTTGTTTTTAATATAAGGGGTCTCTCTCTGCCACCCCTGGAAAAATTCCAGGGAGATCATCGAAAGGATTGGCCAGAACAGAAATATCCCCCCACTCCCCAGAGGGGATTTGACCCTCAGGCTGCCTTTCTCTCCTTGGGTCACTTCCCCTCCCTCTTGGATTGGTGGGGTCATTGCCCCTTCCCTTTCCCCCTCCCCCGGCTGAAACCAGCAGGCAGCCGCGAGGCCGGGGTTCTGCCGTGGAGGTTGCCTTGTTCAGGAGCCCCTGTTGGGCTGAAATAAACCTATGGATGAAACCCCCCCAGCAGAACCGGTTTCTTTCCTTCACTGTTCATCCTGCCTTTCTGTGAGGGTCACACAAGATTTATCCTGCTACAGCCAGTGCCGCCGCATCTCGGGTCCGACGCCACCCGGAGCCTCGGACAAGCCCAGACTTGTCTCTGAGGGTTTAGCCTCACCGCTCACAGTGCTAAGGAAAATATCTCTGTGGGACAAGCCACAGGAGCTATTTTCTCCGCACGGCCACCACGGGACATCCCTGTCTCCAGCTGTGATAACCGCAGCTTTAGATCACTTTTCCTCTTCAACCAAATTATCCATATTGCTTTCCTTTACCCTGCTAGGTCCCAAGTGAATGCTAGGTGAGCAGGTTACCCTGTGAATACCACTGAACTCTGTATCATAGCAGCTGAAAGGTGCATTCCACCATGAAGGGCCTTTTTGGAGGCAATTCATTGGTTATTGCATTTAAAACCAGGGACCCCTTAGCAGAACATTTCAAATGACTGTCTCTGTCTTAGAGGTTCTCAGGCACCATGGTGAGTATGAGGACATTAAAATTCTAGGTCACATGTGACTCAGTGCTGCCAGTAGATAAGGCTTCTTAACCAGTTGCAGAAAAAGTAAGAAATTTAGTAGTTAGTTCATTTGTTATTACTCCCTTTCATGTTATGAAACATAAAAATAGGAGAAATGGTAATAGATTAGGCAGCTCTATTTCTTCTTTAAGAGTTACTGAATCTTTATGTGTGATGGGGCATAGAAGTGAGATACACAAACTGCTTTGTTTTCCGACATGGCCTACATCGAGAATTCAGAATTCTGTGCAGTCCAGGCCCTAGCCCACCCCAATGATTCTCCTGGCTCCTTAGATAGCTAGAAGGGCACCTGTGACCATTTTAGACTCAGAATTCCATGGTCACACTTTTGCAGTTGGACATATCTGCAGGAACCTCTACCACACCAGGAGACAGAGGATGTTTCTGCCCACATTTGATGCAAAAACCATACCTCTTGCAATGGCAAACTCTCCCTTGATATTGGTATCAAACCTAAGTATCATGGACATAGTCAGGATCTCTGGTTCTGCCATGTTTTTCAGTCTGTCATGCAATTAATCTAAAGCTGCCCTAAATTCTTAATTTACACTATTTAGATAATTTGACTAATATAGATCATCAGGTGTACAATGACAGAGAATTTATTTTTTTTCTGTTATTTTTATTATCCATATTGAACTGTGTCCACATGTGGCAGAATAACTGTAGAGTTCCCTTAGTCTATAAATGAGTAAACACTGTCAGAGTTATTCAAAGCCTCTCAACAGGATCAAAATGGTTTGAAAGTTTCAGGCTTCAGTTAAGAGAAAGATGGGAGATACAGAAGGGAGAGGTATAGCCTTAAGACAGAGACCTGAGTGAAGAGAAACCTCTTAGATCCCAGTTTGCAACCAGGGGCTTACTAGGGCACTAACACAGGCCAAAATGAGTGGCCACCATTGTAGCTTTGTGTCCTACATAGCTAGCTGCTTACTCTGTGCCTTAAGTGATGGAATTTGATTAGCAGTGTAACCCTAAAAGGGTCCTCTAAATTGACTTGAAAATAAGTTACTATTATTTTCAGCTAATGAATAGAGATAACACTATGCCTCTCAAATCTCATTAGACAGGGAAGACAAAGTTTCCATACATTAAAAAAAAAAAAAAAAACTGAGAAAAAATACTGAAATATAAATCTACACCGCTTCCAAACTTTTACTTTCCCGCAGTTTTGACTTCCCTCTTTCTTTAAAAAGAAATACTGATCTTTAAAATGAATACAATCTCAGAAAAATAATTTCCTCATCACAATACTGTTGCCTTTATGCAAAGCAGGGACTGTGTTGTCCTCAGGGTTAGAGAGCACGTAGTCTGAGGTTGTTTATAATTAGTGTCTGAAATGCAAAGTTGTATTACTCTTGGTCTTCTTCAGAGCAATAAGACCAATTGTGCTCTTGATTGTCTTTTAAAGCAACAATTAAAATAATAATCAGGAATTTCCCTCTTGCCTCATTTGGATTAAAGTTAATCTGAGGCTATGTCTATACAAATAAATTCAGAGAGCACCCAGAAATAGCATTATCTATACTTAACCGCAAGATTAGTCAGTATTGTACGTTGTGTTCGGCCCAGAAGTACTCCTTGCTGCTGCTGGATTTTATTCTCAATTTAAAGTACTGCAAGGAACATTATCATTAAGGAGTATGCATACAGCTATGGTGTTGGAGAGGTTACAGGGACAGAGGAATGGGGTGTCACACTGGGTATTGAGGATGATGTGGAAAACACGTAGAAAGCATTAGAAATCTGTGTGCTGTTGCGAGCTTTGATTTTACTCAAAGGAGGTGTTGTGGATAGGGTTACTCTCACACTACTAGGGTGCTTCAGTGAAGGCTCAGAAGCCTTGTAGGAAGGATCAGGTAGGAAGATGTAGATGCAGAGTCACCCTTTAGGGGAAAGAACAGCTTTCTGGAGCTCTATCTACTAATATATAATGATCCAATTGAAACTTTATAGGTAAAGATTAAAATCAGACCAGCATGGGTAACCTACACAGCAGTGAGCATCTATTGTAGGCCACTTGACCAGGAAGAGTTGGTGCATAAGGCCACCAGTTATAAAATTAGCTCTAAATAACCTCATATTCCCAGGACCTGATCCTCAAGGGGGACTTAAAAGTCTTTGATAAGTGCTGTAATAAAAACACAGCAGTCCATAACCAATCCAGAAGTTTCCTGGTGTCGAATTCCTAATCAGTGCTTGGCTGGACCTTGTTAGAGCCATGCTGGAGATGCAAATGTCAGAGGCAGCCTTGTCTGCAGTGACCATAAGAGAGTGGAATTCATAATTATGAAAGGAGAGAAAAGGGTGTGTTGCTCTTCTGGAGGGTAGGAAGGCTCTGCAGCGTCATCTGGACAGGCTGCATAGATGGGCCAAAGTCAGTGGCATGAGGTGGAACAAAGGGAAGTTCTGGGTCCTGCTCTTGGGCCGCAACAACCCCATTCATCACTATGTGATTGGGAATAAGTGTCTGGTCAAAAGTATCCTTTGCTTGCATCAGCAATAACATGGCCAGCAGGATTGAGGGCAGTGATTTTCTTCCTGTGCTTATCACCAGTGAGGCTACACCTTGACTACTGTATCCAGGTCTGAGCTTCTCACAGTGAGACAGTCACTGAGGTGCTGGAGTGTGTCCAAAGAAAAGCAATGGAGCAGGGGAAGGGTTTGGAGCATAGACTTATGAGAAGAAGCAGACGGACCTGATGTGTTTAGTGGAGAAGAGGAGCTCAAGGAGGACCTTGTTCTCTAAAACCACCTGAAATGAGGTTGTGGTGAGCTGAGGGTCAGCACCCTCTCTCAAGTAGCAAGCAACAACATAAGAAGAAACGGCCATAAGTTTTGTCAGGGGGGGTTTGCATTGAATCTCTATCAAAATGGTTGTCAAACATTGGAACAGGTTGTACAGGGAAGGGATTGAATCATCATTCCTGGAGGTTTTAAAAAAAATGTGTAGGTATGTTGCTTAAAGTCATGCTTTAGTGGTAGACTTGACAGTTTAAAGTTAGTGGCTGGAATTGATGATCTTAAGGTTATTTTCCAGCAGAAAAGATCTATGGTTCTGTAAGAAGAGAGTATGCAGAATGTAGAAGTAAGCATGGGAAATCTGAGAGGAACACATAGATTCAGAGATATGTGTAACATACAAAAATCATGATTTTATTAGGAAAGGCAAAGCTTATCATGAACATGATGGCAAAGGCAACAAGACATACAAGCATGGTAAAAAGGATAGTAGACAAAATATGTGCCCATTACTGAATGAGTCAAGGGCATTGTTCATGCAGAACATGGAAAAGGGTGAGATCCTAAATGTCTTTTTTGCATTATTAGAAAGATCACTCTTCAAGAACTGAAGGTCCTTGAAACTGGAGCTGTGTGTGTGTGAAGGAAGTCTGGAGCAAGGAAGACTTCCTCTTGATACAAGAGGAGCAAGTAATGGAATTATGTGAACTGAGCATATATGAGCCCATGGATGCTGATATGATGCACCTAAGTGTTGAGAAAGCTATCAGACGTCATTGCAAGGACACCTTTGGCACTCTTTCAGTGATCAAATGAGAACTGGGAGTGACACCTTAGGACTGCAGGAAAGCAAGTGTCATTTCTGTTTTCAAAAAGCTCCAGGAGGAGGATCCTATAAACTGGTTTCCCTTACCTCAGTTCCCTCTGAATGTGATGGAACAGCTAAACTTGGAAACCATTTTCAGAATTATGAAAGACATAAGGGTAATCAGGAGTAGTCAGCACGGACTCACAAAGGGAAATTCATACTTCCCCAACCTGGTAACATTCTGCAATAAGGGGCTCAGTGAGGGGAGAGCAGCTGATATTGCCCACTGTGACTTCAGCAAGGCTTTTGATACTGTCTCCTAGTAGATCACAGGGGAGAAGCTAAAAAAGAATGTGTGGAATGAGCAGACAGTGAGATGGATTGAAAGTCATATGAATTATCAATACTTGGTCTATTGATAATCTAGATGATGGGTCTGAGTGTGGCCTAAGCAAGTTTTCTGCAAACATGAAACTGAGAGGAGCACCTGAGGCACCAGAGGGTCATGCTGCAATCCAGAGAGACCTCAGCCTGCTGGAAAAATGGTTTAACAGAAATCTCAAAGGTCAGAAAAGTGGAGCTGGAAATTCTTACCTGAGAGAGAATAACCCCATGCACCAACATATGCTAAGGCAACTGGCTGAAAAGCAGCTTCACAGAAAAGGCCCTTGGGTTCCTGGTGGATGTCAAGTTGAGCATGAACCAATTGAAAGAACAAGGCCAACAATATCCTGGCCTGCATTAGGAAGTATGTTGCCAACAGGTCAACAACCCTGATGGAGTCACACCTGGAGTCTTTAGACCAGTTCTGGACTCCCCTGTGCAAAATACATATAGTCATACTAAGGATAGTGCAGTGAAAGACCATGGTGGTATGAACTGGTTTAAACACAGAAAAGCAAGGAAAACTAAGTCTTTGTGAATAAAATGGATTGAACCCAGAAAGGGTCAAAATACACCCAAAAACTTGATTAAAACCAAATGAGGTTAGATGTTGGTGCCAACAAATTGATATATTTTATTTAACAATGAAAGAGGCAAAGAGAAAATAAAAGAGAGAAAGGAGAGAAAGGAGAGAAAGGAGAGAAAGGAGAGACAGGAGAGACAGGAGAGACAGGAGAGACAGGAGAGACAGGAGAGACAGGAGAGACAGGAGAGACAGGAGAGGAGGGAGGGAAGGGAATGGAGGGAATGGAGGGAATGGAGGGGAGGGAGGGGATCTGGTGCATCATGTGCAGTGCTCTGGTGGAGGGTCTGGGGACCCCTTTGTGGGGAGCCTTTGATGGGCCATGACCCGCCCCTGCTGTCCTTCACATGGATGTTGCTTTTCCCAGGGTGAAGGGTCCCACAGCTGAGCTGCTCTGCACAGCAGAGAACAGGTGTTAAATGCCTCTCACCAGAGGCTTTTTCATCACACACCCAAAACCTCTCCTCCCCTGACTCTTTGATTCCAGAGTCTGTTTGAGCCTGATAGCCCTGGGGCTGTGGTCTCAACCCCAGAGGTGATAAGCTTCATCTCTCTTTTAATGTATTCTTTCCCCAGCTGCCAGCCCACAGCTGAGTCACTTTATCTTATCTCCATTAAGGAGCAGTGCAGGGCCTTTGTCAGGACCACATGGAGGGTGTGGTCATCTTCAGCTTCTATTTTACAGTTTTGCTGTAATAGGCAAAAGTCCTTAATGAAAATGTTTAAGCCATAAACTATAACATTTCAATCTCCAACATATAGAGATGTTAGAGAACTCGAGCATCAAAAGATGAAGAAAGGCTGCAAGAACTGGTTTTGTTCAGCCTTGAATGAGAAGCCTTGGGAGAAATCTTCTCATGTGTATGAATACCTGAAGGAAAGGAACACAGAGGATGAAGCCAGGCTCTTTCTAGAAATGTCCAGTAACAGGATCCAGGTAAATGGGCACACCTTGAAACATAAGAGGTTCTCACTGAACATCAGGACACATTTTACAGTGAATGTGACCAAGTGCTGGAACTTGTTGCTCAGGGTTGTTGTGAAGCCTCATCTTTGGAGATGTTCAAAAGCTTCCTGGACATATTTTTTCAAAGTTGCATCCACAGTTTTCACACCTGAGGTGCCTTAAGGTTAACAATCACATATTTTATGGAGCTGTGACACTCTTGTCATTTGTAATTGGTTCCAGACCAGATTGTTTGGACATGTGGTTTGGAAAAATGACCTCTAGAGAGCTCTTTCAATCTTGACCATCTTGTGATGCTGTTCCCAAATTCATTTCATTTATTACAAATATTTATGGCTGATATAACAGAAATTCAGACAGGAAACTCTAAGTCTTACCAGCTGATTGAAATATGCCATCTTTGTCTTGGAATCTTTATCTGGTGACCTTGAGACTCTGCTTCAAAGTACTCAGTTTTAGTATCCATTTTTGCAAGTAGCAAGACCAGGATATGTATGAAAACCTTGCTAGTTGCTGTTATTAGTAAAGAAAGAGACATAATGATGTCCCTAGATCAGGGCAACATCTGATGTGAACACAGGCTGAGGAGTGAATGGATCATGAACAGTTCTGATGAGAAAGAGTTGGGAGTGCTGGGATGAGAGTTGGGAAGAGAGGCAGGACAAGAGCTATCAATGGCTGATTGCAGCCACAAAAGCCAGCCCTATCCTGGTTTGCATCTAAAGTAGTGTGGCCAGAGGGTCAGGAGAGGTGGTTCTGCCCCTCCTCTCTTGTGAGACCCCATATAGAGAGCTCCATCCAGCTCTTGGGTCCTGAGCCCAGGAAGAATATTGGCCTGTTGGAGTAAGCCCAGAGAAGGGCCACCAAGATGGTCAGAAGGATGGAACGCACTTCCTCTGAAGAAAGGCTGACAGAGTTGGGGTTGTTCAGGCTTTTTTGTACCTAAAGAGGACCTACAAGAGAGCTGGAGAGGAACTTTTTACGAGAACATGTAGTGACAGAACAATGTCTTTAAACTGGAAGAGGGCCGCTTTAAACAAGATTAATTTCTTTACCATGATGCAATGGCAGAGGTTGCCCAGAGAAGCTGGGGATGCCCCATCCCTTGAAGTCTTACAGGCCAGGTTAGATGGGGCTCTGAGCAATCTTGTTCAGTAGAAGATGTTCCTGCCAAGGCAGCAGATTTGAACTAGTGAATGATCTTTAAGACCTCTTGTAACACAAACCATTCTATGTTTCTAGACAGTGGGGTAACATAGTAGCATGTGTGATCTAATACTTTCTGAACACTTATTTCTTTTAATTGCATGGGGTGTACACTGGCTTGAAACTTCTGATCCTTATTCAGGCAAGAAATACATTCCAAGAAAAAAAAAATCACAGGAAGACAGAATATTAATTTTTATTTGTGGAGATAGGCTCATCTGAATGGTAGGCTGGGTGTACAGGAGATTCTCAGGCTCTCAAGCCCCTGTCCTCACCAAAGTTTTCTCAACAATCACAGTAACACATCAGAGATGTCACCAGGCACATCCAAGAGCGCCTGCCCAGCAACCTTTCTTGAACCATTCATCAGCTACCCACAGCTTAACATTATTCACTGGCCACCCCTGCAGCATATGAACAGAGTTTTTCAAAAGTGTTGCCAGAAATTGTGCAAGCAGTTACATGTCAAAGGGAACTGGAGGATATGTCATTGCTGTGGCTGTGCAGGGTTTGCCCATGGCCAGCTCCAACCCTGAGGCTACAGTCACAGCAGGCTTCACAGAATGCCACTGCCTGCACACTGGATTCTTCTATCCTTCGCGCCCGAAAGGAGGCATAGCTCCAGTGAAGAAAGAAGGGAGGACTCTGAGTGAACCAGAAGGTGTTTATTCCTGAGTTCCAGCTCAGAGAGAGCCCAGATCAATGCCAAGAAAGAACTTTTAACCAAGGGAGGATCACAGGGGTGGGAACAACTGTGGGCCAATAGGGAAGGAACTGGGAGGGATTCTGGTGACATCAATCAATCCGGGGACCAATACAAGACTAGGAGAAGGGGATTTCCCAAGTCCTGAACAACCACATGACGCCCTCTTTGGAACCCTCTAGATAAGAGGGGGAGGCCGGGGTTAGAGTGACAGGACCAAGGGGTAGGGGTAACTGGGATTGACAGGAATGGGGGAAGATCTTGGAACAGACCAACTGGGGAAGGTAGGGGTACATTGAACAAACCATTGGGGTTACAATGAACTGGTTCAAATACAGAAATGAATAAGAGCTCAAGAAACACTTGCACCGCCACAAGTTTTCATTTGGAAACTGTTTCCTTTGTCTGTTTAGTGCTGCAGAACCTTCTTGGAGTGACCAAAGGAGCCCAAAAATAAACGGTGGCACTTTTTAATATTGTATAAAGTAAAAAATTATTCATTGAAATCATTGGATCAAAAGATTTCAACCAAAGTATATATATTGTCCTCCATTCTTTTTGTATTAATGCAATCTTAATTTCAACAAGGAAATTAAAAATAAAAGCTTAGTGAAATGGCTAAGTTAAATGCATACCATTAAAAATGTTCTTAAGTAGAACATATGGAGAAAAAAGATAATTTTCAATGTCTGAGTGACTGGGAGCGCTACTACAAGAAGCACTGCGCAGTAGACAGTGTGAGGCTGGGCCCTTTCCCTTAACAGGCATCAGAATAGTGAGCCCTCCGAGCACAGGACAGGTCTGTGAATTTCTCTGCTGCTGCCTTCCCATGGTGCCATCCATAAGCTTTGGAAAGCAACGGGCAGAGAAAAACAGAGCAGTGCACCTCGCTCACAGCTGACGCAGGGCAGGGAGCAGTGCAGGGGTGCTGAGGGACACCCTGCCGTATCTCCTGCACCTCTGCTGTGCATGTTCAGTGCTCTGCTGAACCTTTTGCCTTAGCTTCTGAACATATTTGTGTGCTCCCAGCCCTTGTCAGGAAAGAGAACAGCCTTGAGTCTTTGAGAGTGTCTTCTTAACTGCAGAGATTGTAGTGGTCAGACAAGAGCAAATAGCAATTTTCTGCATGCCACCTGTAGAGAATATCTTGGAAGTATTTTCTCTGTCAGGAATATCAAAGTCATAGGCAAGGTCACTCTAATACAACCGAATCAGAGTGATTCAGCCTAGTATTGGAATCTGCTATTATGTTTAACGAGAATACATTTAAATGTCTTCAAAATTTCTTCTTGATAGTCTATTAAAGCCCCCAGGGTGCAACATATACCATCTTAGTTACTCTACCTTTATAATCTGTTACCTGTAAGTAAAAGAAAGGCATAGTGTATGTGCCATGCCTTACCACCTTTTTAAAAAATAAGCATCTCTTTCTGCCTAGGACTATTTTATATCGGGCCATTAGAAATATTGAATAAATGTTGAATATATCTTTTTATGAATATATGTTATGTTTGCACATACAAATTACTTCAGCTTTGTTTTAAAACAACTGACGGGATTTCTATCTTATTTTAGGAAGAATAAAGATGTTAAAACGTGATTTTGCTCTGCACCCTGCAGTCTATAGGACATAAATATATATTGCAATGTACAAATAAATGGAGTCTGGGCACAGAATACTTTGTAAATGTCTAATTTGAAGATTGCAAGGAGGAGAGCTGTTGAAGTGGAGAAAAATGGAGAAAAAAAAGCAAGATTTCTGAAATAAATTTCTGTAATACAGAGTTGCTGAAGCAATCAGCTTCAATGAAGTAGAGTCAAACCATACAAAATTACTTAATTCTTTAACCAAGGGCTGCTTTTTCTCTTATTGCTCCTATTCAATGAAAGGTATCACTGTAGAGGATTATCCAGGTGACATTGCTAAAACTGTGCAGGAACAGATCACATCCTCAGGAGTGTAGAAAACTAGCTATTGGCAAAACAAACTTTTAAGAAGATTTGCCCTTTCAACAAGAAAGCCAGTGTTAAAAAGACTCACAACAGACTTCGCAGGTTCTCTGGTCTCTGTGTTGGGAGAGGTAACTAACTCACACTTGCAAGACTTTTACATACTTTGATTAGGAGTGTGAAACAAATTACATTAGTGAGCCAGGGGAATCAGAAGTCACAAGCAATAAATGTCTTTGTCTCTTGCCTTCTCTTTTTTCTTCCATTTCAAGGTAGATGGGAAAAAGCACTAGGCAATAGCAAAGTATTAGTTTTGGACTTGCTTGAAACCATGCAGTTTAACATACAGAGCTTATTGCTGAGGGCTGTCAATGAGGTTAAGTGTCAGGGCAGGGCTGGCAGCATTCAGAGCTGCAATAGCTAGAAAAGATCAGCAGATCCTGTGGTTGGAATTTTGCTCTGCGGAGAGATTAGTGAGTAGCCTGTTCTTCCACGTACTATATCGTAAGATCTTTCTACAAAATTCTTGTTTCTTGCCTCTTTTGAAAATAAACAGGTCTAAAAATTTACATAATTTTTCAATAAAATGAGCACACAAAACTCAACAAATGAACAAAAGACAAATAGTGTTTATTATAGGGTCATGCATTTCACTATATCCCATCTTTCTTCAAGCTTCCAAACAGGGCACAAATTCAGCATGGACTAATATTGCACATTGTTAAGCATAGATTAATTATTATGTTTAACTTTGCTGCATTGCTGTGAAATTCTTCTGGTTATAACAATAACATTCCTAGCAGTGTAAACAATTTTGAAATCAACAGGTCAGAAAAAATTGATATTACAACATGCTCATGATTCTACCAACTTTATTTAATTTTTTTTTTTTTTTTTACTACAGTTATTCTGTGAGGAGAAATCAAGGTATTTTCCTGTGAGTTTTCTAGTGTCATAAATATTTTATTAGGGATGTAAGCAGTGATTAGGTAAAGGTGCTTCCAACTTGGACAGCCCTTCACAAGGCATATTCATAAACTTAGGTGTCAAAGTCAAGCTAAAATATCAATCTAATGTAGGCAACAATATTCAGGTGTGTGCTTATGAACATAGAATACACAATGTAGTGACTAAAGAATGTCACAGAGTTGAAGTTACTAACATACTGTATCTGGAAGTACTTCATATCACTTTGATATTTGAAGGACCTACAGAACAGGTAGTTCATGCAAATTCACAGTAGAATGTCATAAAAAGGAGCAAGTCACTGACAAAAATTTGACTGGTTTGACAAAAAATTACTTGAAATCTGTCAGAATCCTCACCTTAGTTCTGGTTAAAATGTACTATCCATGCATGAATTGCTGGATTGCCCTGAAGTATGGGACAATTTTTGTCCACTATCCATATGTAGCAGTAGGGCATACATTACAGCCTGGAATATTTACTGAAATGAATACAAGTTGGTTCCTGGACTCTTGAGTTTATAAAAGCATATTTATATATAAAGATAGGTTCTGCCTTTCTAACCTTCATCCCTTAATACAACATACAATGAAGCAGAGTGGAAGGGTAAGAGCCATTGTGGGAACAGCAGTCTAAACAAAGGCATATTTAAATGACATATGCAGTACTAAGCTGGCAGTATTTTTTTGTTTTCAAACTATTTAGTGATGTGCAACTGTAAACAGATTTCGGCTTATAAAGAGATGACATATAGATCTAGAGATGACAGCACATTTCCCCAACAGCTGTGATACACTCATTTTGCACTCTGCAGCACTGCTGCTGCCTGCAAAGCACATGGCTCCCTTGACCTTACACCCTCCCTCTGATCTTGTGTGAGAACTGTTGCCACATGAGCTGTGAGATATGCATGCAGGCTGAAAGATTCAGGTGGCATTTTGTTTTGCATTCCCTTACAGAACAGTTTTGCCTTTTTTCTACAAGATTCTCTATCATTGTATCTTTCTCTCCTTCCCTTCACTGCCCTTTACTTTCTCCTCTTTCTTGATATGGCACCTCCCACAGAGGCCAGGGTGGGCACTTGACAGACAGGCAGTCCCGGTGCCTATCTGATACATTCTGCTGCAGCAGAGACATCTGCAGCAACACCTGACCTAGCTGTGCAGCAAAAAAAAATCTGTTCCCATTTATAAGAACCATATGTAAAAAGAATAATTAATTCCAAGTTAAAAATATAAGCCTCACTATATCCTATACTGCTTGAGACCAAACTAATCTGGTACCATGAAGCACATTTTCAGTGGTGTCACATTCAAAATATAAGCTCAAGTAGCAAGTTTGCTGCATACCATCATGTTACAGTATTTTTAAAAAAAATCTGAAGTGGCTGATGTTCATTGTTTCTTTATCTTCTAAAAGTACAGTGATGTGAAATGCAGTCTCCTTTTAGGTAATTATAGAGAACCTAAATTACCAAGCATCCTTTTTCCCAGCAGTCTCAGCTGATTCTCATCAGTCTTGTGCTCTGTGACCCTTTCCTGGACATGTTCCAGCACCTCAGTATCTTGTTTTGCAATGAGGGGCCCACAACTGAACAGGTACAGAGCCCCTCTGCCATTGTTCACCGACTTCAATACCCATCTCTTCAGCTGAGATCTTTTACCCATTTTTAACTGAAACAAAAAAGATGAAAGAAGAAGGGAGTAGGAAGAAAATCAGTAGAAGATCCAAAATTCCTACTCTAGTTCAGACTGGGAAGGTTTGCTCTGTTTAGTCTTTCTACTTTGACTCAAGGTTTTGACCTTGCCTTTTTCAATTATTGCATACAGTAAATGTCTTGCAATTCCACTATCATGGCAACAGCAACATGATGCAAAGCTCCAGTGAACACATTGCCTTGCACAGGTGCTTTTTTTTTTTTGTTTTGCTTTTGTGTTTTTTCCCCCTTTCTGATACAAAGAGACCTTCAGAAAAAGTCTGTTGGAGTGGAAACCCAAAAGTCAGCCTTTTTGGTTTTTTATACACATATCTCACATTTCTACTATGACTCCTTCCATAGATAATTCTTTATTACCATATAGAAAATCTTCCAAGCCTTAATAGCAATCATGTCTCTGTCATAATTTGAACTCTGTTTCAGGAAACGAGCAGCTGTCTTACTCATCATTCCACCTCCACAAACAAAATACTGGAGCTGCACCACCTGTAAAGGACATGGCAGTCACCTTCTTTTCTGCATATAGGGAATATCAGAACATACCTAAGCATGGAGTTTAGATGAAGTCAGAGAAACTTTCTTTCTTTGTAGTTAAAAACCAAAACCACTAAAACCCTTCACTCCCCAAACAACCTATTAGCAGAAAGTCTACAGTTTTCTTGAAAGTATGCACTCAACTCTTTTTGGAGATAGATCAGATGAAAAATGGTCTTACTAATCAACAAATATCTACTATTTTTTGGGGATCTACTTATTGCAAACACTTTTGTCATTAGCCTTCTTAAAGAGAGGCTCCAACAGGTAAAACCAAATAATGTGTTCCATGCCAGACGTTTTTGTAGTTGAAGGAAGAAAAGCTAACGCCTTGCATTTTTCTTGCTTGAATCCACTTTCCTACAACAATGAAATGAGCAGAGATAATTTAAGTAGCCCAAATTGCAGCAGATTTCTGTATTCAAAAGGAACATGTACCTCCATTATATGATAGGAGCCTTTAATTTGGAATCAGTAATGCAGCTGACAACCCTAAACATGTGGAAGAAAAGGTTATCAGTAGTTGACAGGAGTTCACCAAAGAGAAACCACGTTAAGTGAATCTCATGGTCTCCTATCATGACATTATTGCCTGGCTGAGGGCAGAGCAGTGGGTGTTATCTACCTTGACTGCAGCAAGGTGTTTCTCACTGTCTCTTCTATGTTAGAAAGCATGGTCTGGATGAGTGGACACTGAGATGGATTAAGAACTGGCTGAATGGCAGGGACCAGCAGCACAGGGTCCGTAACCAGTGGTGTTTCCCAGGGATTAGTACTAGGCCAAGTCTTATTCAGCATAATCATCAGGGAGCTGGACAAAGGGACAGTTTACCTCCTGCTAGTTCTCTGATGATACAGAACTGGAAGGAGTGTGTGATGCACCAGAATGCTGTGCTACCAGTCTGTATGGACTGGAGAACTGGGTTCAGAGGGGCCTGGTGAAGTTCAACAGGGGCAAATGCAGTGTCCTGCACTTTACGAGGAGTGACTCCACGCACTAGTACAGGATAGGGGCTAACCTGCTGGAAAGTAGCTCTGCAGAGAAGGACCTGGGGATGGTGGAGGACACCAAACTGCCAATGAGTGTCCATGAGGCAGAAGAGTGTCCCTGTTACCAAGAAGGCCAATGGTGTCCTGGGGTGCATCAGGAAGAAAGGGGTCAGTGGGTTGAGGGAGGTGATCCTTCCCCTCTACTCTGCCCTGGTGGCACCACATCTCGAATGCTGTGTCCAGTTCTGGGCTCCCCACCAAAAATGATTTAGGGACTGGAGCATCTCACTTATGAAAAAAAAGCAGAGGGAGTTGGGTGTGTTTAGCCTCAAGACAAATCTCACCATTGCAGACAAATATCTTAAAGGTGAATATGAAGAGAATGGGGCCAGGCTCTCTCCAGTGCTGCCCAGTAGCAGGGCAAGGGGCAATAAGCACAAACTGAAACACAGTTCCATCTAAATAGGAGAAAAAAATTCTTTATTTGAGGGTGACAAAGTATTTGAATAGCCTTTCCAAAGAGGCTGTGGAGTCTCATTCTCTGGAGATAGTCAGGTGGATGCAATTCTGTACAATTTTCTCTAGTGATCCTCTCTGAGGAGAGGGATCAGACCGGATGATCTTCAGAGTCCCCTTCCAAGCCCAGCCATTCTGTTGATGCTGTAACATAATGTACAGGAAAAAAATAATTTTATTGCAAATACCTTCCAAATTACATGAATAACAACATTGTAAGAAAGATTTTGATTTACAATGTTGTTTGACCTTTGACCTTTGAAATGACAGAGAGCTGATTTATCATTTATCATTATCATACTGATTAGTTAGAAATATATGTTTCTAACTATGATATGTCTTTAATACAAAAAATATTATCAAATATTAAAGGAAGAATGTTTTAGGAGGACAGATATATTAAAAAAGATGCATTTATCTGTCTAAAGGCCACAATTATTTCTTTTATCTAAGACATGACCAGGAGGAAAGACTTCACAAATGTTATCTTTACCAACTGCTAAAAAAGAAGATGTTGAGTAGTCCTCGAATGTCCCCTTATTTCTTCAGAACTACAACTAGAGATGACACTGTTTCAATTACACTTCTTTGAATGTTCCAGGACATACATTTGATGCTAAAGACCGATTTGTGGTTTAGTGCATTTCAGCAGGCCAAGGAAAGACACAGAACTTAGGAGAGGTATTGGAAGTTGGTTTTTTTTAATAATGTTTTAGTGAGTTAAAAGTCTTGCTGTGACAGGAAGTATTTTTATTCCCAAGCCAACTAAAATCATAAACTGTTTAAGATTTTCCCAGAATACTGAACCATATTTGAAACTTACAGTAGTTTATTTCAATGGAATTCCTTTAGTCAGATGGTATAAACTTGATTATCAAGAAAAAAACAGATGCAGATTTATAGAGTTTTTGTTTTTCTTTGTATTAAAAAAAAGGAACAAGACAATTCAAGAAGAACTGCTTTCTTTTCAATGACAATTCAGAAAAAAATAATATAATGAACAGCTTTCTAATCTAGGTGTGACTTTCAAAACTGATTGCTTCAGCAATCAATACTAACTGCTGTTTCTATTGCATGTTGCTCAGCCAAATACTATGGAAAAGGAGTTTGTACAGAAAGAACAGTGGAAAGTTAAGAACTGAATTTGATAATACAGACTAGGAGGAGTTTTGAACTCTTTCAAATGAGCTTTCCTGATGAATATAATGCTTTTTATTGTCCATTAAAGACATTAAGACAGTATTTGTTCCAAGACAAACTATAAAAATGTTCCACTGTACATTGACTTTCTTTCAGTTAACCACAATGAACAAGCCTAATTTTAATCTAGAAATTTACCTCAGCCTATAGTAAAGGACTATTTCTTGAACCACAGCAGCTGTGAACTCAGACTGCTAGGGTTGCACTAGAATGCACTTAGAAGAGCAGAAATAAGCCAGCTGGTAGAAGATGAAGGCAAGCCAAGAGTAGTTCTCTTTCATTTGAATTTCTGCTGATTATTGAGGGATTTGAAACAGTGATGGTGACTTCTGTTGGGCTTCTAGGACCATTAAAAGATCTTCAAGATTTGCAGCAGGTGCCCAGCTGTACAGGTGCCAGGTATACAGTGCCAAAAACTGCAGGAATTTTTCTGGAGAAGATTTTCTTCATGAACTCCTCACATTAAATCCAATTAAATTCCACAATTCCACTCATTGGAATTTTTAATTGTTTACTCTAAATTTCATGAATCATGGTGTTTCTACATACTTGCTAGTGAAAAGCATATCCCGTTGATGCACCTGCATACTCACAAATGCATATGATCCAAAAAATCTAAATGATCTGCAGAAAGGACTCCTGCAGTAATTACTATTTACCCTAAAATCTTATTATCTGACAAGTCAAAACTTAAATGATGGAAGAGATTAATTTAGGACAAATGAAAGAGAATTAGGCAAAAACTGCACAGTGAGGGAAGTACTGTAGTTATATTATCGATAATCCTTCTCAATAATTCCAATCCTTCTCAATAAGTTTAGTTTTTAAGTTATTTTGATGTATTTCAATTTTAGAAGTGGTGTGTGAACAGTTGTCCCAGCTGCTACTTTTGCTTCTCCAGGAGTTTGAGAAAGCCAGATCAGGTTCTCTCCAAGTACTGTTGGAGAAGACAAGATTGGTATTGATTTTTCTGTGTAATATTTAAAGCTGAAGAGAAGTGATCATTGGAGGTGCCACAAAACATAGTCTTTTTAAAATCTGTTTCATTAAAACCCCAGGGTTTTCCATGTAGAAATTACTGCTTTGTTGCCAACCAAGTTGTCTTGGTTTTGAAAGACAGGTATCTGCCAGCAAAAAGCTGGAAGTTCCCTTTGAATAGATAATGTAAACCCCCTCCCTCAGATTATTATAATTTTTTCAATTAGGGGCTTTCAGGCAAAGATTTGGGAACAGGAGTAACAGTCCTTTAATAGGAATTTTAAAAATACAAATGTTGTCATACAGAAAAAAATGCAAATAACAAACAAAACCCCTAGAAAATCCTGACAGAGTCAGGGACGTGACCTGACACCCTGTTGGTCAGGGTGTTAGAAGCAGTCCAGATGAATCCTCCTGGAGTAACAAACACAGTTCTGTGGAGTAGAGATGGTCCTGTAGATTCCAGTAGAGGAATCCAGTAGAAAAATCCAGGATGTACTTGTGCTCCTACCTCTCCCTTTTATCTAGGTAGGAATGCTTGGGGTACCCCTCAGTGGGTGGAGCATCTCCCAATGGGATGATGTAATGTGTCATGTCATTGGTGATCCTTAATGGCCCATTATCAGAAAACATCAGCCCCAAAACTCGTGTTTGGCCACCTTTTGTTTTGGTCAAGCACCCAGAAGTACCCAGCAATGGGTTCCCTAGCAACCCACCTGAAAAAACTCCACAAACAAGAAACAAATCCAATCCCCAACACAAGTTTAAGATGTAACTCAA